>CM031240.1:259504440-260104440 GCA_018340775.1 Taxus wallichiana var. yunnanensis
GTCCAAGAGACATCGTATGTGGTTCATGACTCCACTCGTATCCTTTCCTTGTTTCAAGAGGGTATTACGTTGGGGCTAGGTTCTGATGTAAATTCTTTGGAGAAATGGGTTGGTGATAAAGAAGATGTGATTAACTCTAAATATGCTGGTTCAGGGAGGAACACATCAATTTGGAGGAAGATCATGATTTTTGTTTGAATAAAACCGGCTTACAAGGCTCCATCCTTCCGACACCGAATTATTAACATGGATCCGGGTCTCAAAGCTCCCCTGCACGACCTTCCAAAGATAGTCTTTCCCTTAAGTAGGTCCCTGCTAGTAAACAATTGTAACTCTTCTCTTTTTTTTCGTCTTCAAGTAGGAGAGGTGTGTCCTCTCTGAAGAAAAAATGAATTTACTATCATGGAATGTTAGGGGCCTTAATGCCCCTAACAAACAAAATCTACTTAGACATTATGTTACTAAGTTATATGTTTCAATTTGTTTAATTCAAGAATCTAAAATGTATAGTGTGGATTGCCATGTTGGGTGGTTCCATAGTTGGAAAGGCTAGGAGGGCCTTTTCGTTGATTCGATGAGTTCTTTAGGCGATCTGGGCATTCTTTGGAAGGTTAGTAGTTGCTTTATCGACTGCTTTCGGATAATATCAATTTTCAATGGTGCAAGGTAAGTTTGAAACATTCAGATGAGTTCTTCTATCTCTCAGTAATGTCTATGGACCAAATAATCCCATTAAAAATGAGATACTTGGTCTAAGGTTCGGACGTCCTTGACTCCTTAGTGGACTCCAAAACCATAGTAGCGGGAGATTTCAATGCTACCCTTTCAGATAAAGATAAGTGGGGTGGTATTCGCTGGAAGCCACACTCTCAAGTTGATTTCATATCCTTTGTTGAAAATTCCAATTTATTGGACGTCAACTCCGCTCTAGCTGGTTCACTTGGAATAATCTCCATCTTGGATTCGGCTCTATGGTAGTTAGGTTAGACGGGTTTCGGTCTTTGAAGATTGGCTCCAACAAAATTTTCCCCTTGAATGCTATGTCAACCCCATGTCCAGTTCCGATCATTTCCCATCTCCTCAACATCAAATTTTACTTTCCTCCTCGCCACCCTTTTAAGTTAGAATCTATGTGGATGCAGGACCCTTCTTTTTGGTCCCTTGTAAAAAGCTCGGTGGGTTTCTTTTTCAAAGTTGTCTCGACACTGTAATGTTTATCCTTTCTAAAAAAATTTCATTTCTCAAATCTCAGTTGATTGCATGGAATGCTTCCTCCTTTAAGAATATTTTTTAGGAAAAGTTGAGAGTGGAAAAAGTGATTCGTGCACTCAATGAACTAGTTTTTAGATATGGTATGCATCGGGAGGATCACTTTAAAGAAACATCTCTTCTCGGTGAAATTGGAGATCTTTTAAAAGAAGAAACCTTTTGGAGACAAAAATATATGGAAGCTTGGTTGCACGACGGGGAAAAAAACACTAAATTATTTCATGCTTTTGTTAAATCCAGAAGAAATATTAATTATATTTCCTCATTGAAGCTAGAGGATGGTTCATAGATTTCCACCCAACCCCTCATTAAAGCTGAATTTGTGTCTTTCTTTCAAAAGCTGCTAAATGATGAATCATACTCTTCTTTGGCTTCTCAACTTCCTTTCTTGCACACACTCGTAAGCTGATCCATGATGCTGATAACTCTAAGATCATTTCTCCCTTTTCCAAAGAGGAAGTTCGCAGGGTTGTATTTTCTATGGAAAGGGATAAAGCTCCCGGTTTAGATGGCTTTCCATCCACTTTTTATTAAGAATTTTGGGATGTCATTGGGGATAATGTTTGGAAAGACATGGAATAATATCGAATAATTGGTAAGATTTTGGTATTTTGAATCATACTTTTATTTGTATCTTCCCCAAAACATTCCTAAAGAGAAAATTGATGACTTCCACCCTATATCTCTCTAATACCTCGTATAAAATCATCTCCAAATCCATCACCTCCAGTTGAGTCCCCTCCTTCATAAGATCGTAGTGCAAGAACATAGTGGTTCTATTCTCAGAAGATCCATTGTTGACGGGATCATCATTTTGCATGAGATTATTCATACTCTACACACATCCTCTCACCATGGTATGATGATTAAATTAGATTTTAGCAAAGCTTACGATCGTATCAATTTGAGGTTCCTTCTCAATTCCCTTCACACTATGGGATTTTGTAACCACTTCTATGATTAGGTCTTAAAATGCATTTCTTCCCCTTGTTTCACCATCTTGGTTAATGGTTTAGCGGAAGGTTTTTTCAGCAGTAGAAGGGGGTTAAGGCAAGGGGATCCCCTTTCTTCCTTTCTCTTCATTATTGTTGCTGAAGCTTTGAGTAGAGGTATCAAATCAGAAATTAGTCTTGGCTCCCTTTCGGGCATCTCCTTTACTGATCATCTACCTCCCTTTCTCATCAACAATGATTCGTAGATGACACTTTCCTCTTCGGATCTATAATTGTTTAGGAAGCCCACGCCTTGTTTAATATTTTTAACTCCTATTTTGAAGCTATTAGCTAGGTAATCAATTTTCATACATATGTCATCTTATTTTTTAATGTTTCTCCTTGCTTGCAGAGAAGAATCAAGCATATTCGGCTTTCTGTTGGTTCCCTTCCCCATAAATATCTAGGCATCCCCTTTTTTATGGAAAATGGAAAGCTGATTTATAGGATGATCTCCTCCATTCTTTATCGACGTGGTTGCAATCTTGGGAAGTGAAATGGATCTCTTTGGCCGAAAGAGTTCTTCTGATCAAATTGGTCCTCAATGCTCTCTCGATCTATATGCTTTCAAGAGTGTTTCGATCCCCAAATCGGTCTTGCTCAAATTTGAGAATATAGTCGATCCTTTCTTTGGTAGGGGAACAACGATGTCGTAAATTTCATCTAGTTAATTAGGATGTAGTCAAACTTACCAACTCTTTAGGTAGCCTTTGGGATTATGGATTTGGCTCTCTAGAACATTTCCTTTGGAGTGAAACTAGTCTCAAACTTTATTTATGATGCCAAGAGGTTGGCCTTATAGGTTCTGTCCCATAAGTACCTAAAGGATGGCCATCTAGAGCTCATTATTTCAAGCGAAGAACTCCCAAAAGGCTCTCATATTTGGAACTTCATCTGTAATAGCAGATTTCTGATCACCGATTTAGTTTCTTGGCATGTTAATAATGGCCGTTTGATTAATTTCTAGGAGGATATTTGGAACGGTCAAGTTCTCCTCAATCTCAATCCTATTCTCAATATAGTCATGAATGTCTCTAAGGACATTTTGGGTAGCAAATTTTCTAACTTTGGTCATCCTCATCCCGATGGGTCTCCCTCTTGGCTTTGGAAGGATGTTGCCTCCCTCGACGCTTCTCCCTTGGAAGATTCCTCATTTTTGGAGGCCCTCTCATCTAGAAACACTACCTTCAAGGAGTGTGAGGATCATTTTATCTGGTTAGGTTCATCTTTGGGCATCTACTCTATTAAAGAGGGTTATTCCAAGCTCATCTCCTAGTCTAGTAAAGGGGATCCATGTTCACTCAGCTCTTAGAATTCTTTATCCTCCCTAAAGTCACGATATTCATTGGCTGGTTCTTAAGAAAAAAATCCTAACTCAATTGCGTATAAGATCTTAGGGTTTTTGGGCCTTCTAAATGTGTTCTTTGCAGGATGAAGATGAAGAAGATATAGACCATATTTTCCTCTTTTTCTCTTTTGTAGTTAAGAGTTGGAATTAGCTCCTCGGTAATCTCAATATTGCTTGGGAACCTTGTAATAACATTAAATATTCCCTCCTAGATTGGCCTAAGATGTATTCTAAGATTTCATTGAGCTCCATTTAGCCTATATCTCCTTTTTTTTCTAATCTCGCATATTTGGTGGGAGTGTAACTTGTGATTTTTAGAGATCAATCATCCGAATTACTAGATTTTTGACTAAACCGGAAGTGGCTATCTCAAAAATGTTAGTAAAAACAATATTAATAACCCTCTATTCTCCTCGCGTGATGCTATTATCGAAAAAGCATGAAATGTCATTAAAATTCCTAAACCTAGGTCCTTAATTAGGCGTTACTTTTCTCAAGTGGAGAAACTTTTGAGAAGGAAAAGGTCGGATGGAAGCCCCGCCACAGGGGATCCTTGAAATTAAACTTTGATGGTGCCTCCAGAGGTAATATAGGAAAATCAGTCTTGGCTATATTCTAAGAAAAGCTAATGGTCTTCTCATCTCCACTTTGGTTCTTTTCCACTCCATGATTTCTCGTGTAATATGGCCGAAGTTTAAGCCCTTTTCAAAGGAGTTAAATTGGTAGTTCGAGTGGTGTGATTCTTTATTCATTGAAGGGGAATATCAAATTATCATCCAAGCTATTGCTAAAGGGTCTTCCCTTTCTTGGAAACTTAATTATTTCATTTCCAACATTTTTTTAAGCAAAGAAACTTAGCAAATGGTACATCCGCCATAATTATCATGAAGCCAACTCATCACGGATCTCCTTTCCAATCATACTATAGATTTTCCTTCCATCATCAAAATCTCAAGTGATGTAAAGGTTTGGGATGGAATCTCTTCCATCATCTCAAATGATTGAAAGGACACTTAGATGCGGTGTCATGATGCTCCTTCGTGCCATATTTCCTATTTTTATTCTTTGGGCTCGACTTTGTTTTGCATCTTGTGGCCCTTTGGTCTTACCTCTCATCGCCCTTTTGGGATTTCCCTTCATTTTTCTTTGTAAAAAACATCCGGAATCAGCCACTTATGAGGAAATTGACCGTAATAGACTCTTCGAGATTTTTAGTATTCTTCTCATCGAGAAGCCGAGGCCATTGAAAACATCCATGGAGACTCATTCAAGTTCCGTTCACGTCCACGCTAGAAATGCTTCAGATATCACTACAGCCTTAGTCTCCTTCTGCTTTATGCTTCATCCCGATCCGTCTATAGTGGAGTTCGTTGCTTACAACTGAGCTGATCTATCAGTTCATCATGTTGGCCTACATGATGAACTGTTGGAATTCACACTCCCAAATCCATTACTGTGGGTGGAAGATGTCGATGAGCTAGCTTTGGGTTTGGGTCGAGGGATACAATGGCTCTATAGACAATGTCATGATTTGTTGCATTACGCCCAAAATGTGGGTTCTTTGTTTGTTTATGGTCATCTGGACCATAAAATCCTTCCTCAGGTAGACATTGATGCTGTACTCTTTCCAGTTCATTCGGCGGTTGACAACCCGAATGACTTCGAGAATGTGCCGGTGAGGACTTTAGACTCCTTCTCGGGAAAGCCAACTCCCGAACAGGCACTTAGCATGGTTGATTCTCTCATTCTAAAATCTGGTTTTGGTGTTCTTGGGAGTATGTTTCTCTTCTTTTGTTCTTCTTCGTTGATGGGTCTTCTCGTCTTTACCCTTTTCTCCTGCTTCTCCTCTTCCTAGATGGTCTTTTTCAGCCCTTCTTCCCTTCTTCCTTTGCTTATTATTCTTTGTATGGTTGGGGTCCTCAACCCCCTGGTTCATAGCTCGTCAAAAGTGTTTAATCATCAAAAACATATTGGAAAATTTCATTCTTTGATATGTGATATATAAGTTTAGATAATATATTCTAATAGTCATTACATTGTTTAGATATTATATTCTTCTTAAATCTTTATTTATATTTTTCAAAATACACAATATATTTCCTATTAGACCCTTGGATCAATTTGTAGAGTGGTTAGAATTAAAATTTAAGGGAGTTGGAAAAAAAAATGTATGAAAACTTATATCATGTGGATATTTTGATATTGTTATATTTTGTTCCAGTTGTGTGAATTGTAAAGAGAAAGAAATTCTCAGTGTGCATTGGTAAAAACTACTACTTATTCATAGTTTTTACACAAATCCTCTCCTTAAACCTAGACAAATTCCTTTTCTTCTAAAACCTAGATTGATTCCTCTTATGACATTATGTAACTCTTAATTCTAGTATGAACTTATCCATGTCACCTACTAGTTTGAATGCTTACATTTCAATATTTTTTCATAACACATTTAACAAGAGTAACTCCCATTGATGCTAAATCATTAAACTTGAAGTTACTTAAATGATTCTATTAGTCAAATATCCATGTAAGATGCGTTTCCAACCATATGCCACAGTTTTACTTAAGTAAGAATCCCATACTCCAAACAATATAGTGCAAAATAGAGATACATTTATTAAAAGGGATCTATGTGAACCATTAGTTTGATATCAAATATAACACAATTCCTCATTTATATTTCTTAAGACACCCCCTACATCGAACAAAAATGAAAAGTACAACAAATACAATAATTTTTAATAATAAATTACTCTTAATTGAATTATATAGTTTTCTCTATTTAGTGGTTGGAAACCTTGCACATCATCTTTTGTAGCATGTTCCACTCTTCATCTGTTGGAATTGTAATTTATTTAACTCATAGTGACTTATATACAATTTCTTCAACAACTCACAACTAAGAGTAGAGATTTACTTTATTGTATTATGAAAACTCACTGAAAATGTTATCAATGGTTTGACGTAATCAATTTTTTTGTCTCATCGAGTTTCTCAGAAATTGGTTCTTATCTTGTATCTCTTTTCCTTTATATTTATCTAGAAAAATCCTTTGCAATGATTTTATCTATTTCACCAAAAGACATCGGTAAACCAATCTTTGTGAATTCTTATACCTTACCATATAACTCCTATAACATTATTTGAAACTTATTCAAAAATTATTGTGCTTCACCTATCATCACACACTTCCGAATGATAGATGATTCCTTTATTGAAGCATCAATCTAATTGTGAATTCCTTTGGATGCCAATTCAGTTCTATTTATTTTGTAGATAGTTTCCAAAGTTTTCCTTGATGTATCCTCTCTTGAAGCAATCAATTTTCTACCTTCGATTATGTATTTTTCAACCTTGATAGAGAGAGCTTTCAGACCATCCATGAATTCAAATATTTTAATCAAATCCTTAGTTTTCTAGTTTATTCCCCCAAACATTATCTTTTATATGAATCATTTTCTGTTTATAAAATTCAAATAGTTTGGTTTTGGAAGATAGTATTTCCTTTTGTGCTTTCGACAATTCCTTTGGAAATATTTTATTGTGTCATTTCTCTTCATTTTGCAATCTTTTTTTGTATTTTTTTCTCTTCATCCACTTTTTTCTGCCATTTTTTTGGTTTTTCTTTCTCCTCCTTCACATTCTTTTGCGCTTTTCCCAACTTCTATTATAAATTACTACATTATTTGTAGTTTCCTCTAGATTTTTCTTCATTTCTTCTAGTTCCACCACTGGATGTTCATTCACAACGATTATAGATATAGAGGTAGGAGTTTTTATACTCTTCTCTAAGTCACTAGTCATGTTAACTTCCACTTTCCTACTTGCTTTCTCAAATTTCAGGTCTTCATCTAAATTTTCTATTTTATTATTCAACTTATTTTTTCTCTCTTTATATTTGGAAATTATGTGTATACCACATCGTTGTTCCTTTTTGATACATTTATCTTGTCAAATTTTTTTATTATGCTAAAATCCAATGAAAGGGTGCTTACTTCATAGTCAGTGGAACCCATTTGATCCTTTGGTTTGTTAGCTTTAGGCACAACATATATGTACTCCATATATTTGTATTTGGTTTATATGTAGGAAAAATCCTGGTGGTTGAGACTTTGGTTATAATATTTGATTCTTTTTTCTTTTATCTATTTTTGGTTTTTGGGCAAACTCATCTTGGTAATCAAAACTTGAGGCTATTGGAGCAATCCAATGCTTAAATGGAGAAGGTGAAATTTCCATTTTCACAGTTGACCCACTTACACTACCAAGTAAGAGGGGTGTCACTACCTACTACAAATACTTCCTTTGAGGTGAAGATACTAGGTAAAATATTAATTATATATGTCATTATCTTTTACCTCTTCTAAGGGCCTTTTTAGGTTGTAATACCTATCTCTATTGACATATTTTCAATACTCTATATCTTTGGCCTTTCATGAACACTACTACTACCTCTAACACCACCACCAATAGCCACCTATTCACAAACATATCCTCTACCACTTGAGTCTTTAACCTTGAACTTACTCAAAGGATTTGAAATGGAAAAAAAAAAGCTGAATTGGACTACCACTTCTTATATAAAGTGGGTCTTTTTCCTAGCTCTAATGCCTAGCGTATTAGTAGATTTTATATGTTGAAACTTTGGTTCTTTCTAAACACATTGTCACAGTGAACCCAAAATATCACCATCATAACCCATTTTATGGGCTATAACTACCCCTGTACTATATGTTTGTTTTACACTTTTATTCAGACTAGGTTTTTATGAGTAATCTCCACATACATGGGGAGGAAATAGTTCTTCCTCGCCATTCATTTTCAAATTCATCACTTCTTTTCTTAGAGGGATGATCTGCATTCCAAAATTTTAAATTTTTTTTTGAACTTCATCAATATCATCCAATTAAGTATATTTTAGATCGCTTAGGTCCTTCCTCATAGACCAAAAGGTAGTTATTTTTGACCTTGTCCAACCAACATCTTCACAAGATTCTTTTAGAGCTGGTGATATGCGCTTATAAGAATATTTATTGGAAAATTTTATATAAAATGTTTCGTATATTAAACTCTTTCTTGTCATACTCGTCTCAACCTCTTTCTGTGGATGAAATCCCAAAATTTTTGTTGACAAATATTCAAAACTAGTTCCTTTCTCAACATCAATTTATTTTATTACTTTTTTCACCTCATCCCAAGAGTCTTTATTTTTCAATATTTCTAACAAGGGCTAACTTTCATGTTGAATTTTACTCATAGAGTTCTTATTCACCACTACCTTTGATTTAGTCACCTCATATGGGTCATATAACCAGTGAGATTCAATGTCAAGATTTAAAATTTCAAAAATTTCATGTGCCACAAAGAATGATTTTCTCTCGAACGTGAACCCTCCACATGAAAAATGTAAGGAAGGAAATATGCTCTTCTTTTGCTAAAAAAATAGAGTTGATCCATGCTATCCATTTATCGTATATATTATAAGGAAAAAACCTTGTCTGACACATGTATTGGAATTTTGTGGGAATTTAATCTTGATCCATAAAATCGTAGCACATTATATTCCTCCATGAAGTAGCAGTCAATCGATTTTATTTAGAATCCCATTTGAATGCAATCTGTACAACATAGGTAATCTAGGAATTAGAGTTTTTATAATTACCTGATAAAGTGGATCCAAAAAGTGGTCCATAAAATCATTGTAGTTTTTTCTACGATTATGCATATAATGGGTCCACCCAATTAATGGAACCGACACTTTTGTCTTCTAAACATCATAGTAGGGTTGAATTTGAAGCTTGTTGGCCTTAAACCATTCACTAAACCACCATAGAAATAAATAACACAAGTACGTTGTGAACCTAAAGGTCTTAGTTTTGGAACCTTCCATTATTATCAAATTTTTTTATGCATGATTCTGAAATGTGCTCAACAAATATGTATGCAACATGTGGGTTACTGTAATGGATATTATATACCATTTCAAGGAGGGTTTCCGTCTAATTTCTCATCACTATCTAATCCAAGGAAAAATGCTAGCATAAAAATGATATCCTTAACCCATGGTTTAAAGATCCCAATTAGATAAGGAGACCTATATTTGGGTACATTATTATCAACTATTATTTTTACAAAAACACCGCTTTGGAATTTTTGATGGCTACACAATAACCATTAGCAATTTTTTCTATGTTAATGTGGGTGGTTCCTAATTGTTCACGTGTAAACCCCAATGTGCCATCGAGATTTAACTTGATAATGGAAAATATTTCCTCTTTAATGCTACTATATTTCCTAACAACAAATTTTCCTTTTTCATCGTAGTTATGGGGCGTAGAGCATGATAAATTATGAGAAGGGGAAAATGTCATGGAAAATCATGCATCCCAATCCAACCACCCGTTATAGAGCTATATTTTTATTAATAACCTAGTATTATTCACCTTATTCTTAGACGTGTATCTAAGCTATGAGGTGTTTTTACCATCACTACAACATCATAAATATCATGGTATTCATAAGTAAAAGCCGAGATTTTAAGCGGTTTAACGTAAGTTTTTGGCTAATCTAGAGGTAGACATTTTTGTTAACCCTCAACTGTAAACCCCACTATTGAAAAATTTGAAATTGTTTTTGATATAATGAATATAATAGGAAAGATGCATGCTAATAGGATTTCCCTTAAGAATTACTCGAAAAGTTTAAGATAACGAATCTACCATGACCAACCATTTTTATTCAACCTTAAAGTACAATATCACTTCCAAAAGGAAATAGACAAGTTATAATACTTTAAAGTTTACACTTATTGTCTCACTTGTAAATGGAATTTATAGTTTTTGAATCTCTTTCTTGCCAACCCCGAACACAAGTGACAACGAGTCCGAGAGTCGAGACAAGT
This sequence comes from Taxus wallichiana var. yunnanensis, assembly GCA_018340775.1. NCBI lineage: Eukaryota > Viridiplantae > Streptophyta > Pinopsida > Cupressales > Taxaceae > Taxus > Taxus wallichiana. Next base: position 259,514,951 of record CM031240.1, read on the forward strand.
TACAAGTACAAGTACTATAATCTAAACAATTTCTACAAAGGAAACTGTAATATGAATGGAAAATTAAAATAAATCTCAACCATTTATGTAAACCAATCTAACAAATCTCGAGTGATTCTCGGAGGTTTATGTGCCTAATATCTTCCTTTTGATATTTTTTCCAAATCATAATATTTTCCTTATGAGTTTTTACAATGTTATATTAGTTTTTATCTTGTTCCAACTTCCATTAGTATTTAGGGTGTCATATTAATTTTTAGGGTGTCACATTGGTGTTTCAATTATGATATTTAGAGTTTACCAATAGTTTTTATAGTATATCCATTACTATTAGTGCTTAGGGTGTCACATGAATGTTGAAGGTGTCATGTTAGGGTGTCTTGATTGTGTTATTTATGGCGATCCATTAGTTTTTAGGGAGTCACATAAGTGACTACGATTTAAGGTTTGTGTTTAGAGTTTAATCCTTAGGGTTTAAGTTTTGCAATGTGGTATAAGCGTTTGTGTTATTTATGGTGAGCCATTAGTGTTTAGGGTGTCACAATAATGGTTAGGGTGTCACATGAGCATTGAGTTTATAAGGTGTCACACTAGTGTTTAGGGTGTCCTAATAGTATTATTTCCATTTTGTATGAGTGTTTAGAATGGTGCATTAATGATTATGGGTGTACATTATACTTTAGTGTCTCGAGTGCCTTATTTATTTTGAGGGTATTATGAATCACATTAGTGTTTAGGGTGTCCTAAATCTTGATTAACATACACAGTGATTGGTTACCTTAATTTATATAGAACAAAAACACATACATCGACATTATAAATGTTAAACCATATTTGTATTAAACGTAGAACTGTTAACACGTAATATTAACCCTAAATGCAAAATATAAACACTAAAAACACATGTGATATCATATACACTAATGTAACATCCTAAATCATATTTAGACTAAACGTAGAATCCTTAACATAGACTCTTAACCTCAAATGAAAACTTGAAACATTAAACACTAACCGTAAATGAAAACTTGAAGCACTAAACACACATGCGATTTCATATACACTAATGCAACACCCTAAACACTAATGGGTCACCTAAAATAACACAGTTCAAACACCCTAGGGCATAGACACAAATGGGTCACCCTTAATAACATAAGCAAGAGTACCGAAACACTAAAAATTCAAAAGGTATAACTAGTAATTGGTATCTAAACTATATGTTGAAAATTGACTATGTAATGTGAACCCTAATTTAAGGGGTGCATAGAGTGACCTAAAAACCATATTGATAATTTGATATAGTTATTAAAAAAACCTTTAATATATTCTGAATTTCTTAATATACTAATTTTATTTTTCAAGCATTTAAATTATGTCACGATGGAAAAATATTTAAATCTTGGTTTCTTTAGTGCATTATTTTTTGATGTGAGGGGACTTGATGTGAGTCTGTGACTTGTTATACTTGCTATTTTTAATTCATATTTTGGGTGTAAAATTGACATGTATCAAGTTAGTTAAATTAATTTGAACATTTTTTTGATTTTGTATTTTCTAATACCTATCATATTACTCTAAAACCATGATTATGATTTATGAACAACCTAGAAATTCTAGCCAACTCTCATGCTTGAAAACCATTTCATCCAAAATCACCCTAAATCATGCCACGTGTCAACATCACAATCATTTCTGTCCAAGTCTCATGTCTTGCAAAATTTCTGTATATACTTTCCCAGAATCAAATCTTGATTATTGATTATTTTAACTCTAAATAATTAGATTGGGCCATGTGTTTTAATATTATTAAATTCTAGAAACACTCCATGATGTAGGAGCATCCAAGGTCTAGTCCAATCCTACACAATTTTGGTAAAGGACAATGTGCGCATAAGTTGGAGGGCATGTAGAGAGGAAGTAAAGCACAATAGAGTAGATGGGAAATTTCGTGGAAGGCCGCAATGATTTAGCACCATGGATTAAAAGGAAAGTGTAGTGCGTAGAAGTATGGCTACTTATAGAAAGTGGTTGGTACACAAGAAACTTGTGGAGAAGAAAGATGAAGTGGCACGTGGAAGAGTGGAGAGGCACTCATGAGAATGGGTGCATGAAATTTTTGAGAATGAGAGAAGTAGAGAGGATGACATGTAAAATAAGTAATGTGTAGGAGTTTACAAAAGGAAGAAGTTGTCAAGGATGTGCGTATGATTTTGATAGCAAGATGGAGCTTGACCTAGCTTGATAGAATGAATGCGCACAATGGTTCAAAGGAATTTATGCATATGAATAGTAAGAAATATTGTACAATGTATTATACTATAAAAAGGTATGTGAATGTTTAGGAGAAGTCCCAAAACCTAGAAAATAGTGTGTGAGAAGAGTTGAAGGTAAGGATTAAACAAGTGAGTGCACGAAAAAAAGAAGACAAAGGTGAAATGAAGGAGCATGATAAAAGAGTGCATAGAAAAATGTGTAGGATAGATAGAGATGTCGAAGATGTCCGACACGGATGATGTCACATAGGACTCGACAATCAAAATAGCCCAATGACCAGATGATGTCACATGAATAGATGCATGAGAGATCAAAGCATTAATGGAGCTCAAGACATGAAGTGTCAAGAAAGCACCAGCCCGTCTACATAAAAATTCAAATTAGGAGAGAGAAGTGGGAAAATAACAGAGCGTGTGACTATTTAAAGTGGAAGAATCCACTATTTTTTGGGTCATCATAGTTGGAAGAGGTTATCAAATGTGGTAATGATCACATGGTCCAGTCTATGATAAATCTTAGGGAACACCTTAAAAGTTTCCTATATCTCTATGTAAATGATTGTAAGCACCATTGAGAGAAGTTGCATCGTAGATGCCATAAAAACTTAAATAAATATAAATAAATATTTGTGTTTCATTCCATTGTGTTGAAACTATAAACTGAAATATTGAGGAGCACTTTGGTTAGATCCCTCTCTCTTTCGTAAGTTGGTATTAAAGATGATTCTTTCATGAGGTAAAGTGAGGAAGTAGAATAGTTCGCAGATTGCCAAACGTGAGGTAGCTAACACACAATTTTATGTTTTCCATGAAAAAGGTGGGAAGAGAACACAAGGAGATATACCAAAGTGTGTAGATTCCATAAGAGTTAATGAAATTATGTGAGAAGGAAAAATACTTCCAAGAAAAGGGACTATTTAGATGTAACAATCACGAAAATGTTAGAGAGAGTAATGGAGGAGCTTAATAGTGACAATACTAAACTAGAGGATTTAGAGAAAGAAAACTATACGATATGGGGTACTGTGGCATGAAGCATACAAATGGAGGTGGAAGACTCAATGAAGAGTCAACAACACAAAAATTATTGCATGAAGAAAGCTCCAGAGGAGCACAAAAGGGAAGAAAAAGTATGCTAGAGGCACAACCAAATATTATGCGAGTAGAGAGCAAGAGTGGAGAGGAAAAATGTGTGGGAGTTCCACCATATAATTCATAAGAAAAAGTGCATGGAAAGAGCCTAAGTGTTGAGATAAGGGTGAAAAGATAAATCAACCAGAGCAAATGACAGGTTGTATTGATTATGTTAAGGAGGCTACCAGAGAGAAGAAGTTGTTCACTACTGGACCACAAGTGTGTTGAATATTGCGTGAGACCATGGATAGAGGTAGATGGGAGGAGATAAGAGAGTATGTAACCAAGTAAATAATTGTGCATGGAGATGAATGTCCTAACTATGGAACAAGAGGAAGAAATGGTCACTAAAGAATGTGCACACATAACAAGTCACATGATGTCACAAATGGAGTCCATCGATAGAGAATGAAGATAAGAGTGTGGATTAGGAGTGGACCAAAGGGATGCACACCAAGAATGAAGAATGTGTAAGAGAAATAGTTTGATAAGGACTAGAGTGTGTAAATTATTTTACATAAGAAGATGTCCAAAAAGAAGCATAGATCAGGTACATAAATAAGTGTGTAGGAGAAGATACTTCACTAGAGAGATAAAGCACGAGAGAGATGCACGAGAGGAAAAAATTAAGAAAATAAGTTGAGAATCCCAAGAAAAGGACACGTGTGAAAATGGGAGCACCATTTTAAAGGAAGTAGAGGAGGAGAAGAGAGTTACCTTAAAGGAAAATGAGGAAGAGAAAACTACGGAGGAGGTCGTTGGAGTGCACATGAAAAGAGAACTCCAAAGGAGGAAGAAGCTGTGAAGATCTCAAGGAAGTAGAACATGCATAAGAGAGCACGAGAGAAGAATAATTAAACTGAGTGGATGTATTACATGAAGAAAGAGAAGTTTCCCTAAAGTCAACATAAGAGGATAAATATGAGGAGAAAGGCGAGGAATAGTTATGCAAGGAGTAGAGTGCAAGAAGATAAGTGGAGGAGAATGAGATCTAAGTAGATATCAAAGAACAAAGTGAAGAGGAAGTTGCCAAGGAGGTTGTGTGTAGCGAGAATAAATATACTCTAAGGAAGAGATGAAAAGTGATCGAAGCCACAAAAAAGGATGAGCGAGGAATAAAGCATGGTGAAGGAGGAGATCTTGCACAAATATCATAGTGCACTAAAGAAGGGAATAATATGGTAGAGTATCCATGAAGAAAGGAAGAGATGGAGGAGCCCATAGAAATAGATTGGGCACGATGAAGGAGATTGCGCGGAGAAATGCATAAGGTGGAACATGCAAGGAGGCCCCAAAAAATAAGGGTGAAGGTAGAGAAGACTAAGAAATGGATAGTTTGTAGTAGGTGTAAACCTATGAGTGCACATGAAGATAGATGTACCAAGGAAAAGAATGTGAGAAGAGATAACATCGGAGGGTGCATAAAGGGAAGAAGTCATAACGAAAGGTGAAAAAGGAGAAAATGGGAGAAAGTGCACAAGGATAAAGTGTGCGTAAGAATCCCATGGAGAGAAAAGGGTCACAAATGGATGTGGTCATGGAAAGGGAGGAATAAGAAAACATGAGCAGAGGAGGTGTGTAGAATGAAGTAGTGTAGAGAAGAGAATTCAAAATGAGCGGGTGATATGAGAACATGTGTAGAATAGAATAATAAATGGAGAGAAGTACATGCAAAAGGAATGCATAAAAGAGGAATCCTAAAGATGATGTGGGTAGAAGGAAAAGAGAAAATCACTAAAGTATTTAGGTGGATGTGGATGGACAATGGTGAGCATGGACTCATACAAAAAGAGAGAGACGAGAATAGACTCATAATGCGTAAGGATCAAGGGAAGACTTAGGAGGAGGATGGTTTCAGTGAGAAGAGACTCATGAAGGATCAAATAGAGAAATCCATTTAGAAGAGGGGATGGTTTGTAGTCGAAAAACTCACTAAAGTGCACGAGGTAGCGTGTATAAGTCACAAGAAGGTTACAAAGGATTTGAAGAGACGTAAAAAGAAGTGCCAAGGCCAGAACAAGTTTAGAGGATGAAGGAACCATAACTATTTTCCTCAATAGTTCAAAGGATGATTCTACCACTCACTTAGGATACTTGAGGAGGACCTCAACTTTAAAGTTCCTCAATTTTTTTGTACAATTATCCAAGGCCCAAAGTGTAATCCTGCATAATTTTGGTAAAGGATAGTGTGCATAGAAGTTGGAGGGTGTGTAAAAAGGAAGTAGAGTGTAAAAAGTAGAAGGGAAATTGTGCGGAAGGGTAAAATGATTTAATACTATGGCTTAGAAGGAAGGTAAAACATGCATAAGAATGCATACACATGGAAAGGGGTCAAAATATGAAAAACTTGTGAGAAACAAGATGAAAAAGTGGCACGTGGAAGAGTAGTAAGGCACTCATTAGAATAGGTGCTTCAAATTTTGAGGAGAGAAGAAGAGAGGATGACACCAAAATAAGGAATGTGTAGGATTTGGTGTAAGGAATAAGTTGTGAAGGATGTGTGTAGGATTTTGGTAGCGGGATGGAGCTTGAACTAGCTTAGAATACTAAAGGTACACATGGGTTGCAAATGAATTATCCATAGGAATAATAAGAAGGATTTCACAATAGCTTCAAATGGAAAGAAGAAACAAAAATGTTTAGGAGAAGGCCCCTGAACCCGAGAAAATAGTGTGTGAGAAGAGTTAAAGGTGAGGCTTAAACAAGTGAGTGCACAACAAAAGAAGAAAAAGTGTGGTGAAGGAGCACGAGAAAAATGGTGCACGAAAATGGGTAGACCATACAGGGGATGTTAGAAGATGTTCAATGAGGATACTGATAGGACTCTATAATCAAAATAGCCCAACGACCAAATGAGGTGGCACAAGAAAATGTGAGACACATCAAAGCATTGAAGGATATCAATTGAAATTTGAGTCTAAGTGGGAAGATGGTAAACATATAGAAGGAACCAACCCGCCTAAAGGAAAATTCAAATTAGGAGAGAGAAGTAGGAAAAGAGGAGGGTGTGTGGATATTTGAAGGGGAAGATTCCACCATTTTTAGGTTGTTGGTGCTAGGGGTTGGCTAAGTTAGAATATGTTTTCGAATGTTCCATTGAGTATATAGTCTAGTCTAGGATATGCATTAGGTAGCACTATAGAAGTGTTCTATAGATCCATGTAAATGATTGTAAGCCCCATTGAGAGTGGTTTCATTTTAGATTCCGTAAAGGCTAGAAGAAATATAAAGAAACCTTTGTGTTTCATTCTATTGTATTGATTCTAAAAATGGAAAACTCAAGGAGTTAGGTAGAGTCATCTCTCTTGCCATCATTCTATGCCTCAAATCCATATCTATCAAAGTTACCCATAATCATGCTTTGACATACACATAAACACTCTAACACAATTCAAAACCCAAAAAAATAATTAAGCTCCAAAACATTTGTTTGTATTAATCCACTAGTGTCAAGATAAGTTTAGAGTACATTTTTTAATTTTATATAGTCATAGGACACAATCTCATGCTCCTCAAGTGTTTTTAGAGCTCCTCAAAAAGAGAGAAACTAAATTGGGTGGACCCTTATATGTAAAAAAGATACAATATATACTTCAGAAATAAAAATTAGCATGCAGTGTTTGCATGTATCATTAATTCCTTCATCTAGAATGCAAAATGATGCTTGGAGATTGTTAGTACAATATAAAAGTAGCCTATACTACCTCTGTGTTTATGATTAATGGTTTCTAGTTTCACATTGGTTTTTCACTTGTGATTTTAGGGTATCATAATAGTTTTTACAATATACCACTTATGTTTGTGGTATCCCACTCATGTTTAGGCTATACAAGGTAGTTAAACAAGAAATATTGAGAACCCTAAGTGCTAAGAGACCGAGATGATAACCTATGCATCAAATTCCAATTTGAAGCCCTATTTCCTAAACACCAATGTGACTCTAAACGTGAATAGGACATGCTAAACAACACAAGTGGGAAAACCTATTCCTAAACACCAATGGAACATCATAAAATAATGTTCTCATTAATTATTTTAAATTAAATGTTAAGTTTCAACTTAATAAAATCTCCCAAAATGGTGTCAATTTTTTCAATGTCACATTGGTCTCATGTCGAGTGGGCCATAATCAAGGATTGGGATTGGATAGGATCTAATGAAAAAGCAAAAACCTATGTGTAGTAGTGAAATCCAAAAAATTAAAAGGAGAAAATTTCCGTCAACAAACAAGAAGTTGTTCATAAAATCATTCATTCACTATCCCATTAATTCATTACACAAAATGTGCATAGGAATGTACATTATATAGTGAGGAATTAGGTCACCCAAAAAGGTAATTAACTCAAATAAAAATTAGAAAATGACTTAAGTACATTCCCCAAATGACCTATTAATTAACCTAAGCAAGCTAATTATACCATGTAGGTAAAATCACATAGTGGGAAAATCCTACACCAACATCCCCCTTAAACATAACTTAAGTGGGTAGAAAAGGTGGGTTACTGAAACAAGTCCTAATGAGGTACTCATGTACAATGCTAGTCTCTCATAAAGCGAGAAAAGGGAAAACCTAGCGGGAAAAAAATTCCTCCCAAAAGAGAGAAAAAGATAATGTAAGACTTGAAAGATCCACTTGAAGCTACAACTTCCTATAGCCACCTTATATCCTGTAAAGGAGCCTCCCAAAGTGAATGTGGATAAGAAGTAGATGCAAAGTGAAGAGGGGGTCACCATATAAACATGTATGAATATTCCAAGTGGTTGATGGATTTCTAACCAAGGTGTGGTTCTTGAAAAAGGAATTTAAAATAGATAACTACTCCATAAAGGGATGATGAATTTGAAGCAACAAAAATAAGGAACATGGAAGGACTGTAACCATGTAATAGACTAATTAATGTCGGAAGATTTCTGAATCAAGAATCCTACTCCTTGAAAAGTATGTAGTGGACTAAAAGTAGGTGGATCAAGAAATAACTCCTCAAAATATGAAAGGTGATAAGAAGATGGTGGAGGTGGGTACCCATCACTACTGTAAACATTTGTGCCATTAGATAGCCCATCATCATCATAAACGTGTTGAATATATGAAATGTCATAAAGTTCACGTGAATTTTATGAAGAATCTTAAGGAGGTACAAAGTAGATAAGGAATATATGTGAGTTTGATCACCGAATACACCCATTGCAATAATAGTGTCACTTTGTGTAACTCTCTAAATATAATAAATATGGAGTGAACTCAACTCGCATGCCCTCACCAAGGTGAGTAATCTAGTAGACTAATAGGATATTAGTTTAGAGTAAGGGAATACTTAGAACATTATTGAATGTTCCTCCACTCACTTCAATAGACCTTCTCCCTAAAACCATGTGCGAAGTGTATATCACCTAAATGTACAATGGATATGAAACATGGCTCCAAGGAAGTGAAATCCACATGTGAAGAGGCCATATGATGTGATGCACTAGAATTAATAACACATTTAGGAATTCATGCTATAAATGCAACTAGGACTCTCCCCTTTGTTTTGTGTTTTCCTGATTCTTTCACTTTCCCTTTTCTATTGTCATTTTCTGTGGATGATTCATGGGTTGATGAAGATGGTTTTATAGACTTAGGGATATACATGTTGTTCTTCTAAAGAAGATTTGTGAGGTTGTCAATTTGATTCTTCATACATTTTATTTCATCAAGCTTTCCCGTGCAATACCCACATTTGATCCTCTCTTTCTTGGACTTAACACTAGAAGTGGAAGTTCCAGAGTTTAAATTAAGGTGGGATAATTTTATCCTTCTTATTCTTATGATCCTTGTTATTATGTTTATTATATTTATTTTAAGCATTATATTTCTAATGTCCAACAAATAGATCATGTGGTTTAGAGGACTTCATGACACCCATTTGAATAAGCTTGTCTTACTTCCGAGTTAAGTTAGCAGAAAAATTATCCAAATATGACATGGTGCATGTAGCTCTAATGATGATCCTAGTGACATGGAAGGTAGAAATGAGGGTAGAATAGTTAGAACCCAATTTGGAAAGTATGAAAATGATGTAAGAGCATCACTCCTAGCTTTTATATAAGGTTAAAATCCCCAATTTTGGGTTTCTTAGTGTGTTGATGGGTCTAGGAGGTCATCTAGGGTCTTCTAGGTGTGTTAGGTTGGTGTAAGTCCTTCACAAATTTGAATTTGATATTTTACCTCCAAAACTACTAATTTGAATTTGAGGGCAAGTTTGTCTTGTACTTGGTGTTTGAATGTTATTCTTGGATAATTCAAGAGGAGTGATGAGTTTGTAACAAGTCTTAGTGCAGATAGAAATCCTAATCATGTTATAGGTCATGATAACTTCAAGTATTAGCCTAGGTTAGGTTTGTAATGAAACACTTAAGGCTACATAAATGTGTATTAAGGGTCTTAAGGGAATCAATTCAGTTGAGCATGGATTTATAGAGGTATTAAAGGCCCCTCTTATAACTAACTCACCATAATTCGAATGGTCAAGGTTGGGAGAAATGAGTTCCAAGAAGATTTGAAATTTTTTTGTAAACAAACTAAATATTTGGTTTATTATGTTTTTGATTCTTGAAGCCTAGAAAAAATATTCATTAACAATGGTGAATCTTGTTGTTGATTATTTTTAGGTTGGGTAAGAACATTTGAACACTATTCATATTGAGGCTTGCATGTGTTAATTGTTTGGTTATTATTTCTTGTGGCATTTCCTTGAATAATCTGTAATAGATGTATTTTGGAAACATTCAAACTTCCAAAGGCAAGTTAGAACAAACAGAGAGGTAAGATTTAAGGTTTAAGGGATTTTAATGGTGTAAAAGGTTTTATAAGACTAAAACCATCTTTAGTAAGTTGAATAACCAAAGGAGAGAACATTAGTGAGCTTTGAAGACCCTAGAGATTGTTAAAACCCCGTCCCAAGAGGAAGAGTAGAATATTTTTGATTCATTCTCACGTTTACTAAAGAAAGAGTCTTTACTTGTCTCATCCGTTAGTTTATGCAAGTAGATACAGATTGCAATATCCCTTATGGGATATTTCTTAAAAATGCACAAAATATTGAAAACTTGCAGCCAAATAAAATACTTGATTTATGCAGATTTTTACAGTAAGGACAACAACTAAATAAAATCAATATCTCCCAAGATATCCACTCGAATCACTTGAAAATTTAAAGAGAGCTTGATATTATTATAGAGGACATAATAAAACTATTTTTGGGAATTTTACACAAATCAAACTGTTGCCAGAAAATTATAGAATGCCCTAGGTGGTTGGAAAACTTCAGAGGTTCGTGACCCTCTAAATACAAAAGAAAAAATAAGGGTCTTTGGAAATAACAATGATAGATATAGGAAATAGTATTTCCACCTTCAGATCTACAAACGATCAGACTGGAAAACCCCCAAATAAGGGCTGCAAGTCACCTCGCTTGGAATGGGGTCGAAAAAATGATGGAGGCACCTTCAATGTGTTGCCACACCCAACCCAAATGGCTGCCGTAAGTCTGTTCTGGAATCCCTCTGATTATCTTCCCCAAATGCCCCCAAAATCCTCAAAACCCTTCCTTTGAACCCTCTAGAAATATCTCTATAGCACAGCCCAAAAAGTGGCTCCAAAATGACAGACTAGGGTAGATCTCTCACTACCAAAGAATGCCTTGCTAGTTAGGGACAAGTCTCTCACCACTGAAGCTAGGGTCCCTATGGGATTTGAATCCACAAGCCAAAAATACGTAAAAACAACAAATCGCATGAGAAAGAGGCTAAAATTATGTGACAAAAGTTCCTTTTCTACCTTCCATCTCCTTCCTTATATACATTTCCTTGGAAAACGAGCCCCCATAACCCTAGGTGCAATTCATTCCATAGAGGGGCCACTAACATAAAAGTAACTATAATTACTTTTTTTTTCTTTTTAGTCACCATGTCCAAAAGTGACCCCAAATGCAAAACTAGGATATTAAAACCATGGGGCCCCTTCCCAAAAGCTTCCAACGTCCACAACCCCTTGGGTTTGACCACGTTTTGGACTCGAGTTGGCCCTTGGGCCATTTGGCGTAGGAAAAAGGGGACATTATTGTCCTCCCTTCCCAAAATTTCCTTTTCTTCAAGTAAATACATATTAGGATGTCAGTAAAATATGCTCCCCCTCCCAAGTAGCATCCTCAAGAGGAAGTACCTTCCATCACACCAAATACTCAATGATTACTCGATGCTAAGCCCCTCTGTCTCATTTCAATAATGGATTCTAGTTCCAACACTAACTTGCCTTCCTCATTTAGTGATGGTAACTCGTAAAAGGTATAATATGCGGTCCGAGTTCCTTGTTAAGGCATGAAACATGGAAGACATTATGTATCTTACTATGTTCCGGTAGCTCTAGCTCATATGACATTGCCCCTACTCGACGAACTACTCGGTATAGACCATAAAATTATGGTTTCAATTTCTCTGCACCCTTCTGATTCAGTGAGGACTACCTATATGGCTGTAAACGTAGGAACACTAGATCCCCAACCTCAAAAGACCTCTCTGTCCTGTGCAATCTGCATATACCTTTTGTTGATTATGTGCCTTCTGAAGATTCTCTCTGAGAGCCTTCAGAATATCCTGGTTCTCCTATAACCAATCTCGAGCTTTAGGAGCTCGGCTATTTGGTAATACCAAATCTACAAATGTCTTGGCATCATACCTATACAAGGATCGAAAGGGGTCATACCTATGCTCATCTAGTAGGTGGTATTGTAGTAGTACTCACCCATGTGTAACCATTTAATCCATGCCCGTTGGTGTCCTGTTACATAACTCCGCAAGTAGCCTTCTATCCACTTATTGACTATCTCCGTCTACCCATCTGTCTATGGGTGGTAGCTAGTGCTAGGGGTCAACTCTGTACCTGTTAGTCTGAAGATCTCCTGCCAAAAGGTGCTCATGAAGATCTTGTCCCTATCACTGAAAATGTTTTTAGGCAACCCATGTAGCCTAAAAATACCGGTATAGAAGATTTGGGCCACATCCACTGCCTCGTGCCCCTTGGGTAGGGAAAATAAATGAGCATACTTAGTTAACCGATCAACTACAACATAAATGCAACTATTCCCATGCACCAAGGGAAGCCTAGTGATAAAGTCCATAGATATGCTTTCCCATTTCTATTTGGGAATGGGGAGAGGCTGAAGTAATCCTGCTGGGAAAGAATGCTCGATTTGGTTTGCTAGAAAACCATACACTCTCTGACATGATTAAGGACATCGTCCTTCATTCCCTTCCATGCAAATATTTCCCTGATGAACCTGTATGTTTTGAAATACCCAGGATGTCCAGCTAGTGGTGTATCATGTACTGCATGAAGGATCTTCTCCTTCATTTTAGATCCTGGTACAAGGAAAATCCTATCCTTGTAGAAAATGAGATCATCCACTACTCTGTATTGGTCGTCCTGTATAATACCATCCATGATCTCACAGGAAAACTAGTTTTTGGAGTACTCAACAAGTATATGAGCCTTCCAATCTACCTAAATCTTAGATATAGAACTAAGCATAACAGTGAGGTAAGGCCTCCTAGATAAAGTGTCAACAACAATATTATTCTTACCTCTAGTGTACTCTATGTCAAATTCATAGGTTTGCACCTTGTTCACCCATCTTTGCTAGCAATCATTGAGCTCTTTTTGTCCTAGGAAGAACCTCAAACTATTGTGATCCATACGAACCACAAATTTTCTTCCCACAAGGTACTATCTAAACTTGGCCAAGGCATGCATGATGGCCAACATATCCTTGTCGTAAATTGAATACCCTCTCTCCACGGGTTTCAATTTCTGACTCTCATAGGTGATGGGATGCCTATCCTGCATGAGAACTACCCCAACACCCTCTCCTGATGCATCACACTCTAGAATGAATGGGTGGGAGAAGTCTGGTAATGCAAGGACGGGACACGAACTCATCACCTCCTTGAGGTGATAAAAAACTGTTGTGCTATGTCTAACCAAGTGAAAACCCCTTCTTGGTCAAATCAGTCAATGGAGCAGTCACCGAGAGAAATTCTTCACGAACCTTTGGTAGTATGTGCACAACCCCACAAATCCTCTCAATTGTGTCAATGTCCTAGGTGGTGGCCAATCCAGGATTTCCCGTATCTTCCCTCTATCCACCTTCACTATACCCCCACCAATTACATATCCCAAGTAAAGAAGTTTGGTCATGCCAAACTCACACTTAGAGGCTTTTGTATATAATGAATTAGCTTCTAATATCCCCAATATCTCACCCAGGTTCTTGATATGGTCCTCCCAAGTCCTGTTGTAGACTAAAATATCATCAAAGAAAATTAATACAAACTTTTGCAAGTGGCGGTTGAAAACATGATTCATGCAAGACTAGAATGTAGCTGGAGCATTAGACAATTTGAAAGGAATCACCAAGAATTCAAAGTGATCGTAATGGCATCTAAACACTGTCTTATGCACATCATGCTCCCTGACTTTGATATGATGATATCCTAAATGCAAATCTATTTTCAAAAAATAGATTGCACCATGTAGCTTGTCCATCAACTCATCAATGCGTGGTATGGGACATGTTTTCTTTATTATCTTCTTATTTAAGGCATGTTAGTCCATACACATCCACAGGGTCCCATCCTTCTTATTCACCAAAACCACCAAAGAAGCAAAAGGGATGGAACTCGGTCTAATATGCCCCATATCCATGAGCTCCTGTATAGTCTTCTCGATCTCATCCTTAAACCATTTGGGGTGACGGTAAGGAGAAGTGACCACTAGTCTAGAATCCTTGAGCTCAATCACATACTCAAATACCCTATCTAGAGGTATGCACCGGAGGTATTTCACCAAATAGGGCACTATGTCTATCCAATAGGCCCCGTATATCCACAAGGTACTACTGCTGTCCCTCCTCTCGATTTCTTGGTCAAAACCAAACAATGTAATACCCAATCCACCTTGTCGTGCCTATATATCCTCTTGATCCTCTTGTCAGTAATAACTCAGGGTGCCCCAAGATAAGCCCTCAAGATCACATTTCTCCTTCGAGACTTAAACTTTAGATCCATCATCTGGAAGTGAGTTCAAAAATCAACAAGGGAATGGAGCCACTATACCCCAAGCACTATGTTGGTCTCTCTAATACCAACAATATATAAATCATTGGTAACTGTATAGTTACCCACCGCGATGCTCAATTGGGGAACCCGTCATGTGAATCTCATAGAATCTCCATTGGCTATAACCACGTTGAATCCCTCAAATTCCTCTCATCGTAACCCCCACCTCTCAACCAATGAGGTATCAATAAAGTTATGGGTTTCCCCACTATCAATGAGTACCACCACTCGATATCCCTGTAAAACTCCCCTAACTCTGAATGCCTTATACCTTAGGGTACTTGAAAAGGTGGTCATAGTCTCATGGGGCAAAGTCTTGCTATCCTGCTCCACACCCCCACTATCTAATGCCTCATCATCATCATCATCATCATCATCCTCTAATGGCTATGTGTCAAACTCCTCGTCACCATCACTCTCCTTGAAGACCTCTATGTATTGGGCCCTCCCTCTACCCTTGCAATCGTGTCCTGGGACCCAAGGTGCACTGAAAATCGAAACATAGTTTCTTTTACCTCAATTCCTCCCTGTCCTCACTAGCTCCGAATGGTCTCCAGGCTATATCCTTCCTAGGTGGAGGTACCTTCGGCTGTGAACCCCCGGTTCTTGAAGGGAAACCCTTAGGCTACACTCGAGGTGGAAACCTCAACTTAGGAGTGGATAACTCCAGGTCACGAGCTCTCCTAATAGCCTCATGCAACGAAGAAGGCTCAAATGCCCTAAAAATACAAATGAGTGCATCCACAAACTAGCTATGAATAGGGAAATCAACCTCATCTTTGTAACATTAGGTACCATGACCGATAGTCTCTAAAAATTGGTGATATACTGATCCACGGAACCGGTCTACCTCAGATGAGTCAACTCTCTAAAATACCTGTCAGGGTCCCTCTTATCAAATCTACTCACTAGCCTCTTTGTGAACTCTGCATAAGTCGTGATGTATATGTGTCCTTGTGTAATCAACCCATGATGCCACCAATCATGAGCATCTCCCTCTAGATGTAAGATTGCAAACTTAATTGCATCTTCCTCCCGCATAGGATTCAAGTCAAAGTATGTCTTCAACTTCTGCACCCAAGACTATGTAGTACACTTCTTAGAACCATCGAAATGTGGAACAAAAATCTGTCCCAACCTCCTTTGCATCTTTGGTACTGTGCCTAGTAATCTCTCCTAGGCTGCTGCCAATCTTCATTTTGTAATATTCCTAGAATGGCATGTTGTCACAAAATCCATCACTTAAGGTCTGGTACCTTTCCCAACAAGACTCCTCATCTACAACATCCCCTGGCTGCCATACCTATGAAACTTCCGGATCCTTCAAGAAAGAAGGTTCATGAGACCCCAGAGGCCTAGTAGAAGAATGAGAGGACTGTCGACACTAAAATTTTCCTCCATAATTTATATTTCATTAATGTATGTATTAGGAATAGGATGTTGTTAAGTATAATTAGTAGTAGCGTCTGATAGAAGATAACGGTGCCGTCGATGCACGTGCCACCAATAATGTGGAGTACGGTGAATAAAAAGTACAATAGGAATGTTGTAAAAAGTAAATATTTGTCGTAAGTGGTCCGGTAATGTTAAAATGTCAAAGTTTGGGTAATTAGAGAAGTAGGGTCTACGTGATTAGGAATTAGAAATATTATATTGGTAATAAGGACAAGGAGTGAGGTCATAAATATTTTGTGTATTTTATTTGTAAAAATTCTAAAAATATGGAACCCATGTAAAATGATAAGGTTTATCTTATCTTAGAAGATAAGCTTACATGTACGTATAAGAGTTAAGGTATGGAATATGATTCGTCATAGTGGATTTCTTATCCTATCTTAGAGATAAGATGGATAAGCTTGAAGTTCTATAAATAGAGAGGCTACCCCCTCATTTAGCATAGAAGGAAGTAGTGAGAAATATTGTAGGAAGTGTGCGAAGGAAGCCATCGCTTTAAAGGTGTGTTGAAGAAGCCATTAAGAGGTGTAATTGTAAAGTTTCTCCCATAGTCTTGGTGAAAGGCAAGTGAAGTCAATAACACTTGAAGTACCTCATGTGTGAGATTATAATAGCTTTCATGTTAATATTATAATTTATTTTGATATTTCAGATTTGTCATCATTTTGTCTTATCATAGTCGATGGTATTCTTGTGTTATGTTGTTGTTTTGTTTCCAGTTACATCCACAAAACTAAAGGCTATGCATTAGTAAATAATCATAAAGACGAGGAGTTCCCGTGAAGAATTATCATAGTGCCGGATTGGTGATGACATTTTGGTTCCGTTTCCGGGACCATTCCTCGTTGGTGGATTTTCTAGAGAGATATTCCCACTTAGTCAAAAATCAATTAGAGGGTAACCTTGTTTTTACTGTGCATAGTAGTTACCATGGTAAAGTCATTTTTGCCATGAATAGTAGTTACCATGGTAAAGTCATTTTTCCTGAATAGTATTTACATTTGCAGAAAGTCACTTTTTACCGTGAATAGTATTTACCGCATAAAGAACTTCACTTTTATCGTGAATAGTGTTTACCACAATAAAGTCAGTTTTTACCGCAGTAAGTCAAGTTTTACCATAGTTTACCATGGTCATTTCTATTTTACTGTAGAAAGGTGTAAAGTCACTTTCTAGTATAGTGATTCCAATTATTTGTACACATAAGTCTTGTTGATTGTACTTGTGAGTTGGTATTTCACGGTGGTTACTTTTGAAAATGGGAAAGATTCCTATTTTTTCAACTCAATCTAATGAAGATGCTTCTTCTTTCATTCAAGAGTTTAAGTGATCTTGTATTTGTAATGGCCTTATAAGAAGGGAACAATGGACTGAATTTTTTCCTACCTTTTTGGATGGTTCAACACTTAGGTGGTTTGAAACACTAGGTGATAATGTGAAAAATTCATGGGATTTATTAATTGAAAGTTTTCTTGAAGAATTTGGTGAACAACAGAAATATGCAGATCTCATGATCGAGATCACAAAGCTATCCCAAGGAGAGAAGGAGAAGATAAGGGATTATCATGCTCGTGTTCTAGAGCTAAGGAGGAAGCTCGATGCCCAGATCCGGAAGGAAGGATTAGCGGATGGGTTGATGAATGGCATGGATAATCTCCTCTGTAAGCACTTCATTCTTGGGATGAAGCCGAGATCGATAATGAGTGAAGTATGACCACCTACAACTACCATCAACAAGCAAAGGAGATTGCAAGAAGGCAAGAAGAAAGCATGGAAGAGGAGCCCAAAGAAATTGTGGCTAAAGTAGAGCCTACACCAGCGCCTTTGGTCCAGAATCCACAACCACTCTCGGTGAGCACAAATATTTCTCCTAGTACATCTACTGAGTATGAAGATCTGGCTCAAAAAGATGGGTCGATTAACTATTAATTTTCTTCAAGGAAAGGAATTTAGTTCTCGGGAGGAGATAGAGGTCCAAAAAGAAATATTTCTCAAGTTGTTTGTTATGGTTGTTATAAAAGGGTCGTTATAAGTATAATTGTCCGAGATAGAGCTTCTACATCCGGTAAAGGAGATAATGATAAAGGAAAAGCACCCGAATTCTTTTGATGTAGTAGATAAGAGCAGAGAAATAATGAAGTAGATGTGTTTGTAACAAAAAGAAAGAAAGAAAAAGATAATTAAGATGGAAATGATCCTAAGAAGATGAAAGAAGAAATTAGTAAGAAACATAGGAGAAGAAAGTTGGGATTGCAGGATTTTCTCGATTTCACAGGGGCAAGGACCATACTCCATCTTGGAAGATCTGTCCAAAAGGCCTCGCAAGTATTACATATGGTCAACTCTTGGCTATGTCTTCTCGAGAAGAGGCGGGAGTTGCGAGGTGGACTCAATGCTCGAAGAAGGAAGGAGGTTGAGGTCCCTGCTTTTGGAGGCAGAGGCATATCCCTATGCTCCACAAGTTGAAATATTATGTAATGGTATTTCAATTCATGATGTCTTAGTTGATGGAGGTGCTGCAGCTTAATGTAATGACCGAGTCTCAGTAATGAATATGTTGGGTTTAAAATTGATCGCCCTTCAACACTTATGTTAAGGTCATTAAATAATGGAAAAACTAAACCAAGGTGTAGTTTCAAATGTGGCAATATCTGTTATGGGTGTTGTATGTGTGGTAGACTTTCGTGTGATGAAAATGGTACTCATTGCATACCCAATGCTGGCTGGGAAGACCATGGCTAAGGAGAGTTCATGCAAGAAACTACCGGAATGAAGGTTTCATGACACTTGGACGTGGTAGAGAGGTTGAAGATAAACGTGATCCCTCGACATCATAAGGCGAACCTCGTGGATTCAAGTGATGAAACTGATGATTGGACATCCTCTGATTACTCTAGTACCAGTGAAGTGGACACTGAAGATGAAGAAAGTGAGGTGGATGTTTTAGTCATGGATATCCTTCCAGTCACACCAATTCATGACCCCATAAAATTATTTGAAGAAGAAGTTGATGATCGTCTCCAACAAATAAAGATTGGTGATGCTGTGATGGAGAGTGAGAAGGAATCCTACCTCCAACTCTTTCGAAGGTACATACACCTATTCACTTTTGATTACAAGGAACTCCATCAAGTAAGTTGGGTAGAACATTATATTGAGCTGGTAGATGGTGTTAAGCCCATAAAGCAAATGCCATATAAAATGAATCCTAATTTTTCCAAGACTGTAAAAGAAGAAATAGATAAGTTGCTTGATGCAGGATTCATATTTGATGTGGAGAATTTAGAATGGGTTTCTCCCATTGTGATCTCAATAAAAAAGAATGGGAAGCTACACATTTGTGTTGATTACATGAAGCTTAATAAGGCAACAAAGAAGGATCATTACCCTCTTCCATTTTCGGATCGATCTTGGACGAAGAAGTGGCCAGAGTGCTATAGTTTTGCTGATGGATATAGTGGCTACAACCAAGTTCGTATAACAGAGAAAGATCAGTTGAAGACCACGTTCACCACTCCTTGGGGAACATTTTCTTATAGAGTTATGCCTTTTGGGTTGTGTAATGCTCCAGCAACATTCCAATGTTTGATGAATAGGGTGTTCGAACCCTACATTGGGACCTTCATCAGAGTATTTCTGGATGATTTTTGCATCTATGGGAGCAAGTTGGACCACCTACACCAAATGGAGACAACATTTCAAAGGTTAGATGAAGCACAAGCCTCACTAAACCCTACAAAGTGTGTCTTTGGATGTTCTAAAGGCGTTTTGTTAGGGCATGTTGTATCCAGAGATGGTATTGGTACTGATCCTAATAAAGTTTCAAAAATCAAAGATTTACCATTTCCTCTTAATAGAAGTAAGTTGAGATCATTTTTAGGCCATGTGGGTTACTATAGAAGGTTCATCAAGAATTTCTCAAAGATTGCACAGCCACTAACCCAGTTCTTGAAGAAGGATGTTACTTATGAACCAGGAAATAAGGCGCATGAAGCTTTTGGACAATTGAAGGAAGCCCTGGTGTCTTCACCTGTTTTGAAGAATCCAGATTGGAGCAAGCCATTCATTGTGTACACTGATGCCTCAGATGCAGCACTAGGAAGTACTTTGAGCCAAAAGGATGAAAATGGGAATGAACATCCAATTTACTTTGGGAGCGCATAAATAAGCAAAGGTCTTGAGGTAAATTATACCAGAATCGAAAAAGAGGCTCTGGCTATCATTTTTGCTCTAAAGAAGTTTAGAAATTACTTGCTAGGGCAAAATTTCTAGTTGTAACAGATCATCAGGCTCTAAAATATATTGTAAATAAGCCTAACCCATCGTGAGGATAGCAAGATGGATAATTTTGCTACAAGAATTTGAATTTGATATTATAGATAGGCTAGGAAAGAAGCATGTCAATGCAGATGCACTCTCTCAGCCTATGATGGTTTAGGATCATCTTGTGATGATGATGATTTCCCGATGCAAAGATTGTTATCCTCGACACAATCCCTAGTGAATACATAGATATTTGGAATTATCTCGAATGAATTCAAGTTTCCCGATGGTGCCAATGCAAAGACTAAGAGAAAGATTACTCAAGCCACATCCATATTCTATTCTCGCATGGAGTATTATTTCGAATAGGACCTCGATGGACAAGTCTGAAGAGGGCGCAAATGGACGTGATCAAGGGAATGAACTGCTAGAATAATTCCACAATGGTACATGTGGAGGGCACTTCTCTGACAACTTACAAAAGAAGGATCTTGATACAAAGTTATCACCGCCCACTCTTTTTAAAGATTGTTATAATTATTATAAGACATGTGATATTTGTCAAACACATGGTAACCGTAAGACTTCATCAGCTCCATTATGTCCTATTCTTCCCCTTGGTCCCTTTGAAAAGTGGGGAATAGACATTGTAGGTCCACTTCCAACTACATCACGCCAAAATAAGTATATTGTAGTTGCCACAGATTATTTAACCAAGTGGGTTGAAGCTAGGCCATTGAAAACAACTTCCATGGATGAAGTGGCAAGGTTCATGTATGAACGCATTGTCACCAGATTTGGTTGCCCATTAGAAATTGTAACAGATCAAGGAAGCCACTTCATTAATGAGGTGGTAGAAGCCCTAGTCAATAAGTTTTCTATTAAGCACAGGAAGGCAACAACATACAAGCCAAGCACAAATGGACAGGTGGAACGAACAAATTTTGTGTTGTGTCAAATTCTAGCAAAAGATGTAGCCTTGCAGGTACATAAATGGGATAAAAGGATTCATGCAAAGATTGTGGGCATATAGGGCAACATCAAAGTTAGCAACAGGATACTCCCCATTTCAGTTGGCCTATGGCATTGATCCAGTTCTTCCTATTGAGTTTGATATTCCCACTGTGAGAGTTATGAAAAATGAAAGGATGGATGAAAGTGATTCAGTAAAAGAAAGGTTGGTACATCTTCATTTGCTGGAGGAAATGAGAGAAATAGCAAAGGATACAAGCCATAAGAAGAAAATGAAGTAGAAGGAATACTTTGATCAAAAGATCCGGTGGTCTCCATTTCATGTGAATGACTTGGTTCTAGTATATGATTCCAGATACAAAAAAAGAAGACAGAGAAAATTTCTTCCAAAATGGATGGGGCCCTACAAAATAGCAGCTGTGCATGAAAATGGTATGTACCGACTGGAGGAATTGGATGGCACTCCCATTACGAAATGGGTCAACCACGACAAGTTGAAGATTTTCCAAGCACTAGAAGAGTCTACTCCGAGGACGGAGTAGAAGCTAGGAAGGGGGAAGATGTCGACACTAAAATTTTCCTCCATAATTTCTATTTCATTAATGTATGTATTAGGAATAGGATGTTGTTAAGTATAATTAGTAGTAGTGTCTGATAGAAGATAACGGCGCCACAAGACAGTGCCGCCAATAATGTGGAGTACGGTAGAATGAGTCAAAGTACAATAGGAATGTTGTAAAAAGTAAATATTTGTCGTAAGTGGTCCGGTAATGTTAAAATGTCAAAGTTTGGGTAATTAGAGAAGTAGGGTCTACGTGATTAGGAATTAGAAATATTATATTGGTAATAAGGACAAGGAGTGGGGTCATAAATATTTTGTGTATTTTATTTGTAAAAAGTCTAAAAATGTGGAACCCATGTAAAATGATAAGGTTTATCTTATCTTAGAAGATAAGCTTACATGTACAGATAAGAGTTAAGGTATGGAATATGATTCGTCAGAGTGGATTTCTTATCCTATCTTAGAGATAAGATGGATAAGCCTGGAATTTCTATAAATAGAGAGGCTACCCCCCTCATTTAGCATAGAAGGATATAGTGAGAAATATTGTAGGAAGTGTGCGAAGGAAGCCATCGCTTTAAAGGTGTGTTGAAGAATCCATTAAGAGGTGTAATTGTAAAGTTTCTCCCATAGTCTTGGTGAAAGGCAAGTGAAGTCAATAACACTTGAAGTACCTCATGGGTGAGATTGTAATAGTTTCATGTTAATATTATAATTTATTTTGATATTTCAGATTTGTCATCATTCTGTCTTATCATAGTCGATGGTATTCTTGTGTTATGTTGTTGTTTTGTTTCCAGATTACATCCACCAAACTAAAGGTCATGGCATTAGTAAATAATCATAAAGACGAGGAGTTTCCAATGAAGAATTATCATAGTGCCGGATTGGTGATGACATGACCACCGTCTGAAATGTCCACCCTCACCTCTTTGACCATATTGTACCCTGTTGCTATTTTCTCCTCTATCCACAAGAGTATCGAGACATTTTCTATGCTAATCTCGCAGGTGAGTGGCTCAAATAGAGATTGGTACTATCCCGCTACTTTACCATGTTGGTGAAAAATTGTTTCATCAACTCTACCCCTATATCCTCACTATCCGTGTCCCCCATATTTCAATCCCAACAGCTAGAGAAATAACTGCTCTGATACCACTGCAATATCCCTTGTGGGATATTTCTTAAAAATGCACAAAATATTGAAAACTTGCAGCCAAATAAAATACTGATTTATGCAGATTTTTATTGTAAGGACAACAACTAAATAAAATCAATATCTTCCAAGATATCCACTCGAATCACTTGAAAATTTAAAGAGAGATTGATATTATTATAGAGGACATAATATTTTTTTGGGAATTTTACACAAATCAAACTGTTGCCAGAAAATTACAGAATGCCCTAGGCGGCTGGACAACTTTAGAGGTTTGTGACCCTCTAAATACAAGAGCAAAAATAAGGGTCTTTGGAAATAACAATGACAGATATAGGAAATAGTATTTCCACCTTCAGATATGCAAACGGATGACTAGAAAACCCCCAAATAAGGGCTGTAAGTTGACTCACTTGGAATGGGGTCAGAAAAATAATGGAGGCACCTTGAAGGTGCTATCACGCCAAGCCCAAATGGTTATTGTAAGTCTGTTATGGAATCCCTTTGATTATCTTCCCCAAATGCCCCCAAAAATCCTCAAAACCCTTCCTCTAAACTCTTTGGAAATATCTCTATAAGACACAGCTCCAAAATGATAGACTATGGTAGATCTCTCACTATCGAAGAATGCCCTGCTAGTTAGGGATGGGTCTCTCACCACCGAAGCTAGGGTCCCTATGGGATTTGACTCCACAAGCTGAAAATATGCAACAACAACAACTGCATGGGAAAGAGGCTAAAAGTATGTGACAAAATTGCCTTTTCGTCCTTCCCCATCTCCTTATATACTTTTCCTTGGCAAACAAGCCCCCATAACCCTGGGCGCAATTCATTCCATGGAGGGGCCACTAAAATAAAAGTAACTATAGTTATTTGTTTTTTCTTTTTGAGTCGCCATGTCCAAAAGTGACCCCCAAACGTAAAACTAGGATATTAATAACACAGGGCCCCTTCCCAAAAGCTTCCAGGCGTCCACACTGGTCCCAGGTCGACCACATTTTGGAATTGACTTGGCCCTTAGGCCATTTGGCATAGGAAAAAGGGGACATTATAGAAAGGGGACATTACACAGATATTAGGGAAGATTTTTCGGGCTTAAAATAGTTTCTAAGTGAATTTGTAGCAAAATTTTCATTCTCGGGTTCTACATGAAACCCTCTTAGGGTTTGAACAAGAAAGAGGATTTACCGAGTTAGGCACTAATCAAGGGTTTGGAAATTAATATTTATTAGTAATACACCTTGATGAATCTTAATCAAAACCTTTTGAGATTTGAATATGTTTATGACTCTTACTTTTGATGATAGTTAAGTGAAAGACTTGTAGAAAGAGATTTGGGAGAGTTAGGGAGGAAGGAAAATGTTGATGAATGGTTTTAATAAGAGGATTAAAATATCAAATTGATAAGATTAAATCTTGAGGGAATTTAGGAGTTATTGCAAGTTTTAGAGAAAAAAATCTCCAATGATCTATTTTTTCATGAAATAGTTAAAGGAAATCTGAAGGGTTTAGAATTTATAAGAAGAAAAAGGAAGCATTTGAAAGTTGAGAGATTCCATGTGAGAATTAAGTCTAGAAATTATCTATATAACATCTAATTGAAGTGGATAAGGAGATTCAAGAGGTTTGAAGAGGTGTAAGTTCATCGTTTACTCAAAACCTATAACAATATACTCTTGGGAGACTTGCACGATTGAGGAGACCTAATTAAAGGTGTCTACGTTAGTGTTAAGAGGGATATATTGAGAAATACACCTTGAAACTTAAGACAAAGAACACAGCCAAATGGGTGTCCCAATTTTTCTTTAGTTGGTTAAATGAGTCATTGAGTCAAAAGTTATGGAAGAAAGATAATGAAGGAAAGGCTACAAGAAGAATGTTTAGTAGATGAAAGGAGGTTGGTGAAAATAAACCTTAAATTTGGAGTTGTGAAACTAAATTTTGCACACACCTTATAGGCCCTAAATGGTATCTAAAATAGTTTATACTTTGGTCTGGAAGCTTATAGTTTTGTCCAACCACCAACTCACCGTTGAATTTGACTTGAGAAGCCGAAGAAGGCAATTTTGACAAAACAAGGTAATTTGTTGATTTATTTTGCATTGTTCCAATTTGATGGTTGATATAACATGGAATAAGGTTTATAAAAAGGGTAGAAAAATGGGTTAGGTGGAATAAGGTTAATTTTTTTCTTGATTTATGAGATTCTTGCCTTGAAGGGAAGAGCTAGTTTGAAGCTTTTAAGCTATGTTTTGAGTTTTGATGTTAATTCTAACATTTTGGGATGGTTGAAATTCATTAGGCTCTACATTATTTGGTATTAGAGTGTATGAAAGGTTCTTGAATAAGAGGAAAATATAGTTTTGATAAGTGATTGCAGGAAAAGAAGCATGATGGTGCAAGTAAGAGAAGAGAGGTCATCTTTGGAAGAGAATATGGAAAAGATGATGGAAGTTGTGTTGAGAAGGTTGGAAGGTATGGAAGAAACTCAGAGAAGAATGAGGATAAATATTAGTTATATGCAGAGAAATGGGACAAAAAAAAGAGTGAAATTTGCGGGTAAATGTTACAGGTGTTAGAGATATATGCAAGACACAAGGCATATGAGTGCAATGAGATGGATGCAAGGATAAGATATGATGAAAAAGGTTATGATCAAGTTATTCAAGATAAAATTAAGGATATTTTATGCAAAATATTTATTTTGAAACCATGAAAGGTGATGCATGATAAAAATCAAAGAAGATGTTTGTTTAGAACTACATGTAAAGCTAAGGGTAAATGTTGTAACATGATCATAGATAGTAGAAGCACTTTGTGAATCTTGTTTCTTTTGAGATGGTAGAGAATCTAGGACTGAAAACTAAAATTCACCCTAACCCATATCAAGTATCTTGGATGTAGAAAGGATATCATGTATTGGTTAGGAACAATATCATGGTAGAATTTTAGATTGGAATGTATAAGGACAAGGTCTTGTGTGATTTGGTTCCTATGGATGTTTTTCATGTGTTGTTGGGTAGAAAGTGGCCGTATGATAGGAAAGTAGTGCATGATGGCAAGAAGAATACCTACAATATTTTAGAAAATGGAGTTAGCCATACACTTTTACCCATTAAAGGTGAACAAGAACCACAAACATGGCTGGTTATGATGATGACAACCAAGAAAGTTTTGACAGAGACTAGAGAAGCATGCAAGAAGACACTATTTAGAGCTGTTAAGCCTCATAAGTCTGATTTGAATAATGGTTTTGATGATGGTGGATCTTAGGTATGTGGATAAATTGATATGGTTTCAAGACAAGAGGAAGATAAGAAGGATGGGGATGAATAAGATAAATAAGAAAGAGATGATAGAGAGAGAAGAGAAGCACATGCTAAAGTGCTTGTAGACTGAAAATAATGTCTAGTGGAAGAGGAATTAGTTGATGAAGTTGATAGAGGATATGGGGAAGGAAAGATAGAGGAAATAAATAAGAAAATTTTGTGTGAAGAAGCTAGGAGTGGAGAAGAGGAAAAATAGGTCATGAATAAGGTGGATGAGGCATGCAAGCCTTTTTTTTTTAATCTAACACTACTTTGAGCTTTGATTTTTTAGGTACAAGTGAGAAAAATTAAGGTGTAGATAAATTAATTAAAATCATGGTGAAGTTAGAGTGGACATGGAAAAATGAGGACAATTTGCAAGAAGAAGTGAGCAAATAAGGTGAAAGAAAAGAAGAATTTACATATATAAAGAGAAATGAAGACCAAGAAAAACTATTAGGAGTATAAGAGGTGAATAAACAAGAACAAAATTCAGAATGTGACAAAGGAATGCAACAATAAAACCTTACAAGAGAAGAGAATAGT
Organism: Taxus wallichiana var. yunnanensis; assembly: GCA_018340775.1. Lineage (NCBI taxonomy): Eukaryota > Viridiplantae > Streptophyta > Pinopsida > Cupressales > Taxaceae > Taxus > Taxus wallichiana. The sequence continues at coordinate 259,541,777 of CM031240.1, forward strand.
CAATAAAATGGGAGAAAAATAGACTAAGAAGCTAAGAGAGTGCAAGAACAAGAAGAAAAAAAGTGTGAGATGGGAAAGGATATCAAACAAGGTGTTGAACATTCATTTTATCAATAAAATTCATCTCTAAGTAATATGTATACAGGTTTAATAGTCAAGAAGGTGAAAAGGTAGCCGAGAAAAGGTAATTTTTGCAAGCAAAATTTGGTATTTCATGATCTTGAGAAGGAAATGATTCAAGAAGAACTAAAGGGAGATTATAGGTACAATTTCAGTAACTGATGGATGAATATGCATCACATATGAACTTGAATCAGATGTAAAAACTTAGATCCAAGGTGTAAATGAATATATACAGACTTAGAAGCATTATATTTTTCAAGAACTTGAAGATTCTAAAGGAGAACTAGTTAGAAGAAGACGAAGAACAACCGATAGATATGAAGAATGAATGGTATATAGTCAAGAGCTACTTTCATAAGACCATCTTTAATTAGAAATAAAGAAATACAAAAGAAGAAGAAAGCATGCTAACACAAATTATGGGGAAATTTTCCTTTTCCCTTGGGAGTATAATGCAGAAGCATCACTCCTAGCTTGTATATAACGTTAAGATCCTCAATTTTGACATCCTCAACGTTGACTCCTAGCTTGTATATAGTTCTAGGAGGTCATCTAGGGTCTTCTAGGCGTGTTAGGTTTGTGTAAGTCCTTCACAAATTTGAATTTGAAAGTTTCCCTCCAAAACTTATAATTTGAATTTGAGGGAAATTCTAGCTTGTACTTGGTGTTTGAATGTAATTCTAGGAGAATTCATGAGGAGTGATGAGTTTGTAACAATTATTAGTGTAGCTATAAATCCTAATCATGCTATTGGTCGTGAGAACTTCAAGTCTTAGCCTAGGTTAGGCTACATAAGTTTGTATTAAGGGTCTTAAGGGACTCAATTTGGTTGAGCATGAATTTATATAGGTATTTAAGGCCTCTCTTGTAACTAAATCACTGCCCTTATAATAGACGAGGTTGGGAGAAAGGAGTTCCAAGAAGATTTGAAGATTTTGTTTGCAAATAAACTAAATATCTGGTTTATCATGTGTTTTTTATTCTTGAAGCCTAGAAAAAACATTCATTAACAATGGTGATTCTTGTTGTTGATTATGTTTAGGTTAGGTAAGAACATTTCAAAAATGTTCATATTAAAGCTTGCATGTGTTAATTGTTTGGCTATTGCTTCTTGTGGCATTTCCTTGAATAATATATAACGAGCGTATTTTGGACACATTCGGACTTTGAAAGGCAAGTTAGAACAAGAAGAGAGGTAAGATTTAAGGTTTAAGGGATTTACATAGCGTAAAATGTTTTCTAAGATTAAAACCATCTTCATAAGTCAAATTTATGAAGGAGAGGACATTAGTGAGCTTTGAAGACCTTAGAGACTCAAAAACTGTCCCAGGAGCTAGAGTGGAAGATTTTTGATTCATTCTTGCGTTTACAAAAGAAAGAGTCTTTACCATCTCATCCAGTAGTTTATCCAAGTGGATAAAAACTCATGGAATAGTTTTCGTGGCTCAAAATAGTTTCTAAGTGAATTTTTAGCAAAAAATTCATTCTGGTTCTACATGAAACCCTCCTTGGGTTTGAACAAGAAAGAAGATTTACCAAAGTTAAGCACTCGATCCATGGTTTGAAAATTCATAGTTACTATTAATGTACTTTGATGAAGCTTAATAAAAAAATTGAGATTTGAATATGTTTATGACTCTTTCTTTTGATGACAGATTAAGTGAAAAACCCGTAGAAAGAGATTTGGTAGTGTCGGGAGGAAGAAATATGTTGATGAATGGTTTCAATAAGAGGATTAAACTCTCAAATTGATAAGATATAATCTTGATGGAGTTTAAAAGGAGTTATTGTAATTTTTAGAGTCAAACCAATCTCCAATGCTCTATTTTTCATGACATAGTTAAAGGCAAATCAAGGGTTTATAATTAATAAGAAGACAAACGAATAATTTGAAATTTAAGAGAGTCCATGTGAAAATTGAGTCTAGAAATCATGTGTATAACATCTAAGTGAAGTGGAGAAGGAGATTCAAGATGTTTGAAGAGGTGTAAGTTCATAATTTACTTAGAACCTATAACACTCTACTCTTAGGAGACTTGCACAATTGAGGCGACCTAATTGAAGGTGGGAAGAGTTAGTGTTAAGAGCGTTATATTGAGAAATACACCTTGAAATTTTAGGTGAATAATAAATAGCCAAATGGGTGTCCCAAAAGGTATTCAGTTGGTTAAACGAGTCATTGAGTCAAAATTTATGCAAGAAAGATAGTGAAGGAAGGGCTACTGAGAAGAAGGTTTGATAGATGAAAGGAAAGTGGTGAAAATAAACCTTAAACTTGGAGTTGTGAAACTAAATTTTCACACACCTTATAGGCCCAAAAGGGTATCTAGAATAGTTTATAATTTTGTTTGGAATCTTGTATTTTGGTCCAACCACCAACTCACATGTGGAATTTCACTTGAGAATCATAAGAAGGTAGTTTTCACAAAACAAGGTAATTTTTGATTTCTTTTGTATTGTTTTAGTTTGATGGTTGAAATAAGATGGAATAAGGTCTATAAACAAGGTACAAGAATTGGCTAGGTGCAATAAGATTAAAAATAAATAAATTTGCTTGATTTTGAGATTCTTGCTTTGAAGGAAGAGCTAGTTTGAAGCCTTTTAGCAATGTTTTGAGGTTTGATGTTAAGTATACCATTGTGGGTTGGTTGAAAGTCATTAGGCTCTGCATCAAGAATGAACTAATTGATTATATGTTTTTTCTATGCCACATAGTTTCAATTGCAAAATGAGTGATTTGAGTTTAGTGACGAAGTTCTACATCATGTCAAAATTTCCTAGGCTCAAATTGATGAGATAATTATCTAACTCATGAACTCTCATCATGTCATTCTTAAAAAATATTCCTTATCATATGGTCCATAATTCATTATGAGTAGTTACCGATTTAATATGAAAGAGAAAATCCAGAGACACCGAGAGACATAATAGGTTTTAGGTTGGATCACTTTTTTGTACCAATTCACCTTCTCTACATCCAATGTCAATTCTATTTTTGTACCCATGGTGATCTAGTGCTAGACTTACTCCTTAATATTGTTTTTATCTTGAATTTTCACTCATGATAGTTGAATGGTGTAAGAAGCAAAACATGAGACAAATCCATAATAGTAAGTGGTTGTGTGTTGAATCTGCGTGTGCTTAAAATACTAGGATATACAACCCCCTAAAACTACAGAGGTTCAATTTTAAAAGGCACAATAATATTTCTAATGTGTAGAGATAACAAAATCTCACTTTCAAAACAAACGACACCTGAAAAAGGAGCTATCGACTGACGTTAGGGAAGTTTGAAGTTTCTTTCTTTTAAAAAATTCTCCACTTTGAATAATTTTTTGGTGTGTAAAAGTTTTCCAAACTTTATGATGGAAAAGATAAACCCCCTTAGGTTGGGAAAACCAAGGGATTAATTACCTTTTGACCAGGTACTAAGGGATATGATAAGTACCCCTACCCTTTGATGATGTCACTTTACACTGTGATGCGTTCGATGGAGTAATGTCACCGCCAAAATGACCCCATTTTGCTAATGAATAGTGCTTTGCTGACCCTTGTGTCTAAATTTGACGTGCACACACACATCATGAAACTTATCACCTTTATTTTTACCTTGAAAAACCTAGGTCAGGATTTTGAGCTTATTGAACACCTCTAAAAACTTAAATCAAGGTTTAAACCTTTCTTAACACCTTTGAAAACTGAAAAACACTATCGGGGTTTCACCTTGCTCGACACCTTGGAAAACCTAAAAAACATTGTCGGGATTTTCAAGTTTTTAAAAAGTTGTGAAACCTGAGGTTAAATTTAATGTTCAAGACCCTCATCAAGGTTTTACACTTGTTTAACACTTGGAAAAACTGAAAAGGATTTGGGGTTTTCAACTTGCCAAACAAGCCACGAGATTTGAAACATGTATAACAAGGGTTGGAAACTAAAACATGTTAGACAAGTTCAAAACCCGACACTTGAAAAACAAGTTGAAATACTTAAAATAAACTACATTGATAAGGGGTTAGGGGTTTGATTACAAGTTGTAAGTTATGCGTCGACATGTTGAGATGTACCAATGTCCGAAAACTTGAAAAACATGAAATGCACTTTGAGTTGATATAATTTGCAAGTTGTGTTGATATGATGAGATGCATCAATTCATGGAAAGCTTGAGCTTGATAATGTGCACCAAAATCTTGAAAACTTGAAAAACATTGGGTCCAATTTTTTGACTCATTGAGCAACCTAAAAATCCCAAAAACATTGGCTTAGGTTTTTCAACTTGTTGAGCAACTAGAAAATCTTGAAAATATCTTGGGTTAGGGTTTTCAACTTGTTGAGAAACCCGAAAAGCCCAAAAAATAATGTGTTGGGTTTTTAGACTTGTCAAACAACTTGAAAATCCTGAAATGCATAGATGGTGAGAAAATTACAAGGAAATCCCCAAATCTTGGAAAATTTGTACATCTTCCGTCCAAAAGAGAAAATACCCACCGAATGTTTCAAAAAACCTAGAAAAACTTAGAAATAATTTTAATTTTCATTTACGAGCTCGAGATGCGCAAATTTTGTAGATTTTAAAAAAAGACCATCAAACCCTCCAAAATGGTCGAAATTGCATGTCACAAAACTAGGTCGTGTGTATAACCGAATATAGGGTTTTGGGACCTTTTGAATTTAATGGAGCTGTCTAATTTTCATTTAGAGACTATAGAGGAAAATTTTTTATGGGTTTTCTAGAAACCCCACCAAACCCTTGAAAACCAAAATTAATGAAAAAACAAACACCGAATGAGCTAGAATGCTAGATCTCATAACAAAGGCTATGATATTCGGCTACTAGAATGAATCTGATACCATCTCGGAGTAGGACAAAATCAAGGATTGAGAATGGATAGGATCGAATGCACTAAGTAAAAAACTTGCGTAATAGTGAAATACAAAAACCTCAAAGGAAAAAAATTGTTTCATACAAACAAGAAATTATTCATAAACTCATTCATTGGGATGTTTAGTGAATAACTTGGATGTTTGAGTAGGGGTTGAACCCTGTGGGTAGTCTAATCTCACTCACACAAATTTCTCTTTTTATATTAAATCATTTTATAATAAAAATTGTAGGTTTTTAATTTTTTTTTACGTGTCATTACAGGTGTTACTGAAGTTATTTGAGCCCTCGTAATGGACATTGAAAATCCTTTATAGTTAAGTTAAGGGAAAGTGAAGTTGTATAACTCCATAGTGCATAGGTCCAAAATTGTACAAAACATGCCAAAACTGTACTATGCCATAGAATGAGTTGTATGGTCCTACACGAGATAATATTCCAATTACACATTTAGAGATGAAGAACTTCTATATTCATAATATCCTTTTCACATAGTATGCACAACTAAATCACTTATTTACCATTCTACATAGCTATTTACTTATTTATTCTTATGTTTTGAGCTATTTTTATTGTTTTATCATAGTTGTAAGTATTAAAATATTTATTTTGAATTGTATGATTAATGTTTATCAGCTTATCTTGAATAATAAACCTATAACATATCTTACATCCGTATAATAAAATATATTTTACACACTTATATTTTTAGGCTATAAACATGCTCTTCGATTATGAGGCATGTGTTGTTATTCATTGTTGAAAGATTTTTTTAACACTTCATATTTCTCCATTTTATATGATACTTCGATAATATAGTATTTATATTGTGAATATTAGTCAATAGCCTTTATGCTACATACATACATTTTAGATATAATAAAAACCTTATTTCTCTAAATAATTTTTGTTCTATACTTAGTTGTAGTTCATGTTCCTATCTTCACATGAGAGAAAGATGGGTACTTCTCTATATTTAATCCAAGTTATCCCAACATTCTTGTATGTTTTTTTCCATTTTGTCTTTCCCTCGTTCCTTTCCTATTTGTTTTCTTCCTTTTTATGTTTCATTAGTGCTTTCAAGTTAAAAACACTAAAAATCCAAAATGCCCCTATCAAACAAGGTATTTCCCCCTCTCGATCTTAGAGGAAAATCAGCAATTCCATTGTGATTTATCTAATGTTACAAGATATGTCAATTTTCATTGGTAAAGTTTAAGAAAGAATAGAATAAATTAAAATAACATAAAATCTTTTCAAGAAGTTGCTATGAAGTTTTTTCTCCAAGTGAAAAATGGCTAGATAGTCATCTAATCAAAATATAAAACAAAGTATAAATGAATATTGTAAGGTTTATAATGCAATGAAGGTAGTTTTGAACATCAAAATTTATATGTAGAAACATTTGAGATATAAATAGGTTATTTATTCCTCAAAATACGTGTCATCTAAAGTGTATAATCAAAGGCTCCATTACAAAATTATTTTATAACCAAATAGGGACCAAGCTAATTAGGTTTGAATTTTTATCCTTAATTAACTTTCTTATGAATCTAATTGTCAAGTCTCAACAAAATATAATCTACTTGTGATAGGTAAGTAATGGAACTTTTAATCATACTACTAATACATGTGATATGTGTAAGACTTGTTAGTTTAAGAGAACTTGAGTTTTTCTTCTAATCTTTATAATCGGTCTATAAACAAATCTATATACTCATATCTATCTAGGAACCTTAGAGAGAGATGAAAATATTCATGATTTGTACTTCTAAAAGTATGACATCCTCAACACTAAATATTAACATAAATGGGTAGCCATTGTGAGCTTACAAACATTGGCCATACATGTTTATAATGATATATTTAGCTAAAAATTCTAATCCCTTTTTGTTGTTTATAATGGTCTGAACTAAAATAAAATTTAATGTTTTATTGGTTTCCTCAGCTTGATTGCTAAGGATAATATAATCATGGGGTGTGATGATACATATGAAACATTTTACACAACTCCCACACCTTAGGGTTTTATAATGGGATTCATTATCTAAAATAATGACTTGTGGAACCCCATATCTATAAATATTAACATCCTCAACACTAAATATTAACATAAATGGGTAGCCATTGTGAGCTTACAAACATTGGCCATACATGTTTATAATGCTATATATAGCTAAAAATTCTAATCCCTTTCTATTGTTTATAATGGTCTGAACTAAAATAAAATTTAATGTTTTATTGGTTTCCTCGGATTGATTTCTAAGGATAATATAATCAAGGGGTGTGATGATACATATGAAACATTTTACACAACTCCCACACCTTGAGGTTTTATAACGGGATTCATTATCTAAAATAATGACTTGTGGAGCCCCATATCTATAAATAATTTGGCTCAATATAAAATTTTCAATGACACAACCAATGTTCATATTCATATACATAAAATCTATCAATTTTTTGATATACTTGGTGTCTTGATGATGAAGAGAAGGTCACTAAATGAAGTAGGTGAAATTTTTCTGATTAGGTCTAATCTCTACATGGAAAATGTCTAATGGGTGATAATGGGTGCAAGGATTGAGAAAGGAAATGAATAACTTGGGAGAATTATTAAGATTTTAAAATTTTCCTAACATGCTTCACAACATCATGCTTAAATGTAGGCCAAAAGTGGCTCATTTGGTGGATTTTTCTAGCATTTACATGATAATCAAGTCTTTACAGCAGCGAGACATTGTTGTAGAACTAAAAACAAATTCTTCGTTTATTTTTATATACACATATAAGTAACATACCATTGAAATATATTTGAATTAGGACCTCATCAAGGATAATGTACCTGGTTATAAATAAATGAATATTATATATCTATGTAGATGCCTAAATTTGGTAATTTATCATTTGGTAATGACAACTTTGGATTTGTATGTAAAACATGACTTGTACAAACGTTCCAATCCTAGGTGACCTATCACTATATCCTTTAGATGAATTGATTCTATATTAACACTACTTAGTTACTCATATAACTATTCAAATCCATCCACAATAGTTTAATCTCTATAGGCATAAGTCCTATAAAGTTACAAAGTCCCATGGGCTACTTGTATGGGACCAAACCTTCCCGCAAATTTTCCTAGGCTAAATGATCTTGTCTCCTACCACCCAATGGAAAATTTTCCAATTTTATATGTTTTCATTGGTAGATTCATATCCCACAGGTCATCCTTAATTAATGCAGAATTAAACTTACAAATGCCCATAATATAAAGTCTAACTCACCTATTTACCTCACCTTGCAATCACCTATAACTTTCAAGTGAAAACATTAAAAATAATTTCCTAAGCATTTCAATATCTCCAAATTTCCTTCAAAGTAGTAATAAAACCTAGGAGAATCCCAAACACATTTTTAAAGAACTCCTAACTAGGTTCAAGGGTCAATTTTGTTTCTCATTGTCAAGTGATCAAGTTACCAAATTATTTATATCCATATTGATATCACATTTTGGGTAGAGAACTACATGTGGTTTTAGGACTTTTTGAGTTAGTGATGATGTAGGTGGTACAAGGGTTATTCAACCCAAAAAATAACCTTTTAGGGTATCCTACTTATGGTTAGGGTTTAAGGGTGTTTCACATCATAGAAAGGGTTTTACAAATGTATGAAAGTTAGGATTTCAATGTGAAGGTCATCACAAAGCATCATAACCACACAAAAAGTTACGAATGTCAATGCATCACCATACCAAATAATATAGAAAAGGACCATACCATACCACTCTCCAAGACATGTTTTACAACTCCATACTATCCTAATTTGTAGCACCAATTCCAAAAAGGAAACACCTTCAGGTCATTTATAGTGTACACAGTCACCTTGCACTACCAAATCACATCCCTATCTCTATTTTTAGTTATGTGCATTCACCTCCTTGTGATTTTAGTAATCATATCTATCATTATATCTTGAAAATTACTTTGGATTTATATTCCAATTCATGCATAAATTTGTATTAATTTATCTAAATATACACCGTGTTGCTAATCCTTACTCCCAAAAATAAATAAGAAGCACCTCTCAATACAAAATGATCATTTATTTATTTACGGTGTAATCAATTGGAAAAAATAACTCAAACCCTAGTGTCCCTAAGGCTTATCCTAACTTATTTGAAGCATGATCCTTTTTTTTTATCCCAAAGGTTTTTCCTCATTTGTACTTTCATGTATTACTCTACTTATGATTTTCTTAACCATTCCAATAATTATACATATGACCATTCAATTGATTCATTGATGGCTATAATTACTTTTGTTATGCCTCCTAAGAAAGTTATTACATTTTACGATACTAATGTTGTGCCCAATGATTTTTCTCATGGCATTTACATTTTATATATTTTTGGTCTATGTCTTAGCCATAGTATCTTGATTGATAGTTTCTCTAAGTGTAATTTGTGCACATTCCAATTACTTACATATCTAGGAATTACTACCCAACATGTGAGATTTGACACTAAAAAAATTGTTTGACACAATATTTTTCCTTCTTATTGTGGTATGTGCTACTATTTATACACCTTTCACAATTATTTTTTCCCCCTGGTTCATGTGACCTATGTGTAGGTTTCCCTTGGATTCATATTTTTAAGGCTATACCTATATGATGCATCATTAATTTAAATTCATCTATGACACTAAAGTTGTTATGGTTAAGGGGTATCCCATATGAGACTCCTTTTTCTAAGAAAGAACTTATTTTTACATCCACTCCTAGTAATTGTACTCATGATACATCTCAAGGGTCTACTCCTCCTGGATATTATCCTAGGATTATTTTTGTAAGTAACAACACTCCTAAGAATACACATTATAAACACTCTACTAATGGTTTAAATTATAATGAATTTAATGATATTCTACATGATGATAGTTATTATCCTATTCTACACGATCATATGAAAATGTTAGTAACAGTATTTATCTTCTCTTGAAATGGAAAATGATACAATTATGGAAATCATAAAAGATACATTTGAATATCCTTTTTATTGTTCTATTATTACTAAATGCAATGTTACAACTTCTTCTTATGATCTTGCTTATACTAAAAATGATGCACTTGTTTATTATATTCTTATTACAAATTATTTAAACATAACACTCTTGATGTTGTATCTCTCAATCCTACATGTGGTGCTAGACCCCTAGTTCATGATGTTGTATCTTTCCCACCTCTAGTGTTCCCATTGATGATATATCCTCTCATGTGGATACACATACTATTGCTACATCTATTATGCCTATATATTTTGGGGAAACCCATATCCCCCTTAAAAATGTTACAATATCTATGGGTTTTACATTTATTTCTTTGAACAAGATTAAGTATGCATTGCATGCTCATGTTACATCTACATCTAATTTTCAAGGAAACAATATTTGTGTTTGATTTCCTATTAAATGTTATAACTTCACCCCGAGTGGCCCTTGAAAATTTACATAGTGAAACCTTTTATTTCTCCCTCCTATCAAGGTTGATATAAGCTATCCTCACAAGAAACTCTTTTGACTCTAATGCCTATTATGGTTTCCATGTATGTATTAGACATTCCACTAATCAGTTCTTCATGATTTTCATGATGTATAATATCTTATTGATGCTATTTATATTCATGTGCCTATTCCAACTAAACATGTTACAATTTATTTTATTAGTAATGATGTGCTTGCTTCTACTACTTATGTCACCAATGGATTACATGATACTATTGCTAAGGTATATATTCATCTTCATAATTCTCGTATTATGCAAAATGTAATTTTAAGGCCAAACACCCTAGCCCTCATTCTCCTATCATATGGTAGATATTTTTCTCTTGTTTTTATATAACTATTCTAGAAAAACAAAAATATTCAAATAAGGAAGTAAGAAAAAAACATTTAAATATTTTTGAAATATAAAATTAGGACCTATATATGACTTGATTTGCTATCTTGTCACTTTAAATGTGTTGTTTGTCATACAATATCATGGATAAAATATTTTCTATATACTCTTTACACACATGCGTTCATGAGGTATCTTGAGTTTGATGCAAGAAATATACATGATTATACATGATGAAAAGTTTTGAAACTCATCCATCACAATGAACTTCCTAATTTGGGGCATATCCTACACTATTAGGTGATTTTGATTCAATATGCTTACTTTTTATTCCTCATAATTCTCAATTTATTAACTATACTATATAATATTTTCAAATTAATATGGCTAACATGTGTCTTTGCGGTGTTATCTTGTCTTGATCTATATGCCTCTGGGTTAATTTATTCTATTGTATTCACTTATTTATTTACTTATATGTTTGATTTTATGTATGCAACCTATAGAATTTTATATGTGCATCTTTGTGACACATTTGTGTCCCTTGTTTTATGATCCTTTCATTTTTTATGAATAACATATGTAAAATATCATTTGTACTTATATATGTTTGATTACATTTGTGTTTTTTCTTTTATACATGATTTCCTTTATGTTTTAAACATGTTTTATTTCTTTGTGTTTCATGTTTTTACCATACAAACCCTTATAAAAATAGTATATGAATGATGGAAACCTAAAACAACCCTTCATGTGATACGATGCTGACTTTTAGATACATCCAACATGAATACACATCATTTCTTTTGATCCAGGAATTTTATTTACTCATATCACTCACCTTAAAAGAGGGGTGAATTTAGTGGGGTTTAACACACATATGTTTATGAAAATTAGCCCCACATATAATTCAAAGTTATGGAATAAAATGAAATAAGGTACAAATATTCAAGAACAAAATAAAATTTAGAATAGAAACATATAATATACATAGGGATAAGGCCATCCATAGTTTATGAAGGAAATTTTCATCTTAGGGAATATTTTTAGTAGATTACATTTTTTTTTCAAATTCTCACATATAGTTACATGCTTATGATATAGGTTTAGGAACACATTACACAATTTAGAGTAGTTTCTATTGAAGTTTTGGTATATAATATGCGGAATTTAAGCACTTCATTCCTTTTTTTGCGATCCATAACTTGAGCACAATTTCGATACAAGGTATGAAAGCATGGGCCTTATTATACTTTTTATATAAAAAATACTATATATCTTATACTCACATAAACATCACATGATGTGGTATGAGACCACTCATTACCTTTCAAATTTGTGTTATTTTTCACTTAGACCTAGATATGTCTACATAAGTGTGGTCCATGGGATTAGAAGAATATCAAGATAACTATAATTTTTTTGGTAACTTTCTTTTCACTTTCATTCGAAGATAGGAAGATGAATAGATAAGCCTTTAGTAACCTTCCTTATTTTGAGGTTAATGTGAAAAAATTATTATGAAACCTTTCAATTTTGGGTCAAGTGACATTTAATTATTTTATGGATCTGACATCTCATTTACAAAAAATTGGGGATTAATCATCCCAAATACTTTATCGAGATCAATTCCATTTCAAATATCCAAGTATGAAAATAATCAAAATATTCTCCTTCATAAAAGAAAACAAGTGTATTCCTTCCATTATTTTGTCTTTTTACTTTGTCCTTTACTAATTCAAATTTGCATATTTTTTTTTTTTTCAAATTTGAGTTAATTTTTTTATGGACATTGAGTACAATTTGTGTCACATATTTAATCATGGAGTGTGTTAACACTTAAGTGAAATTAATAAATACAAGTGAAGAAAAAGTGTGTGTGACACTCGGGTATATTTTACTTTAGGCATGTAATTTAATTTCATACTTAAAGGGGAGGGGATATAGATACCTAAATTTGAAAATTTATCATTTTGCAATGAAAATTTAGATTTACACCTAAAGGATGACTTACATGCAAATTCAAATCCTAGGTGACATATCCCTATCTCCGTTATATGATTTTAATCTCTATTCACACTTCTCAATCACTTAAAAACTATTTACATGCGGCCATGGCGCTTTAATATCCATAGGCATCATTGCCAAAAGTTTCATAGTCTTATTAGCTTCATGTAGATGACTATTTAGATGGGACCAAACCATCCCATGATTTTTCATAGGCCAAATGGTCTTATCTATCACTACCTAAAAGACACTTTTCCAATTTGATATCTTTTCATCGATCAATTCATATCCCACATGTTGACCTTAATGAGATATTAAACTAATGAAAACTTATAAAAGAAAGTATAACTCACCTATTTACCTCACTTGGAAAACACCTAACACTTTCAAGAGAAATAATTATGAAATACATTCCTAAAACAATCGAATATCTTCTAAATTCCTTAAAAGAGGTAATACAACATATGAGAATCCCACACATAGGTTTGAAGCACTCCCAATAAAGCTCAAGGGTCAAGCTTAGATATTATTCTATGAGGATATAAATGGTGGCACATGCACATAGACATGGTTTGGAATTCAATGGTGACAATAAATCTCCAAGTAATCAAAAGAAAAATCTAACGATAGAGAATCATGCATAGAAAGAACATGTCTACTCATTCTCATAGATAAAAAGAGGGTACATATAGGAGTGTTGTGTAACTCCCATTCCTAGACCAATATTCTCTCCAAGAGAGAAAAGAAAGGAGTTACTATTCCAAAGATGGAAAGTAAATCCTATGACTCCAAGACACATGATAATGACATATTTTATGAGAAAATTTGTCATATGTCATATGACCCTATGACCTAAGATCTCACCAAAGTGAGATGACTCACCATGTGAGGTGGACAAGACCCTGAGTGATGATGAGGAAAGTCACACACACCAAAACCCCCCTTCATTGAAGCTGAGGTAAAGGTCATGAAAAGTCAGAAAATAAAGAGAACTACCCTAGACAACTAGGAAAGCTATGCCATATGGGTTCCAAAAAGCATGAAAAGGCACCCATGTACAAACATATTTTTGGAAAATAAGAAGAGGATAAAAGGAATAAAAATCCAAAAGAAGATAGGAAGATGCAAAATACCTCACCCCAAGAGAGCACAAGTGAAGGAACTTGGCTTCAGTGAAGGGCTTGGTGAAAATATATGGAACTTTGACTAGAATTATGACGATAATGAGTGTCGATGATGTATTTGTGAATCAAATTCTGTATGAAGTGCATATGGATCTTGCTATGCTTCGTCTACTAATTCTAAACTAGATTTTAGAAAATTGAGATGGTGCTCATGTTGTCATAGTAAATGATAGTAGGTCACTAAAAGTGAATACCAAACTATGTCAAGATTCCCTATAACCAAACAACTTCCATGGCAGTGTTAACTGCTCCTTTGTATTATGCCTCTGTAGATGATATCACAATTACATTCTATTTATTTCTAGACCAACTATTAGGACCTGAACCAAGGGAGAAATCGTATCTTGAGGTATATTTCCTATGATCCAAATCACCAGCCCAATTAGAATATGTAAATCCAACCAAATCAATATCTACCCTCCTAGATAGTGAATTTTGTCTATATAAGTGTCACAGACATAGTGAAGGATCCTCTTCACTTCTCTCCAATGCAACTTATGGGATTTATACATAAATTTGGACACAATCCCAATATCATATGAAATATCCAAAGGAGTGTTAGTTAGGTAAATCAAGCTCCCCACCAACCTGTCGATAAACAACTATGAGAGTAGAGAAATCATCAACTAGCTCGACCCCGAAAAGGAAAGGAGTAGGAGAAGGCTTACAATTAGTCATGTGAAATTGAGTGAGTGATTTAAGAGCATACTTAGGTTACACAATCATAATTATTGAGTTATATTGGGAAATCTGAATCCCAAGAAAGTAGTGAAGCAAACCTAAGTTTGACATAGAGAACTTGTTGGCTAAGGAAATATTCATAGAATCAATGATTGAGGAAGAGCTACATGTAATCAACAAGTCATCAACATACAAAATGAGAATGAGCATGGAGTCATCCTACTATAGAATGTAAACATTAGGGTTAGAGCAATACCTAGCAAACCTTGATGCAAGAAGAAAGGATTCCATCTTAGCATACCAAGCCCGAGGGGCTTGTTTAAGCCATAGAGAGACTTATTTAACTTGTAAATGAGGGAGGAATCATAGACATAACCTGGGGTTGTTCCATATAGATTTATTTCTCTAGGTCCCAATAAAGGAAAAAAATCTTAACGTCAATTTGGTGGACTTCCCATTTAATCAAAAAAATGATAGTGAGGGTTAGTCAAATGGAATTCATATTCACAATAAGAGCAAAGGTTTCTGAATAATCAACCCCAAATACCTAAGAGAAACAATTAGAGATATAAATCACACTTTATAGTTCTCAATGTTCCCATCTCGATCCATACTTTATTTGGTAAACCCAATTATATAGTACAAGTTTCCTTCCTTTCGAAGAGGGGTGAGATCCCAAGTATCATTCTTCATGAGTAAGGAATACTCATCATCCATGAAAGAATCCCACTTAGTAATCCCAGAAGCCTCCTAGAAAGGCGAGGGTCGAAGTGGAGGTAAAGAAGGTGTGGGGTCCAAAAAACTCTGGAGGAGTCCTTCTATCATCTAAAGGATTCCCAATCCATTCTACAACACTCTACAAAGTTTTCCTAGCCCATCGAGGACCAAGAGGAGAGACATGCTCAAAATCGTGGTTTAATCACTCGAGTGAGGTGGGAAAAATTCCTTATCATCACTACTGCCAGAATCAAAATAATCCAAAGCATGAGAAGTGGAAGGAGAAGGAGGATTGGGGGATTAGGTGGAGGATGAGGCTTAACAACATCATCATATGAAGACTCGAGTCATAATCGATGAGAATAATGACCTCAACCAAAGATGAAGTGGAAGGCGATGACGAATCTTCCAATTTAACACTTCTCTCAATATAAAGTTTATGTATAGTAGGGCTCAAAAATATATATCCCTTCACACCATCGGGATATCCTATAGAGATGCAAGGTCGAGACTGTGGTTCTAAAGCCTTGCATATTTTTTTGGGAATTTGAGCCATAACATTGGATCAAAAGATATGAAAGTTATAGACATTAGGTTTGCATCCAAACCAGGCTTCAAAGGGTGTCATCCCTTTTACAACCTTGTGTGGAAAATGGTTCAATGTAGTAAGAAAAATTCACAGCTTCAACCCAATACAACAAAGGAAGGCACTTCAAGTGAACCAAACATGTGGCCATCTCATTAAGCATTCAATTATTTCTTTCCAAAAATCCATTTTGTGAAGGGCTGTAATCAATTATACGCTCAAAAGAAATCCCTTCAAAGGTACAAAAATCATAAAAAATATTACTCATATACTCCCCTCCATTGTTAGTTTGAAGAACCTTAATAGATATTTCAGCTTGTTTCTCAACAAGATCCTTAAAGTCTTGAAAGTGATCGAAGACTTCATATTTTTGCTTAAGAAAATACACCCAAGTGTAACGTGAAAAATCATCAATGAAGGTAAGAATGTAGAGAGCTCTAGTAAATGAAGGAGATGGGAAGGGTCCAAAATGTCATTATGAACAAGATCCAGGGAAAATAAGCTCTCAGGACTTTCCTTTGCCAAAAATTTCTTTGGGGTGCTTCTAAGGGTACAACCCTCACAAATACCCTTAGAAAATTTGACGTAGGGTAGCCCATTGACCATATCATTTTGGCTCAACTACTCAAGATAACGATAGTTAAGATGCCCAAAACAATCATGCCATAGCTTTGCAAACCTCATGCTTGAGTAAACAAGGTAGTGGGTATCAAATCAAAAGTAAAGTGGGAGAAGGTGTATAATCATGATTGATGATCCACCTTTCCCTTAGCCACTGTAGTGTCATTGTGAAGCTCATGAATAATCACCAAATTAGGATTAAATTCCACTTGCATTCCTTCACCAAGATGATTGATTTGGTAAACTGATAGGAGATTGGTAGAGAGATCGGAACACTCAACACATGGTTAAACATTCCACCTTCTAATTCTACTAATCCACTACCGGAAATCAAAACCAAAGTATCATCACCTAAAGTGATTTGGGACATGCCACATGGTTCAATGTCAGAAAACTCAACATGTGAAGAACCCATGTGGTGCGAGGCACCAAAATCAATGATCTACATCGACGAATGAACAAATATAGTTATAAGGGCATTTACTTTCTTCTTCTTAGATTTATACTTCTTTACTTTGGAAGAGTCAGAATTTGTATCATTTTGTTTGATAGACTTAGGAACACCTATATTATTCTTCTCAAGTAAATGATTGAGGTGATCTATTTTTTTCTCATACAATGATGCTCTTCATGTCCAGTCTTCTTGAAAAAGGAACTGATGTGAATCCAGCTGCAAGAGGTTGAAATACCTCCAAAACACACATAAACAACTTTGTAAATAAAACCAGGAGTTTCAAAATAGCTTACTTCTCATTCTGGAATTCACACTGATCTATTACATCATTACAATTCTCCTTTTATTTCAAGACTACTCTAAAACCCTAAAATGCCAAAAACCTAAAATGAAAAACAACTCGGATTGACCCCAAAATTTGCGTGCCAAATATGCATTCATAAATTAGGGCTCACGCAAAATTTGGACTTATTCTAACAAGCACAACAAAAGTTATTAAAGTTCTAAGACCTAGTCAAAAGCGGAAAAAACATTTGGAGCCAATTTTAGGCCACTAGATGACAGAATCTGAGCCCGAAAACGTGCCAAAATGAGCACAACCTTGCAAACAAAGTTGTCCCTAGCATAGTACTAATGTATATCTACCACCCTGTAAAATTTCAGGACGATCCAACGGTCGGATCAAAAGTTATGGCCTCTGCAAGTTATGCTCCCGCATCATTCTCCCCTGGTTGAAAAGAATTCAGCTCCTGCGAATTCTGTTGATGGAACTCATCTAATTTTGCACTGTCAATTTTCCTCAACTCCCACTCAGGAATCCAAGTGTTTTCTTCTTGCTGCAAACCTTCCCACTGTACCAAATATCTGTTGTAGCTCCCATGTCTAGTAGTGATTGTCTTTTGGTCCAAGACACGCATTACCCTCTCCTTTTTCTCCTTCGGCATCTGTTTCTTCCAGTTTATTTCTTCCTCCTCCGCAACATTTTCATCATGACCTGGAAACTTATATAAATCAGAAACATTAAAAATTGGTGAGATAGCAAAGTTTTCAGGTAGCTCCACCTTGTAGGCATTATCACTCATTTTCTTCAGAATCCTACATGGCCCAATCTTCTTATACTTGAGTTTATTATATGTTCCCTTTGGAAACCTCTCTTTTCTAAGATGAACCATCACCATATCTCCTTCTTCAAATACACTTACTCTCCTACTGCATCTGTAGCTATTTTATATTGTGCATTACTCACTTTTAGCTTTTCCCTCACTTCATCTTGTAGCTGTAGAATGTGTTATGCAAATGCTTCTGCATCATCACTAGTTTCATCTTCACCTGGTAGAACAATTAGATCAAGGACCCCCTTCGGATTCCTACCATATACAATCTGGAAAGGAGACCTCCCTGTTGACCTGTTTACCGAGCTATTATATGCAAACTCAGCTTGAGGTAAAGCTAAGTCCCATTGTTTTGGATTTTCTCCAACTATACAACGTAGGAGATTTCCCAAGCTTCATTCACTACTTCAGTCTGCCCATCAGTCAGGGGTGATATGCACTACTGAACTATAGTTGTGTCCCCAATTTCTTCCACAGAGTCCTCCAAAAGTGACTCAAAAACTTCGTGTCCCGATCTGAAGTGATCATTTTTGGAATTCCATGCAATCGAACCACTTCTGAAAAAAACAAATCTGCAATTCTGGAAGCATCATTAGTTTTTTTACAAGAAATAAAATGTGCCATCTTAGAGAATCTATCAACCACAACAAAGATAGAATCATTCCCTCACTGTGTGTTAGGAAGCCCTAACACAAAATCCATACTCAGATCAACCCATGGCCCTGTAGGGATAGGCAATGGCATATATAACCCAGTATTCTGTGCATGACCCTTAGCCATTTGACACACTCTACATCTTGCTACAACCCTACTGATGTCCCTCTTTACCTTTGGCCAATAATACTTTTCTACGACAAGAGAAATTTTCTTACTTATACCAAAGTGTCCAGCCAACCCTCCACTATGCAATTCTCTTATAATATTTTCTCTCATTGAACCAACAGGGATGCACAATTGTTTCCCCCTAAACAAATAACCATCCTGTATCAAATAATCAAAAGAATCACTACCTACTGTAGGCTCCTTAAGCTTTCTGACAACATCACTAAAATCAGGATCACCTTCATACAATTCCTTAACTGCCTCAAACCCTAGGACTTTATTTTCCATTGTTGTCAAAAGGGCTACACGCCTACTCAAGGCATCAACAACTTGATTCTGCTTACCAGACTTATGCTTTAAAACAAAAGTATATTCTTGCAAAAATGAAACCCATTTTGCATGCCTACTATTTAGTTTCTTCTGTGTGTTTACATACCTCAAGGCTTCATGGTCAGTGAAGAGTACAAATTCCTTTGCTACCAAGTAATGTCTCCAGTTCCTCCTGACTTCATTTAGCTTTTCACTGAAGAATGCCACTAGTCGTCCTTCTTGACTCAACACAGCTCCAATCCCAACATGTGAGGCATCATAGTCAACCTCAAAGACCTTGCTAAAATCTGGCAATACCAAAATAGGTGCTTCTGATACTTTCTTCTTCAACAATTCAAAACTATCTGTTGCTGCCTTGGTCCATACAAACTCCCTCCCTTTTGTACACTCTGTTATGGGTGCAGCAATGCTACTGAAATTCCTGATGAACTTCCTATAAAAATTTGCCAATCCATGAAAACTACGAACCTCTGTCACATTCCTTGGAATAGGCCATTCCAAAATTGCCTTTACTTTTTCCTCATCCATCCTCACTCCATCCCCATTGTATTCTCGGAGTACTCTGTTCATCAACCTCATGAATGTACTGGGTGCATTAGATAGCCCAAATGGCATCACCATCCACTCGTATAATCCATCTTTTGTTTTAAAAGTAGTTTTCCATTCATCCCCTTCACGGATTCGGATCTGGTAGTAACCACTCCGTAGGTCAATCTTGCTAAAATATCGGGCTCCCGCTAGCACATCCATCATATCATCCAATCACGGAATTGGAAACCGATACTTAATTGTGATCTTGTTTATGGCTCTATTGTCTACACACATTCTCCAGTCTCCATCTTTTTGGGAGTCAATAACGCTGGAGTTGCACATGGACTCATGCTTTCTCTCACTAACCCTTTTTGTATTAGATCTGTCACTTGTCTATTCAACTCTTCACTCTGTGTCGGACTCATCCGATAGGCTACTTGGTTTGGAAGGGCCGATCCTGGGATCAAATCAATATGGTGTTGAATATCTCGCTTTGGAGGTAACCCATCTGGTAGCTCATCTGGTATGACATCTTTGTATTCTTTTAGTATCTTTTACTGCAATAGGTATATTAAAGCCTTCTTTCTCCAGCTTCTTTGACATTAGTGCATAACAACATCTAGCTTCTTCCATTTCTGTAACAAACTCTTTTGTAGCCAATAAGCCCTCACTCTTCTCTTCTTCCTTGAAGGGTAATAAGACCACCTTTACACCATCCTTCCAAAAGGTATATGTATTTTTCCCTCCATCATGTGTAACCTTTCTATCATATTGCCAAGGCCTACCCAGTAATATATGACATGCATCCATTGGGATAACATCACACCACACCTCATCCCTGTAGTATTCCTAATTGAAAACTTTATAAGGCATCTTTTATCTATGGTTACTTCATTCCCTTTCTTAAACCATGATATACGATAGGGATATGGGTGCTTGTCACAGCTCAGATTCAGTTTATCAACCATTACAGTTGAAACCATATTTTCACAACTACCACCATCAATAATAATTTTACATACCTTTCCTCCAGAGGTGCATCTTGTTCGAAATATATTTGTTTGAAGCCACGAATCAGCTCCAGCAACATCACGTTCTTTCTCCTTCCTTGGGACAATCATCGTCCTCCTTATCATGAGGGTTTCACCCAAGTTTGTAGAAACCTCCATTTCTTCTTCCTCTTTACCTCAACCAGATTTACTCATGGTTTTTCTCCTTGCCATCTATCTTGTGTAGGATAGTGTGGACACTCAAAAGCTCTGTGCCCCTCTTCACCACATTTATAACATGTATATTTCCTTTGGGGCTATTCCAGCCCCATCCTCCATTATAACCTCTTCCCCTCTGAAATCCCCTACCTCTTTGGTAGTTACCATGGCTTTGACCAGAATCTTCATGCCCTTCTGTATTAGAGGATTCACCTTTTGTAGATTCAAATCTACCCCTGCCCCTCATTGGAGATGATGATGGACCTCTCTTCACACCTCTTCTAAAATTACTCCTCTTGTTCTTTTCCTCTGCCTTTAATGCAAGTTGATAAGCATCATCTAGGCTATGGATCCGGAGCATACTCAACTCATCTTGTATGGTGTAACTCAACCCATTTATGTACCGTGTAGCCTTTTGTTCTTCAGACTCTCCCTGTTCCACCCTGATTGATAACTTGTAAAATTCATTAGTATACTCCTCAATGCTGAGATCCTTCTACCTTAGGTTTTGGAACCTTCGAAAGAGTGTCTGAGCATAATCTACAGGAAGAAATTTTTCTTTCAGCTTCTTTACCATTTTATTCCAGTTTCGGATCTTGCCCTTTCCATTCCTTTGTCTTTCATTTTGTAGGTGATCCCACCAGATCAATGCATGTCCGGCTAACTTAGTGCATGCAAACTTAACCTTCTTCTCCTCTGAAAGGGTTTTCCACTCAAAGAATTTTTCCATGTGATTTAACCAGTCAATCAACTCCTCTGGTTGTAACCCTCTGCCATAATCAGGAACATTAATCTTGATGTCGTCATTCTTTCCCTCTAAAGCCTTGATCAATCTCTCCTCAAATGGTCTCCCATTCAAGGTTTCTTCGTCTCTCTCGTTTTCTTCTTCATCTCCTCCTTCATTCATTAATGGAGTCTCTTCTTCAATATCACTATCTGGGTTTGCATCCCCATTTGCATGTCTCCTTCTAAGGTGGGTAACTTCCCCGTGAGCTCAGCAACTTGTCTCTGTAGCTCCTGCATATGCCTATTCATCTAGGCATAACCTCCCCTCCGCGTCTAGCCATGGTTATATAAAATAGAGGTAAAAACTACACATAAAAATGTAATATGTTACCTTAACTATTTCCGCAAGATCAAAATCTTGCTCTGATACCAATTGATGTGAATCCAGCTGCAAGAGGTTGAAATACCTCCAAAAACACACATAAACAGCTTTGCAAATAAAACCAGGAGTTTCAAAATAGCTTACTTCTCATTCTGGAATTCACACTGATCTATTACATCATTACAATTCTCCTTTTATTTCAAGACTACTCTAAAACCCTAAAATGCCAAAAACCCTAAAATGAAAAACAACTTGGATTGACCCCAAAATTTGCGTGCCAAATATGCATTCATAAATTAGGGCTCACGCGAAATTTGGACTTATTCTGACAAGCACAACAAAAGTTATTAAAGTTCTAAGACCTAGTCAAAAGCGGAAAAAACATTCGAGCCAATTTTAGGCCACTAGATGACGGAATCTGAGCCCGAAAACGTGCCAATATTAGCACAACCTTGCACGCAAAGTTGTCCCCAAAGATAGTACTAATGTATATCTACCACCCTGTAAAATTTCGGACGATCCAACTAGTCGGATCAAAAGTTATAGCCTCTGCAGTTATGCTCTCACATCAGAACACTTACACTTTTCCTTCTTTGCTTTGGCTTGAAGTAGAAGCGTTTGTGTTAGGTTTGGTTTGGATTTTGGTTGGTCTTGGTTTCCTTATTCAATTGGTCATTTTTCTCTTTTTTCTTTTTAGGTTTCTTCCTTTCCCTTACCAATACTTGCAACAAGTGCATGCGACTTGGATTTGAGTGCTCCCATTTGAATCAACTTATCCTGTTCTCAAATGAGTTGGGACGAAAATTTTTCAAATGAGGGAATTTTCCAAGCAGCCCCTAAAGCTTATTTTATGGCATGGAAGGTAGAAACAAAGACAAAGTATTCGAGACCTAACTTAGAAAGAATCGAAAAGATCAAATGGGCAATTTTTTTCTCAACTCCACATTACTTTAAGAGAAATATAGTGTGGACAAAATTTGAGAAGAAGTCCTATAGGTTATCAAAGTTGCTAGGAGTTAATCCTAGTAGTTCATTTTCCAACTCATATGCTCTCATGTCATCTTATTTTCCAAACATATCATCAAGAGTTTTCTAGGATCCAACGGGTGTTTTGGAAGACTCTACGTGGAAGAGAAAGTAAGGAGAAATAGACATACATAGAATACCTAAGTCCTCATCACATGTATTTAACCACTTATATTTTTGGGTTCATCATCAGGATCAGTATCAACTCCCATAGTGATGCGAAACAACCCTTTACCCCTTAATTTCATAACCATTTTAGATCTCCATTCAAATAAATTAAACAAGATAAGAAAAAAACTGAAATAAAATCCATCGTGAGGAGAGATAAAGAAGGAAAACATACGTAAAATAAGCACATACACAAACACACACACACACGCACCTTGGAATAATATTTTTACCCTTTGTTTGTGTAACTTTATAGTTTAGTGTGTTGCTTACAATTAGATGTGAATGTGCGTCGTGAAATAGTTAGTCACTCACCTTGCAATTAGTGTAATAAAGGGAAAGTGTGGATACCACAATCAAGTTTCGACGATCATGACAGGTTTGTCACAATAAGAAAGCACAAAATAATGCTAAAACAAGATAAGGGGAGAGAAAAATAAGTCATGTGTGAGAAATAGGGTCTCACATCACAAAAGAAAATCCCTTGCTGCAAGGCTATAGAAGACATGCTCATTAGCCCAAAAACAATAATAAGAGTGATACAATGCGAAGAGGAATCATAAATGAGTTTGAAATCCTCTGGGATGTAAGAAAAGCCTCCAGAAAGTAAGAAAAATCTACACACCTCCACAAAGATAAGTGATAAAAATTCTAATAACCTTAATTTGCAAATATATTTTCTTGATTATTTAAAAAAAAGAATTTTAAATTTAGCAAAAAAGCTATCACAACTAACCTTAATGATTTTCTTAATAATTAATTTCCTTAAAAACACCCGAGTCTTGATAAATGTTTTTAAAAAATGTTTTTTTGAAAGAAACGAGATGAAAAAGGAGGGAAAAATAGGGCATGGGAAAGCGCTTAACATTCACTAGCTTCCGTAACAACTAGGAAAAACAACCAAAAAGTAGGGCGGGAAAAACCTAACAGTCGATAGATTCCAAATTATCTAGGAAAAATAGCAAAAAAACATGACATGAAAAATCCTTGCGGTTGCTAGCTTCTAGAACAACAATGAAAAGTAGCGAAAAAGTAGGGCAAGAAAAAAATTGAGTGGTCGCTAGCCCTCGGACAACTAGGAAAAATAGGACTAGAAAATCCTAGCGATCGCTAGCTTCACGAACATCCAAGAAAAGTAGCAAAAATTATGGAAAGAAAAATCTTAGCGGTCGCTAGCCTCTCAAACAATGCAAAGCATATAGGTTTCAATGGCCATGGAAGGTGAGATCTCCAACAGATCCAAAGGGAAGACAAGGTAGGGATCAACTAAGAAAATACTAGGTTGAGGGTCGGGACACCAAGGCGAGGCCGAGCAAAGTGTAAAACCCAACACAAATGGTAAGGGTTCCATGATGAAAGCAAAGAAATATGAGGTGGATAGGGAAAATAAAAGCATACATACCAGGATGGGATGATTTGATAGAGCCAAGCTTAAAAAAACATCCAGAACTAAACTCGTTGGTGACACAACTAACTAAGCAAGAAACAACCTCGTAAAGAACAGAGAGGAGAGGTACGGGGTAGGGCATAACAGAACAAAATAGGAGGCTAAAGAGGTGGAACATATATTTTTTTAAAATTAACTTTTAATGAAAAAAATAAATGACCAACAACCATACATAAATACCTCAAAACACGCTTTCCACTAAAGATAGCATGCATTGCAATTTATGATCAACTAGAAAACTCCCGAAAGCTACACAAGCACAAAAAACCCAAAAAAATAGTAATACTCCAAAAATAGAACTATTAAATATGATTAACGAGGATTCCAAAATCGATTAAAACTTACACGAGAAGCAATAAAAATATGAAACCAAAAGTAATTAGCAATGATGAAAAAATGAGTGCATGTTACCAAATCGCAACTCTGATACCATGAGAGATTATTTTGTGAGGATAAAAATGGTGGCCCATGCACATTGACAAGGTTGCACTCCAATGGTGACGAGAAAGATCCAAGTAATCAACAAGCAAAATCGAACAACAGAGAATCATGCATAGAAAGAACAGGTCTACTCATTCTCATAGATAAAAAAGAGGGTACATATAAGAGTGTTGTGTAACTCCTGTGCATGGACCAATATTCTCTCCAAGAGAGAAAAGAAAGGAGTTACTATTCCAAAGATGGAAATTAAATCCCATGACTCTCGAGACGCATATGATAACAATTTTTATGAGGAAATATGTCATATGTCATATGAACCTATGACCTAAGATCTCACCGAAGTGAGATGACTCACCATGTGAGGTGGACAAGACCTTGAGTGATGATGACGTAAATCACACATACCAACATATGCTTCCCATTCTAGATACCTTTAAAGATAATAAAATCCAATCTTAAGCATACCAATCAATTATTTCTCATTTTCAAGAGATCAAGTTGCTTTAACGTATTTGTATCTATATAGATATCACATGATACGTGGAGAAGTATGTGTGGTGTGAAACCTCTTGAAGTAGTAGTTCTAATGTAGGTTTGAACCATAACACTAACATTTTAATTTTTTTACAACCCAAACTCTAATTTTTAATAGGTTTTCCTACCCATGGTTAGGGTTTGAGGGTGTTTCATATCATATAATGGGTTTTAAAAATGTATAAAAGTGAAGGTTTTAGTGTGAAATTCATCACAAAGTTTTGCAACCACACAAAAAGTTACAAAATTCCATGACGTCACCATTTAAAACTATATAGTAGAGGACCAGACTATACCATGTTCTAGAATAGGCCATATTGTTCCATACCATCCTAGTTTGTAGATATAATATCTCTATAAAAAAATCACCTCCAAATCATTTATAGTCTACAAAATCACCCCGCACTATCAGTATCATGTATCTATTTTTATTTTTAGCTAAGTGAATTCCTCTCCTTGTGTTTTGAGAAATTGTATCTATCATTATATCTTGAAAATTACTTTGGATTTATATTTTGATTTATGCATTAATGTTTATTAATTAATGTGAACATACAACATATTTCTAATCCTTACTTCCATCGTAAATAAATACCACATATAAAAATCCTAATTTTAAGGTGTAATCAATTTTTTAGAATATGGAATCTTTATGGTAAGTTTGATCAACCAAATAATTTATTTTGTTATTGTACCACAAATATTAGAAAATAACAAGTTTTTCAATACCTCATTTATTCTAGTCTAAAAAATTAGTTTCAAAAAAATCATCGCTATCTACGGAGATTGACCATCTAATCGGTGATGATATGGTTGGATCAAACTCACTTGTTAGCTTGATAAAATAATTAAATTTTTATGATTACCCACATTTCTTGATTAAACATGAAATTCCTTAGGCACTTGTAATAAATACAATAGCTTAGAATTCCTTCTCTGCTTAGGTATATCTTGTATCATAGTCAAAAGGGACACTACTAATGAAATACATGGATATATTTTTACCATCAATGTCTTCCTAAGCCAACATATAGGTGAGTGATATTTTTTTCACTCTTAAGGAAGAGTATGATAAGTCTTGGGTGACATAAAATGATCCTCAATAAAATTCTTTGGATTCAAACATATTTTGAAAACATTGGGTCCATGTGATGCCACCTGTTTTGTTAAGAAAGTTGTTAATGGTCTTAACTATGTGCATGATGTTAGAAATAAACATTTCACTACAAGAATTTTATCTAATATAACACTAAAAACACTAAAATTTAGGCATATAACACCAATTTTTGATTCAACAACACTAGTGTTAGTTGTGTGGTAGTTATTGTATAACACTAAAATCCAACAACACCTAATTAGTTATGGCATATAACACCAAATTTGGTGTTATATTTTTGGTGTTATATGCCATAACCAATTTCAGTGTTAAATTTTAGTGTTACAAAACAACTACCACACAATTAAAACCAATGTTGTTGAATAAAAAATTGATGTTATATGCCCGAATTATATTGAATTATACACATTTGTTGTTATCTACTTATATATAATTGATTTTGGTGTTTGATTATAGTGCTAGAGACAATATAGCTTTGTAGCCTCATTATTTTAATCTATCATCAATGGAACCAAAGTGGGCTTGTGATTAGTATTATAAAATAATTACAAAAACAATTTGGGCTTAATCTTGTGCCCACAAGTGAGTTCACAAGCATTTTATTAATATCAAAATGAGAAAATAAATTAAAAGGGTGCCTAAATGTCATTAACCCTTAACATAGAATGGTATAATAGATGGCCAAAACACATGATTTAATGACTATACTCCATAAAATTCCAGCTACTAACTAATTACATTATAATAATTCATGTAAACATCTGAAGCATTTAGGTGATTGGCAACCAACATATTCTATCAAACTCAAACATCATGGCCAACGAATGTGAAGCCTCATGCAACTTCATGTACATCAAGAATTAGAAGATTATCTCAACTTCATGATATGTAAAAAAGAGAACATTATCTCAGCTTCATGATATGTAAAAAAACTACCCGAATGGAACATAATAGTTCATAGGTGCATTTTAAAAATACTACCGAAACCATTTTAAACATCAAAGGCATCTTTAACAATTTTAAACAATTTTTAAGTATTATGTTTTTTTGAGTTAATTTGAAATACAATATAAAATTTATATTTATATCCAATAATTATAAGGTGGCAAGCCATATAAAACCATTTACATATTTATTTATCATGTTTACTTGATTTAATAACCTAGTGGATTTGGTCATAATTACCATGATTTTCACCCATGTGAGATGAGTTATTTATCTCATATGTTCTTATCACATCATTAAACTTAGCAGAAACCATTAAATCCCCCATTTTTAAAATCATTTCACCCATACCTTAATGTCTAAGTTCCTCATCACTAGCTTGTGTTACCTTTCGGGGAACTCTTTTCTTTACTGCAAGTACCTCTATATCTCTCCATATCTCTTCAATTCACCCCATATCTCTGCACGTACCTTTATAAGATGTGATTTCTCTAGGGTTTTGAAGCCAAAATTTAAAAAATAGAGTTGAAATCAAAAGAAGAAATGGGAAAAAATGCAAGTTTGAACCTGAAGGAGTTAAGGAACTATTAAATAGTGTAGGATTTGTGGCCATATCCAAGTAAGCTAGCTAGATGATCTTATTTGAGAAAATGTAGGGATGTGAAAAAGATATTGTAGAAGAGTTTTTGGTTAATCTTGAATAATTCCACACCAAGGTAAAAATGTGAACATTTCAGTGAATTTTTAAATAATAAGTGAATTGACTAGAATCCTGAATATAGGCATTAGAATTCAAGCTAGACCTACTTATACTAATATTTTGAAAATATTTCATGTAGAGGGTGAACAAATTCCTTCTTTGTCTATAAATATACTAAAAATGAAATCAAGGGCATAATTAGAAATACCCTACCTAAGCCATGGAAGATTGTAGCCTACTGGATAATGAAGTATATCACTTGTGAGGGGAAATATAGTATTGTTTTAAAGGGGACAATGAGAATGGTAAACCATTTGAGACACTCAACTAGTAAACTTGAGTGGAAAATCAATCTCTAGGTATTTATATGACTCAGTCCAATTAATGGCCAATAGGTTTGTTCAGGGAATTAGACCATTAAAACACCATGGCCTAATGTACCTTATTTTCCAACACCATTTTCTTAAACACCTCGGGGATAATAATTATGGTAGAAGTTTTTAAACAAGAAAACATGGAAGAAGAAAGTAAAACATACTAGGAAACAAGCCCTTCCCCCTAGTATAGATAAGTCAAAGAAAAAGGTCACTAAGGGTCATGATCAAACCGATACTTCTCCTAAGACCTTTCCTTCCAACATTATCGAGGAGAAATCTCTAAAAAAGTGGGGAAGCTTGAAAACCTATAAGAAAAAGTCCACTTCATAATAAAACCTTTGTAAAAAAATTGATTATAGAAGAAAGTGAGTAACAACAGTTATTATGTTATCATAAGATGAGCAAGAAATAATTTCCACTCATTACTCCCATATGAGAAGTAGAAGAAGGTTTCTTACACAAGAACCTATCCTGAAACCCTCACTAATAAAATCTAAGGATAATAGAGAAAAATTCCCACAAAAACCTACTCCTCATTCATGAGTGAAAGGTAAGAGGTTTAGTTGAAACCTCTTACACAAGAACCTGTCTCAAGAAAAATTCGAAGAAAAAAAGATACAATAGAGAGGAATCCCCACAAGAACCTACCCTAAAGAACAACATAAAAGGATTAGAAAAATAATTCTCCCTGCAGATGAATTGGAAGAACTCAAAGATTGGGATATTACATAAATATTAGAATCATTTAATCAACATCCTCCAATCAATCAAGAATCACCTAGGCCTATAGACATGTAAGAAAGAGTAGATCCCACCAGTGAACAAGAAATGGAAGGTACTAAAAATGTTCAAAAGATAACATAATCCATTGATATTCAAAGATATATAGAGATGGAATAAGAAATAGTTTCCTTTCAACCTTCTTCTTCCTCATAGGTAGACAAAGGAAAGTCAATAATAATGGAAGAAGAAGGGATTAAATTATAAGAAGATATAACAGAGGACTAACGACTTTGCACCAATCCTTAACCCTATCAAGAACATATCTATTGATCAAACAATAAGAAGAAGAAATCAATTTTTGAGACAATCTCTAGCTGAGAAACAAATGAAAATTATTGAACTGCAAAAGTAAGTTTAAGACTCAAAATCTGAACTACATAATAAGGATACTTGAGTTATTGAGTATAAAGAAGATATATCTCTTACAAAGCAAGAGACTAGTGAAAAAACCACATTATTCTGGAACTAACTCAAAAATTCCAAATATTAGAGAAAAAGAATAATGAAAATGAAGACAACATTTCCAATCTACAGAAAGAACTTTAGGAAGTAAAAAGTCAACTGTCAATAAAAGACACTCAAATTTATGATTTAAATTAGATTGTGGAATCTATTAAAGTGCAAATCCCTCCTCCAGTAATTCTAATAGAAAATGATGAGAAAAACATCTTGAATCTTGAGAAAATTATGAATATTTGGGAAGAAACTAAATCACAGGTGAAAAGTCTAAGAAGAGAATGAAAAAGGCCCAGTGGGAAAATCAAGAATTAGTAAAAGGATTGTCTCTTGCTTGTTAATATGGAGAAGCATTGGAATCCTGTAGAAAACCATATACATTCTATCATTTATTTCTAAAAGAACAATTTTGTAGGTGGAAAATGTTAATAATTTTCCAAAAATTACCTCATGAGCTGGAAACTGAAGTACAATTTTTGAAAGCATACTTTACCAATATAGTAGAGAAACATAATCAATTATGTGAGTTATTGCATGGTTAAATTTTTATGCACATAACTTATTTCATGATAAATTTATATGTTAGAGAGGTACAACTAAATTATTTTATATCTCTTTGTCAAAACCAAATCCTATGGAGGAAGGAACAACAAGATTTCACTAGTTTAGAGATAAGTCTAACTTACTCACGAGGTATGATTACCATAAGTCCAAATGTTTTATTAGAACATTCCATCAGTTAATCTACAGTGGAAATGTAGGATAACAATATTTCCTTCATATGGAAGGTGCAATTTCTGACTTTTAATAATTTTGTATAGATAAATTCACTACTGCAATCTCATCCTATACAATGAGATGAGATTAAATGGAGTTTTACATGATGAGAAGATAATTTATTTACCTTAATCCTCTAACATGGATATACAGAAGATAAATTACATGATGCAATTCATAAGAGAATCTAGGAAATAATGGAAATGAATGATCTATAGGCCTCCCATACTCTTATATCATGTACTAGATTAGAAACAACGAGGAGAGGAAGGCTTAGTTTGCTTCACTCTATAGGATCAAAATTAGAAAACATAAAGGGTACAAAATTGAATAAAAAACTATTTGCATATTATATCTTTGTGAGTATGATTTGATGAGACTCCATGATGAAGAAAGAGAAGAGGAATAACTTGCAAAGGGACTTGTAAGAGTTTGGGTGTGGGGAGATGATGAGTCCCAAAGTACCTGTTTTGTTCTACTTATTATCTACATTATGTTCCTAATCATTTCTATCATCTAAGGAATACTAGAGTTTATTAGTTGAGTGTAAAATTTAATTTGAGGAGCACTAGAGTCTATTTGCTTTGAGTGTTTAAGTTCATTTGAGTGTCGTAGTTTATCGGTTGAGTGCTTTGAAGTTCATTTGAGGAGCGTCGGAGAGGCTATCAAAAGCTCTATTTTTGATGAATGTAGTTTGAAAAATTATATTGGAAACTTTTAGAATCTATACTATAACTTATGTATATTGTATTGATATTGTCACCGAGGTATAATCTAGATTTTTTTTTTACTAGCCCGAGTATGATTTAGATACTCCTTTTCATTTGAAAATTAATCTTTTAAAGATTTATCTAACTCATTGAGACCTAAAATTTGCATATTAACTCTTGTGAATAACTAACCTTATTTTGGAGAAAAATTACATTCAACTTAAGGTTTATCTGTTTCTAACTAACTTTTATCAAACATAATATTAATACACTAATCAATGTCATCTCACTTATAAATTGGTAAAAAAATGATTTGAAGCACAATCCAATAATTATTTCTATAGTATGTAGGGTTTTAGGACTAAATATTAGTCTTTTTGGGTTGTATAACAATAAATTTACCAAAATAAAAATAAACCTATAGAATGAGAAAATGATTATCGTCTAAGTCTATCCCTTTCATTTTCAATTTCTTTGTAACTAATGTAAAATTACTCCCCGAGTTGATGTAGTACTTGGATGAGCTGTTTTGAAATGCAACTTAGTTGACTACAAAATCAATTCCCTTAATAGGCTTATACTTGGTAAGAAACAAAAATGGTCTAAAATAAAATCCAATAAATATTTCTATAGTATGCAAGGTTCTTAGACTGAATATCAGTCTTGTTGGGTTATGTAACGATAAATTCACCAAAATAAAACTAAACCTATAGAATGAGAAAATAATTGTTGTCCAAGTCTACTCCTTTCGCTCTCAATTTCTTCGTAACTTCTATAAAATTACTCCCTCATTTTTGACGTAGTATTTGGATGAATTGTCTTGAAATTAACTCAGGTGACTACAAAATCACTTCCTTTAACAGAGCTCATAATTTTCACCATCCTCCAAAATAAAAACACAGAGGTATAATAATGGAAGAAATTAATACAATCAAATCCACAAATACCAAGGTTTAGTTGACTTCACTCTATGGGAGCATAAAATTAGAAAAAATAAAGGGTGCGAAATGAGAAAAATCTTTGGATAACATATCTTTTTGAGTATGATTTGATGAAACTTCATGATGAAAAAAGAAAAAAATAACTTACAAAGGGACTTGTAAGAGTTTGGGTGTGGGGGAGATTATGAGTCCCCAAAATAGCCTATTTTTACTCCTTTTTACCTACATTATGTTCCCAATATTTTGTATAAATTTGACATTGTACTTAGTAACTTGAAAGTAGAATATAAAGTAATATAATGGTTTCTTAAAAGCATCAAATCTAACCTTTTGGCCTTATAAATGAGCCAAACAACAAGTTTTGTATACAAGAAGATGTATAAAAGGGTTAAAGCATGCATAAATATTAGTTCAATAATGAAGTTAAGTTCCACTAGCTTAGGATAGGAGTTAACCATCTTTTTAGTTTATCAACCGAGTATCAAAGTTCATCCGAGGAACGCTAAATTCTATCGACCAAGTGTTCCGATGTTCATTTGAGGAGTTAAAGTTTATTAGCTGAGCTTCATTGTTCATTTGAGGAGCATTGGAGTCTATCATATGAGCAAAAAAGTTCATTTTAGGAGCTCCAAATTTCATCTAAAGAGTGTCGAGTCTATAGTGCTTAGTCAATCAAATCAAAATAATAAGGATTAAATCTTGGGAAGAATGATCAAAATAAACTTATAGGAAGATTGGAAAATCATACATCTTTGTCCCCATTATCACCTTCTAACCTAGATTGTCTTTCCAATAACTTCTTCAACTCTTTTCCAGATGTACATATATCTTCACCTCCCTCTCCATTACCTTCATCTTCATCCTACAATATCTAAATATAAATATCACTACTAAATCACGGTCCAAAATAAAATCCAATAAATATTTCTATAGTATGCAAGGGTTTAGGACTAAATATTAATCTTGCTGGGTTGTGTCACAATAAATTTACCAAAATAAAACTAAACATGTAGAATGAGAAAATTATTGTTGTCTAAGTCTACTCCTTTCACTCTCAATTGTCTCAAAATGCAACTCAGGTGACTACAAAATCACTTCCTTTAATAGGCTCATAATTTTCACCATCCTCCAAAAATAAAAACACAGAGGTATAATAATGGAAGAAATTAATACAATCAAATCCACAGATACAAAGAGAATGCATAAAACTAACAGTAAAAATCATGGCATATATTCTTTGTAAAATATCAAAAATAATTTAATATATGTCCAAAATTTTGTCCGCTATAAAGTTTTCTGAAACCACCAAATACAAATTAGTTTTTCTAAGAAACAAAACAATGTCAGTTTATTACATACAAAAAATTAAACAGGAGCAATTTTTAGTCCCCAACTCAATGTCATGGGGTATTTTTAGAATTCTTGTATAAAATAATTACACAATAACTCTATCATCCATTTTAAAAAGGAACATTATTTTTGAGATAAATTAGTGTAATCATCTAGCTTTTCCTTGTAAGGAAGAGGAACATCTATCAACACTTTTAGTACATGAACATTGACATCATTTAGACCAAGCCTCTCTCCATGACATGTCTCAAGTGAATGTATCCTTCCATGTCCTACAAATTTTGATGTGATTGAATCTATCATTTCCACTTTATCGCCCACTAGAAATTGAGTTTTCTTCAAACACTAGCACAAAAAAGTAATATTAGTATATTTGAAGTAAATAATAAGTGAAAAAACAAAACTAATTGCAATATCCCCTTCTCATTCGAAGACCCTTAGCACATTCATTATATCCCAATGGCTAAGTGAGGAATAAAAGGGAAACTTAGTCATAAGGAATTAATTATAAAGAGCAATATAAAATTAATGATAAAGTTAAATTAAAAAGAGAAAAGTAAAAAGATAAAGTGATAAAATAAAAATAAATAAAATGATAAAATCACTTTCTTTTATTTCCTAATGAAAATGTGACTCATGTAGAGGAGAAAAAGGTAAAGAAAAATATTAAATGTGGGGAAATAATTATGATTGGTGGTTATGGGTGGCTAAAAGGCCAAATGAGGTTATAAAAGAAAGTTGACTTGCAAGAGGGAAGACATATATTTTGTTTATGATAATTTTTAGATTTGTGTTGTAAGATTACATGCTTTCCATAAAAACTCCAAAGGACGAAAACCCTTTGAAGTTGGATTTAGAGGAAAAATACCCTCTTTAAGCTTAGAGAGAAGAACGAGAAGTCTCATTTCATTTGAGAGGAAGCCCTAATCAGGAGTAACTACTGATTTTCAAGGTTCTACTTCAGAATTTCCGTGATATTTGAGGAGTAAAGTGTAGATTTATATTGTTTCCAACTGTGGTTTGCAGACACAAGTGTTGGGTCATATTTCTACCTTCATATTCAGCTTGATCTAGGGTTATCTACACCCATGCGAGTGGAGTTTGACTCATTCTAGGGCATAGATGTTCTGAATCTCATCACCAACATCTTTGTCATATTTTTAGAGGCCAAAATCAGTTGGTTTACATATTTTTAGGGCTGAGGAAACTCCATTTTCAGCTAAGTTTGTAACTATTATTATGAAGATTTATAATAAACATTTTAGCCTTCTATTTAGATCCAATTTGGTAATTTTCAAGTGCTTTTTACAATAATAAAATTAGATGATATGTTTTTAATGATAAAAGAATGGTTTTACTTCATTTTAAATGATTTTCACTCCTAGAGCAAGTCACACTTTTCAGAATATTTCATATTTGCATTATTAAATTTTTGTATATCTTCTACAACTTGTTGTGTTGGATGGGATTTGCGGATAATCCGTATGGGGTTAGAAATATGTCCATTGGGGACATTACACTAATATATTGATTTCAAGATACCCAATCTTGACACAATCATCTTCGTCTTCTTCTTTAATTTATGATTCAATTTTTTTATCCTTAATCTTCATTTGTCTAACATATTGCATTAATGAGTGGGGCTTCCAAGGAAATCCTTCAAGGTACTCATGTAATCGAATTCCTATTCATGTTTTGATATAATGCACATTGAGTAATTTCCTTCTTAAATGAAATCATTTCATTGAATAAATTTTGCATTAATGGATTGCCTCTTTCATGTTTGAAACTATGGGCCTCATCTTCCCGGAATGGTTCTTGATCTTTCCTGACATGATAAAATCATCTTCCACATTAATGGAAAGTTATTGAACATTTTCCAAAGTGTTTGATTACATTATCTATAGTATGAAACCGACTTTGATAAACCGAACATTCACAAATAACCTTTTCTGATTATCCATAGCAGGGTGAGCATCAGTAGGAATCTTGTTGATCACTTATTAAAATTTGCTAAAAAATCTATCATGGGCTCGCGTGGTTATTTATTCATTTGAGAAAGTTGAGAAAGGAGGGCATGAGCATCTTCTATAGTCTTGAATCTTTCTTCAAACTTGGTTTTCATATCATCCCAATTAGTAATTGAACGTGATGGAAAGTAGTAAAACCAAATCGTAACGTCATCTTGTAATGATTATGTGAATAGTAGAATGAAAAAATATTCATGTTGCACTCCAAGAATGCCACAACCTATGATGAAAGTTGTAATATGATCATCTGGACATTTATTTCCATCTCCATATAAATTTTGAAAGTTATTTCTTGATTATTTTGGAAATTCATGAAGTGGAGGGGCCAATGCTAGTAAACTAGTATTCTATCCTAATGGAAGAGGTGCAACCATCTTTTCTCCTTCTTCCTCTTGTTCGTATTTTCTTTATTCTTCCAAAGGGACGAGGACTAGTAGTTCTACAACTAGTTCTTCAGGATATGACATTCAAGATTATTTTAAAGAAATTTCCTTTCTACTTGGACAAATAGAAGTATGAAAAAAATATTTTGTTGTTACTCGAATATGTGGTCAAAAATACCACTTGCACGATCAACTCGAGTGTATCTTCTTTCTCCCTATTTTTTCAGAGCATTAGAGATGAATGCCACTGGAAAAATACATTTTTTTCAATAGGATCACAACAAGGCTTTTGAACATTCAGATGGTATTTTTGGTATTATTTAGTTTTTTAGTTTTTCTGGATTTTTTGAATATGTATATTGTTTGTATTTTCATAGATCTTTTAAGGGTGCAAAAAAGGGTATATATTCCCCTATGAGACTCACCAAAAAACTATTGATGAAATAATTTGTTGCAGTGAAAATTATTGGTTTTCACCAATGATTATGGGGTTAAGACCCTCCTTGGGTATGGGGAGGCTCCCATTATTGAATTTAAACTAACTAAAAATAGTGGGAGGCCATTAGGTCAAGGATCAAATAGGAGTACTCTAGTAAACCTATGACAAAGTGCTTGTATAGTGTACACGGGAGGAATTTGTTATGAAAGGAGGTAAAGGAGAGTAGGAGAAACAAAGAGAGAGGGTTAATGTTATGAGTAGGAACTATCATATTCTCACCAAAAGTAACTAGAGTAGGTCCAAATTCAATTAGAAGAACACAAAAATTTATGTAATGAGTAAGAATAACAAATTAGAGACATAAATTTATGTAGATTCATTAATCAAGGACATAAAGTTCCTTCTTAGTTATACAAGATCACCATGCTTGCAAAGTTGGAGAGTAGAGAGGATAGAGGAACATAGAAAAGGACATAGAGGAAATGTAGCTTTTATTTCTTGATGTAGTAGTGATAAAAATCTCAACAACATACACTAATCAACAATTGTAAACCCTTTGGAATGGAGAAGCCATTCCAATTTATAACATTACAAAATACTCTTTCTCTTCCCCCATATCACATTTCATCTCACCACCATTTGTGACTTTTCACATTCTCTTAGGAATGAAATTAAGTCCTTTTCTTATTTTTGAAAAGGTAATTTTACAATGCAACACTAAGTCACTTAAGTGAATAAGACGAAAGAGTGAAAAAGTACACTCTTAATGAAGGAATAGAATATTAGAGAGAGAGGGAGGGAGATAAGAAGAGAGAGAAAAGTGGAAATACAAAGACAAAAATATTTTACTAATGAAGAATATTCCCTTGGTGGACCTTTGAGGAAATGATTCATGAATGAGAGAGGGTTGATCAATCTGATGAAGCTTTTACAAATGAAGAACACGCTGACTTGAAGCATTGTGATCACAATCTCCTTCTTTTGTGAGATGCAAGAAAAATCCAAAGTACTGAATGAGTGTTTGGAAACAATTTTGTGATACATTACAATGTGAACCTAGGATGATTGATGACATTACTCATGATGATGCTCTCTTGTTATGTTTCTAATAACCATTTCCTTCATGAATTTAATTTTTATGTTTCAAAACCCTCATCGGATTCATGATGTTATTGATTTCACCTATTTCCTAAGTGACCATATATGGAATCGAACAATATGATTGTATATGATTCCTCCTCAGATGATATGTAGCTATACTTCTTAGGAATTTGAACAATTCTTCAAAAAAATCATTTTGTGAAATGTAGATGATCACCCATTCTTGCAAACATGGTACTCCAAATGAAGATCATCCTCTTTCCCTTCCTAGATGAAAATCCCTCCTTAAATGGAATCAACTTTAGGATGCTCATACACCTTCTTGCTCATATGCTTCTCATGAAAATAGATGACTTCTTGGTCTTGGGTACCTCGGTAGGTTGACTAGTTCATCCCGGATCATTCCTTGAAGATATTTGAACACAATGGAGGAGTTAGGATATGATGATCATCACCTTACTCCTTGAGCTTCACATTTCACCTTTGTGGAAAATACTTCATCTCCTTGGATGAAATCAACCTCAAGAAACTCAAGTGCCTTTTGCTATCAATGAGGAAAGAGGAAATATTAGATTCACATCACATTTAATGGTTACATTACCATTCAGGTCCTGAGGAGATGATTGGGAATTGATACTCTTTGAATAGGATGACTCCTTTTAAAATTCACAATTAACCTCCCTGAAAAAGATGTCATCTTTTTGGATGGAAACCTACTTAGCATCCATGACTATCCTTTTTTCTCATCTACTCCTTATAGGTATTCTCCTTCAAATAGAAGTATTTATCCCTCAATGGAACTTGAAGGGATATATGAGAATGGGTTCCATGTTCTTGAGCTCCATACTATACTAAAATAGTGAAAATGATACCTCTCTAACTTGTAATATGTGAGTACACAACCAAACATTGATTAAGTGTTTAGAAACGCTCTCATGAGATATGCATTATTTATGAGCTTGAGATGACTATCACCATCACTCATGGTGAGATTATGTTATTATTCTCTTGATGCCTATACCCTTAATGAACTTAAGTTTCAATGGATCTCTTGATTTTATTGATTGCACCTCTTGTCTAAGTGATTATATTTACACACATTGACACCTTGATCTCTTCCTTGTCATAGTGTGATCCAGGATGACACTCTTATACCACAATTAGGATGATCTGGACCATCAAGATTCTTGCATCAAAATGTGCCATGCAAAAATCACCCATGAAATGATGTTTCGGGAGCCTATGATGTATTTTCTCTCCTATTTTAACCATGAGACAACTTCTTGGCCTCACAATGGTGGAAAAAATAAACAAGATAAGAAGAATTGGAGTTTCTACAAGCTTTATGAATTTACTTACAAGACTTATTATTTTTATTAGGTCCTATCTAGACTGCTATTTTTAGCAAGTTTTCACAATATTCACCTCCTAATGTTTCTTTCTTGTTCAAAGTATTGAAAATGCTAAGGAATCACTATTTTTAGAAACTTACTATTTTTAGACACCCACTACTTTGAATACTTTCTATTTTTATAAAGTGCACCTACATGTGTCAGATTGATATGAAACTAGTCTCAAAAGTTTCATGATTTTTTAAGGATGCTCCACTCTAATTTTCAAATGATTCCCTTGTCTAGATTAGTGGTAAAATGATAATTTCATCGAAGATGGTAGAATAGTGTGAGAAAATGTATTCCTCAATATCTTAAAAATTCTACCACCTCATCATGCAAGAAATGACTCAAATGAAAGAATATTTTATGAGGAACATTCACTCCAAATTTTAGGGTTTTTTGCCTCACCGGATATTCATATAATCAAAAATAATTTTTCTACAATTTTATGTTATTGTATGTCTGATCATTAATAGAGGTTGGAAGGGGAATTAACACCAATTTTCTTGAAAATGATACGTTTTGGAGAGATGGAGAGTTTATGAAATTTCTATGTGTTTTCTAACCTGTTTGAGACCTTGAAAACTTGAAGGAGTTAAAAATTTAACACATAAGGGTGAGTTTGCACTTTTGTGTCCTCTCTATCCCTAAGGGGATTGAGGGGACAAATGGGACACCCGGGTGTCCAAAGTGCAACCTGGGAAGTGTGAGGGGATAAAAGTGATATATGAGGGATGAAAATGGGATTTGAAGGGGATGGAGGTGTTTGCATGGTTCCTAAGGGTTGCATGGATGATTGGGTCACCATTTCATGTCCCATTTGTACCTTTGGAGATAAAGGGGAGAGATGAGACACTGGGTGTTCAAAGTGCAACCTTGGGAGAAGGAAAGAGGTCACACTTTGATTTCCCCCTTACACCATGGGGAAAAGAGGATAAAAGAGACACTTGGGACACATGGGAATCCAAAGTGTGACCTAAGAGGAGTTATTCCATACTTTGGTGCCCCCTTGTCCCCTTGCACCATGGGAATAGAGGGTACATAGGGAACACGTGGGACACTTGGGAGTCCAAAGTGAAACTTGGGGGAGAGAGTGAGGTTGAAATATGGTGTCCCTTTTATTCCCCTTATCTCCTCGGGGATAGATGGGACACACGAGTGTCCAAAGTGTGACTTAGCCAAATTAGGAAAGCAAATTTTTCCTTGTATGTCCAAATGAGGACACTGGGCCCGAGTTTTTCACCTCTGGAGCATAGGAAAATGTTTTGGGGTCAAATATTATATTATTTTTACTCTAAATAACATTTTAAGATCATTGGAACCATTATAAAAATAAAATTATTTCTTCATTTTTAAATTTACGGCTTATTTCATTTTGAATCGAGAGGGGTAGTGTAGATTTTAAAATACCTCAAGAAATATTTGAGCATTGGAGAAAATTTTATGTTTCCACCTTGTAGAGGATTCCAAGATATTTATGATGATTATTTTTTTACCTCCTAATTCCATTTGGATCTCCCAGAATCATCTAGAGAATTCAGCTTTCACCATTGTAGCTTTCATTCCTTATACCTTGAATTCCCGATGTTGAACATACTATCCTTGAAATAAATTTTATTCCCTAAAATTTCCTAAATTGACTTGGAAACCTTCAAGTTTTTCCAACATCACCCTTAGATTATTTATATTTCTTCTATAGGGTGTTTATTTGGCTCTGAGAATGGGAAAAAATGACCATCTTAGGTCTATAGAAGAAGCTTCCTTTCATTGAAATTTAGTGAGTCCATCTATCATATCGAAACTCTTCCCGTAGATTGAAACACACTAAATAATCATGTTATTACTTTCCTCTAAGCCTCGGTGAGGGTGGTACTGAAGAAAATATGGAAAGAAGAAGGATGCACAATGACTGGGAATCATAAGTTTCAATCATGGGCTTAGTTGTCATGTTCAAAGTTTCAAGTTTTCATGCCATACATTTGCATGACAACAGATTGGATCTATCTCATGGAAATTAGACCATAAGGGGAATAGAGAGTCTCATGTATCTCATGGGGTAGCAGACCAGTTTGTTTTTCATTGGATTATAAAGCCATTAATAAAAACAACAAGAAAATCTACAAACACAACCAAGAAATGAGCACAACCAACACACGATAAGGAAACATAAGATATAAATAGAAAAAAAATAGAAAACATGATAAAAAAATCCTAAATCACCTATGCACACATGGGGACAACTCATTTTCATTTTAGCACCAATTCTTATTGAATGCTAACCATATACGGTATCACCGAATGCCTTTCTTGCACAAATCCATTGACTTAGAGCTCACTCGAAATATGACCCCTTTCTCAAATTATTGAGAAATTTTTCATGAATTTTTTTTCTATTGAGGGTCCACTCAATCAACTAATTGGCTTTGTTTCTTTAAAATTTTATTTTCATATTCTCATTTTTACCAAGTTCATTCCAATTGCTGATTTTCCTTCACTGCTATGAGAATGAGTCTTGATCATACTAGGCTTGTTATTTTCATATTGAGGCTTATGATCTTTGATAGGAATTTGAATTTTATTTTTCATCTTCTTCATGACCATTTTTTCCATGAGTTGGTTCTCGGAAGGTGTTTTAATATTTTCAATACTATCACAAGCCTCTTGGTGTTCTATGTTTACTAGTTATTCCAAACTATCTTCTTTCATGCAGACCACCTTAATACTGACTTGCTACTTAATATGATGTGATGTGCATATTTTTTCATCATATTGAAAATTAAATGAGCACAAAGTTGTAAATGAAGAATGAAAACCATCATCTTATCCAACTTGGCCATTTTGATTCTAAAAATTCATCTTCATATAAAATCATCTTTTCCTTGAGTGGAGTCATCATTGAAAGATGGAAGCATATTATTATTCATACATTCCTTGTTAAGAGGGTTTTCATCTTGAATGGAATCAACCTTGAGGGACTCAAGCACCATCTCATCAATTTTTTCTTCATTAAGAAGGTCTTCATCTTCTTGAAAGGAGAATGAGCACAAGGTTAGGGTTGAAACATCAAGATCATCATTTTTCCAATCTTGACCATTATGAACTTGGAAGTCCATATCCATGATGAATTCATCCTCTTATTGAGTAGAGTCAACTTCAAGATACCCAAGAATATTTTCATTCATGAATTCCTCTTTGAAAGAGTCATCCTCTCCCAATGGGAAAGATAAAGCTTCATATTCACAATCATACTCATTGAATGGAACTTCATGTTGAACATTGAGAACATGATTGGAAACATCGACTCACCTGCCAAGAATTTTTTGATATAATTATGCATTCATGACCCACACTAACATGACCTCCATCACTAAAAAATAGAGAATATACATTCATGCCTAGTGGGAAGAACACACTCTCAAGTTTTGGTTACAACATATCATCATGATGTTTTCTGACAATATCTGTCATACCTGGGTACTCCATCAACATGGGAAGCTCAACATATTCCTATGAAGCTATGAAAAATTTATAATACCTTAGATCTTGTAATAGGAT
The DNA here is from genome assembly GCA_018340775.1 of Taxus wallichiana var. yunnanensis. Lineage (NCBI taxonomy): Eukaryota > Viridiplantae > Streptophyta > Pinopsida > Cupressales > Taxaceae > Taxus > Taxus wallichiana. The sequence continues at coordinate 259,584,713 of CM031240.1, forward strand.
ATCCACCCTTGGGTCATCTTGTATTTGAACAATGTATTTCATTTTCCTGATGGGAATGAGATTCTTCATCTTACCATTGACCAAAATGGTGGCATGTAACCAATCCATCTGTATATCTCCACCAACATCCATACAGAAGCTTTAAATCAACAACATACCATATGAGGCTAGAATTTCTGCTACAAATATTTTCATCATGATCTTCTTGTCAAGAAAATTTGTAAATGCTACTTGAGAATTCTTGACTTGGCCAACAAGAGGTACTTATTTGGTTTCTATGGAGTAGAATGGCCAATAACATGTGTGAGAGAGAGACAAAGGGATTTAGAAACATTTATAGCCATGACATTTTCGTGAGGCACCAGAGTTGATAATGTAATTATTTAGTTTATATCCATTGAACAACAAGGTAAGATAGAAAGGTTCTATTTTCCCATAGGATGAGTGTGTGGAAGCAAGAAGGTTATGAGGAGTGGTATGAGGACCGAGAGGTAGTTCTTTGGAAGTTGTGTTTTTGAAACATAGCTGAAATTGAACCACTTATTTTGATAACTTGAAGAATCCTATCAAATTACTTGAGATGAGTTCTCAAGTACTCAGACTTAGAAATTTGAATTTTGGATTTATTGCAATGGTCAATGATGTAAAATGGTGAAGAAGTAGTAAGTACATCAAGAACTATAAAAACCTTGACATGAAAGGATTTGCATTCTTAGGATCTGTAAAAGTTGAAACTGATTTATCAAGAGGAGGTGAAAGAGACTTGAAGAGGTAGGCAAAGTATTTATTGTGGTAGTCTCGGGATTATTCTTGATTGATCCCATGGAAGTGGACATTGACGATCCTCATTTTATTGTTGTTTTTCATAGAGTATCAATTTAAGGATTCAAATTATTAGCTTGGGAAGAAGAGGAATTGGTTTATTTCTTCATTTGTGAGCTAGTGAATAGTGCATAAGAGTGACTATCCATATAAGTAATGAATTATTTAGAATCTTCATCCGGTTAGTATTAAAAATACCCAATCCTGACACATTCATCTTCATCTTATTTTTCAATTTTTGATTCAGAAATTTATTATACTTCATCTTCGCTAATCCCACATATTGGATTAATGGGTGGGGCTTTCAAGGAAAGCCTTTAGGGTGATCCTAAAATCTGATTCATATTCATGTTTTGATGCGAGGCACGTTGAGAAATTTCCTTCTTCAACAAATTCAATTTATTGAACAAATTTTATAACAATGGATCAAATCTTTCATCTTTGAAACTTTGGGCCTTATCCTTTATTGAATGGTTCTTGATCTTTCTTGACATGATAAGATCATCTTTAAAATCAATGAAAAGTTCTTGAGCATTGTCCAAAGTGTTTGGTTGCGCTCTCCGTAGTACAAAACAAATTTTAGGAAACTAAGAATTGTGAAGAACCTTTTCTAATTATCTCGGAATATGAAAAACATCAATAGGAATCTTGTTGATTAGCTTATTAAACTTCACTACAAATTCTCTCATGGGATCTTGTGGTTCTTTCTTCATCTGAGCAAGTTGAGAAAGGAGGGCATGATCTTCTTATGTAATATTGAATCTTGCTTCAAACTTGGAGTTCATATCATCCCAATAGGTAATTGAACGTGATGGAAAGTAGTAAAATCAGTCTACAATTGCATCTTGTAATGATTCTATGAATATTCAAATGGAAACATCTTCATTTTCACTCCAAGAATGCCACAAAATGTGATGAAATTTGTAATATGATCATCTAGACATTGCTTTCCATCTCCATAGAATTTGGGAAAGTTATTTCTTGATCCTTTTGGAAGTTCATGAAGTAGTGGGGCCAATGTTACTGGACTGATATTTTTTCCCCATGGCAAAGGTGCAATCATCCTTTCTCCTTCTTCATCTAGTTATTATTCTCTTTCTTCTTCCAGAGGGATAAGGACTAGTAGTTCTACAACTGGTTCTTCAATATGACCTTCAAGATGATTTTTAGGAACTTGTCTTTCTACCTAGACAACGAGAAGTATGAAATCAACTCTTTGTTGTTCCTCAAATGTGGGGTCAACAATACCACTTAGATGATAAACTCGAGTGTATATTCTTTTAGCCAATTTTTTCAGAGCATTAAAGAGTAATGAAAATAGAAAAATGCATATTTTTCAATAGGATCACAACAAATATCTTGAACATTCATATGGCATTTTTGGTATTTTTTAGTTTCTTAGTTTTTTAAATTTTTTTTGAATATGCATCTTTTTAGTATTTTCATATATATTTTAAGGATGCACAAAGGGCATATATTCCCTAGTGGATTCACTAAAAACTATTGGTGAAATAATTTATTACAGTGAAAATTATTATATTTAACCAACAAGAATGGGGCTAAGCCCCTCCTTTTTGGGTATGAGGAGGATCTCATTATTGAATATAAACTAACTAAAAATAGTGGGTAGATGTTAGGTTAGGGATAACATAGGATTACTCCACTAAACATGTGGAAAAGTTCTCATAAAATGTATAAGGGAGGAATTTTATTTGAAGGGAGGTAAAGGGGAGTAGGAGAAGCAAGGAGAGAGGGTTAATGTTATGAGTATACACTATCATTTTATCACCAAAAATAACTAGAGTAGGTCCACATTCAATTAGAAGAATACAAAAATGTAAGAAATGATCAATACTAACAAAATAGAAACACAAATTTCCTTCTTGGTTATACAAGATTACCATGATTGCAAAGTTGGAGAGGAGAGAGGATAGAGGAACATAGAAGAGGACAGAGGAAATGTAGATTTTATTTATTTGTGTAGTAGTGATACAAAGCTAGACAACAAAAAAAATCAACAATTTCTAACCCTTTGGAATGCGAAGACATTCCAATTTATAGCATTACAAAATGACTCTCCCTCTCCCCACATATGAATTTTCATCTCACCACTATTTGTGACTTTCTGCATTCTTTTAATAATTAAATTATGTCCTTTTATTATTTTCAAAAAGGGAATTTTACAATGCAACACTCGGTCAATTAAATAGGATGAAAGAGTGAAAAAGTACACTCTCAATGAAGGAATAAAATGTTAGAGAGAGAGGAAGAGATAGAAGAAGAGAGAGAAAGGTGGAAATCTAGAGATGGAAAATATTTTGTTGATGAAGAATATTATCTTAATGGAATTTTGAGGAAAAAAATATGAATGAGAGATGGTTGATCAATCTGATGAAGCTTTTGCAAATGAAGAACTTACTTGACTTGAAGCATTTTGATCACAATCTCATTCTTCTGTGAGATACAAGAACACTCCAAAGTACTTGAATGAGTTTTTGGAAACACTATTATGAGACATTGGAATATATATTTTTTGGTTAGAGGTAAAAAAGGGTTGAGGGGACCCTACCCCATACAAAATGTTACCAGTTCCTTACAAAAAGGCCAAGGGATATACCATTGAAGCCCTACCACAAACCCAAAGCAACACAAGACCAACAACAAGTAAATACAAACATAAAGGAAAGTAACCTAACAACAAATAAACAAACAAATCAGTAGCAGAACCTAGAAACTAACAACAGAACAACTTAGAACTAACAAATAGCAAAATAGTATCCCATATTCACTGTCACTCTTTTATCAAGCCCCCACTGAGTTCATACATCCGTTCCATTCTTTGACAAGGGAATCAATGGTAGCTTTCCAAAACTTGTAGTTTGGCTCAGGGATCTCCACTTTGGGGCCATTACCCTCTTTTCCCCTTTCCTTAGCAAGTTCCATGGAATGGATCATCTCAGCTAAAAACTTGAGATGGTGGATGGTGCTCTTAACATTGAGGAGGTGGACATCACAAATCTGGAACACAACTTCTTTCATTTTTAGCATATCCTTGGCCATCTCCAGGATTCTCTCATTGGCATTCTTGAGCTATTCACTAAGGACCAAAGAAGATAAATTTTCCACCTTATCAGTCAGATCCTTCAAGTCCATGGAGACCATACTAATCCTGTGTCTGTTAATATTGGTATCAAGCCTACAATGCTCAAATTCCCGCATGAAAGAATGAGACTTGACAACAGAGTCTTGAGCAGTAAACAATTTAGATTGGGCAGTTTTAAGAGCATGTAAGCTCTCAATGGCATCCTCTGAATTCTTGGAACACTTATCATCAGTAGTTTCCGTAGCTTTCTTACTCTCCCCCTCATCACTGTTATCCCCCTCATTAGTAGCCTTGTCCATACGAGGACCGACAAGTCTGGGTTCCCATCTTGGTTTTCACCCAAATCTAAAATCTCCACTTCCTCAACCTATTTGGGATCCTCCTCAACCCTGCTACGTTTGTTGACTATGAATCAGATTGGATCTGGTATGCTTAGCCACAGGTTTGCCAAATGGGTCTTCACTAAGACTATCCTCCATGGACCCCGAGCCAATAGCGACGAGGCCCCAAATTTTTCATTTTCCCCAAAAGGGGAGTACCCAGCCTAAGCAGAGATTTAATGAGGCCTTGATGCAAAGGAAGTGAGAAAGTCCCTTTCTCAACCATACTAATAGATTTCACCAAGGAGGTGTACAGAAAGAAAGGGAAATTGTAGGCCTTCACATTACGCACATGGTTCAACATGGGGAAATGGTAACCATAAATCACTTTATATTGGCCTTCTAAGGTGATGTATGACATAAACAACTGAGCGATTTCATCAAAAGGATGGGGCAGATTTCCCTGAGCATACCCATTGTGAAGAGAGATAGGCGTACCCTTACCTTGCATGAAACATTCAATCTCCAGACTATAGTCTGACTTAGGCTTATAGATACATCTACCTTCCAGAGATAAACTCGAGACTTTGGAAATAATCTCAGGGGAGATGGTAAAGGAGAAATTTCCAACTGAACATGGCCCTCATTCCATGTTTTTGCCACCGCTTCACTTAGCTTCTCATCATAGCCATCAAAAATATTGAAAAAGGGCAACATACCCACCTTTTCGAGTAGAGTTTCCACCTCAACCGACATCTCCTACCTCTTGCAAGGTTCAGTTCTAACAAGGTCTCCCCCCATGCTACTGGCTCTATTCTTCTTTCTGTTCTGTAAATTGTTACCTTCCCCAATCCTTTCTTCACACTTCCAGAAAACAAGGATATCCAGCCTGCCCCTTCGAGGAAAAGAAAATAAATTTAGCACAAATTCAGTAGTCATGAAAGAGAGGTGTCACGAGTCTGAATGATTATTGCCTCCTCATTTGAAGGAGTGTTATAAGTTAAACCTTCCCTTTTCATGATTTCAATAAATTTGGCTTGCATCACATTGGGATCCTCTACCACCTTTAGACCCCTAGCATTCACCCCCAAATTGGCCATGTAATCTACTAGAGAGTTTCCTTCATGGTACACATGATGAAAGGATATGGCCTCAAAAGAGGATGCAAGAAGTTTAGTTTTATTTATGAAGTCCTCAATAGAAATAGAAGGTTGGGAATTTCCTTTCAAACAAGAAATGATATATAAAGAGTCCCCTTCCACTTCAAGATGTGTTAAGCCTTTCTCCTTGGCTAACTTCACCCCCCAGAACATCACAATAGCCTCAGCAACATTGTTAGATTGGAGGCCCAGTTGAAGAAATAAGCAAGAAGGAATCTACCAAGGGAGTCCCAAAGAACACCTCCACCCCCAGCTTTCCCAGGATTACCTTTCACAGCACCATCAAAGTTGAGTTTAAAGAAACCATCCCTAGGTGAATTCCATTTAATCCCTGAATGAGGATTACATCTTTTGGGTTTAGGGTCACCTATAAGGTTCCAATTCTTAAAGAAATGAAGTTCATTGTCAAGGATTTCCATTTCATTTTTCCTTAGTATAGAAAAATTGTTTCTAATAACCTGTAGGATTTTTTTATAGTCACCCTAATAGGAAGTTTCTTATTCTTGAAAATCCTTCTATTTCTTTCTTTCCATAATTCCCACCATAGGTGACCCAAACTCATAACCCATAGATTTTTAAGTCCTCGACTGAAGAAAGGACAGTTCCATTGAATCCAAGCATCCTTGATCTCATTAGGAATTACCTAGAGAACTGAGAAGCAACCTAGAATAGAAGAAAACATTTGATGGGAAAAAGGGCATTCCAGAAGAAGATGATTTACAGTTTCCATATTCACTTCACATAGAACACATCTATTGGCCATATGGAAACCTCTTTTAGCCAGATTATCAACAGTGAGAATTTTATTCATTACTGAAAGCCAACTGAAAACATTAACCTTTGGGGTTATGTTCTTGTTCCAAATCTTACCAGCATTTAAATCTTCTTCTCTAGTTCCTCCCTCAAAAAATAGGGAATAGGAAGATTTGACAGAGAAATTACCACTTTGTTCTTTGTCCCAGACTATTCTATCTTGGTCCTTGTTGTTAGAAGAAACATAAATTTTAAGGAAATCATTAAGCCTAGGATGAACCTAGGATAACTTCTAGAATTACTCATGATGATCCTCTCTTGTTATGTTTCTCTTGACCATTTCCTTAGTGACTTGAATTTTTGTGTTTCAACATCCTCGTAGGCTTCATGATTTTCTTTATTTCACCTATTTCCTAAGTGACCATCTATGGAATTGGAACACTATGATTTCATATGATTCCTCCTTAGATGAGATGTAGGTACACTTATTAGGTGTTTTAATGAGTGTTGAAAAAAAGTCCTTTGATGAAATTGAGATGATTTCCCATTCTTGCAAACATGGTACTATAAATAAAGATCAGATCATCCTCTTTCCATTCTTAGCTCCAAAAATATCCTTGAATAGAATAAGTTTTAGGATGCTCAGACACCTTCTTATTCATATGCTCCTTATGAAAATAAATGACTTCTTGGTCCTAGGTGTCTTGATAGCTTGACTAGATCATCATCTGCTAATCCCTTGAAGAGATTTGAACACAATGGAGGAGTCGGGATATGATTATCATCACCTTACTCCTTGAGCTTCACATATCACCTTTGTGGAAAAGAATTCATATCCTTGAATGAAATCTACCTTAAAAACTTAGGTGCCTGCTTTCTATCAATGAGGAAAGATGAAATATTACATTCACATCACATTTAATTGCTATATTACCATTCTAGGTCCTAAGGAGATGATTGAGAATTGGTGCTCACTTTTAAAGGTCATGTACATCACTTTGAACACGATGACACTTTTTAAACCTCACAATTCACATCCTGATAAAGATGTCATCTTTTTGGATAGAAACTTCCCTGGACATATTTTTTTATCATCTACTCCATATAGGTATTATCCTTCGGATAAAAGGATTTATCCTTGAATGGAACTTGAAGGGATATATAAGAATGGGTTCTATATTCTTGACCTCCAAACTATCTTTGCAATCTGCAAATTCCACCTCTCTGACTTGCAATATGTGAGCACATCACCAAACATTGATTAAGTGTTTAGAAACACTCTCATGAGATATGCATTGTTTATGATCCTGAGATGAATGCCACCATCACTCATGGTGATATAATCTATCATGATCCTAATGACCATATCCTTGATGACCTTGAGTTTCAATGGAGCTCTTGATGTTTCAGATCCTTCACGAACCTCGTGATTTTCCTGATTGCACCCATTGTCTAAGTGACTATCTTTTACACACATTGACACTTTGATATGTTCCTTGTCATAGTGTGATCCACATGATGTCCCTTTCATGGATGGATTCAACTAGGATGAATCTCTTCTACCACAATTAGGATGATCTGGACCATCTAGCTTCTTGCATCAAACTCGTGCCCATGCGAGAAATACCATTGAACTGATTTTTTGGGAGCCTGCGGTGGATTTTCTCTCCTGATTAAACTATGAGATAAATTCCTAGCCTTGTAATGGTGGAAAAAAGCAACAAGATAAGTAGAATGTGAGTTACCACAATATTTCTGAATTTAATTACAATACTTACTATTTTTAGTACATTCGATCTAGGACTACTTTTTAAACATATTTTCACAATATTCACCTCCTAATGTTTCTTGATTTTTCAAGGTATTGCAAATGTTGAGGAATCACTATTTTAAGAAACTTACTTTTATAAACACCCACTAACTATGAATACTTAATATTTTTATAAAGTGCACATATAGGTGTCTGATTGATATGAATTTGGTCTCAAAAGTTTCATGATTTTTTAATATTACTCTGCTACATTTTTTAAGTTTCATGATTTTTAATATTACTCGCTACATTTTTTAGATTATTCCCTTTTACGGATTAGTAGTGTTAGGAAATTAATTATTTATTGTGAACATTAGTTGGAAATATATTTTTGCGTATGCATATATATTTTTGTTACATGAGTAAAAATGTATTAGATCAACGTAATATTGCTATAAATCATATTACATATATAGGAGTTGAGGGAGAGATTTGTGGGAGTGTTGTTAAACAACCTCCTTTTTAGGAATGCACACACACACACACACACACACATACGTATATGTATGTATGTATGTATATATATATATATGTATGTATATATATATATATATATATATATATATATATATACGTCTATATATATATATATATATATATATATAGTATATATATTATGTATATGTATATATACGTATATATATATATATATATATATATACATACATACATACATATATATATATATATATATACGTATATATATATTAATATACATATATATATATATACGTATATGTATATGTATATGTATATGTATATGTATATATATATATATATATATACGTGTATATATCTATATATATATATATACGTGTATATATCTATATATATATATATACGTGTATATATCTATATATATATACATACGTGTATATATATATATATATATATATATATGTATGTATGTATGTATGTATGTATGTAATGGAGTTCGCGGGAGAAATACAATATAGAAATCTAAGTTTTACATATCCATTCTACTATTGTACCATCATCGGTATTAGAGAAAGTTTGGTTTTTGAGAATTCATAAGGGTCAGAGCCATAATGCTATTCGGTTGCCCCTGTGATGGAAAATATTACTGTGTAAAAAGTTTATAGATGCAGCCTTTAAGATAGAGTCTTGTTGTTTCTTGAAAAAAACACTTTTTGGAAATCTACGTATATCTATTCTAATTCTATAGTAGTCTGTGACGTGTGTAAAGTTCCTTCCCATTTAGCTTGCACTTGAAGTATTTGCAGCCTACATGGTTTGGTCAAACGAGTTTGGTAGTGTTTTTTACATAGAAAATCTAGCCAGACAGGTTGGCTTAATACAAATTTCTTTTTTGTATACTCAATATTGGTTATCCTATGATCGAATTTCATGCTACATATTAGAGGTGGCGGTTTTATCATTCAATTGAAATATTGAACATGGATCTCGGACAGATTACCTCATTATTGCTCGTCAAAATATTTGATTATTATTACTTGTCAAAACTTCCACCGCCGCTAATATAAGACTAGTCGACGGTTTCTTTTATACACATTGGCTTTGTTTAATCTTTCTTTGTCAAATCGACCAATTCAAAATATTTTTATTTAAAACGGTGTTTGATGATACCTCTGACGATCTGATGGACTACACAAGATAAATCTATGCCGCATTGCAATACATAGTTTTCTCAACTTCAACGTGTCCCTATCCAACTACTTTGCACCAACATTGCTAGATTATTACTTTGTACACACTCAGCAAAGACGTGTATGAATCTTCTATTCGATCCTACACTTGTCTCGGTACATGTATGGTTTAGGTCTAAATTCATGGAATTTGTTTAATGTTTGAGTCCATGCAATTTAAAGTCTATTGTCTAGTTGTTTCAATATAGATTTTTTTGTATCATTATGTTTATTCAAAATTGTGACATTTTATAGTCTTTTATTCATAAAAACATAGGTCATTCCATATGTCAATCAAAGCATGTACTTATAGTTTATTATCTCATTGTATTGTCAAATAGTGCATATTAAAAATAAAGGAGTCTTTGTCATTAGTTTCTCAAGTTTGATTAGGTCATTTTTATAGTCAAATAAATCTTCATTTTCAAGTTTTGTATTTTCTTGAGTCAATGTCAAAAGACTTAAAATTTTGTAGTAGTCAAAAATTGTAAAAATAAAATAAATTTCTTCACTTTTCAATAATTGGATGCATTTTTGCTTGTACGTGATGTCCATCTTGTGGTGGTGAATTGCTCAAAGATCCTCAAAGCCGATCAAACCGAGTTAACAACATCATTGGAGGTCAAAGTCAATGGGGAACGGATGTCGATCAATGCCTCTCTCGTTAGTCACCAACAACGGGGTCACATACAACAATGGTGGCACCTTTTTATAATATTTTTAGTTGTTTTCTTTGAGTGGTGTGTGTAGAAATAAAACATGTTATACATTCCTTTCCAAAGATTGAAAAGAGGAGGATGTGCATTTTAGAACCTGAGAATAGTTATATAGGAGGGAAGCTAAATTGGAGTGATCCTCATTTGTAAATATTCTTATATTGTCGTACTTCTAACATTGATCGACATGTGAAATCTAGTATTCACTAGAAGTGAAAGCGGGAACTGTTGAGTTCACGTATGTAGGTGAATTGGTGGAAGTGTGATCATCTGGTATAGGATTCAATGTGGTGAAGAAAGATCCAAGCCGAGAAATATGCAAACCTAAAAGTATACGGAGGCATACGATTCTATTTCCGATTCTTCAAATGTGCTATCTTCTCATGTTCACACTAAGGGGGAAATACTAGGAAATGAATTATTTATTGTGAACATTAGTTGGCAATATATTTGTGGGTATGCATATATATGTTTGTTACGTGAGTAAAAATGTATTAGATCAACGTAATATTGTTATAAACCATATTACGTATATAGGAGTTGAGGGAGAGATTTGTGGGAGTGTTGTTGAACAAACTCCTTGTTTTTAGGAATGCATATTCCTATATATATGTAATGGTGTTCGGAGGAGAAATACAATATAGAAATATAAGTTTTCCTATCCATTCTTCTGTGTACCATTAAGTGGAAAAATGAGAATTTCGTCAAAGAGGGTAGAATACTTGATAGAAAACTCATTCCTCCATACCTCAAAAAATCATCCACCTCATCATACAAGAAATGGATAGGATGAAAGAATATTTTATGAGAAACATTCGCTCCAAATTTTAGGGTTTTTACCCATGGATCTTTATAGAATCAAAAAATAAAATTTATGAAATTTGATGTTGTAGCATGTTTGATCATTAATGGAGGTTATATGGGGAATAAACACTAATTTTCTTGAAAATTGATAAAATTTAGAGAGATGGAGAGTTGATGAAATTTCCATGTGTTTTCTAACCTGTTTGAGACCCCGACAACTTGAAGGAGTTAGAAAATTTTATAAATGAGGGGTGAGGTAGCAATTTTGTGTCCTCTTCATCCCTTAGGGATAGAGGGGATAGAGGGGACACTTAGGTGTCCAAAGTGTGACCTAGGAAGTTTGAGGGGGTGAAAGTGAGTTCTAAAGGTTGAAAATGGGCTCTAGAGGATCTAAAGGTGGTCACATGGTGTCTAGGTGATGCATGGATTATTCGGTCACAATTTGGTGTCCCCATTGTCCCTTGGGAGATAGAGGGGAAAAAGATGACATATGGGTTTCCAAAGTGTGACCTGGGAGAAGGAGGGAAGTCATAATTTGGTGTCCCCATTATTCCTATTGAGCCATGAGAATATAAGGAATAGAGGGGACACATAGGACACTTGGGAGTCTAAATTGTAATGTGGGAGGAGGTAGGTTACACTTTGGTATCCCCCTTGTCCCCCTTGCACCAAGTGGATAAAGGGGACACACAGGGAGTTCAAAGTGTGACTTGGAGGAAAGAGAGAGGTCACACTTTTGTGTCTTCCTTATCTCCTAGGGATACATGGGACAAAAGAGTGTCCAAATTACAACTTAGCCAAATTAGGAAAGCAAATTTTTCCTTGTATGTCCAAATTGGGACACTTGAACTGATGTTTTCACCTTTGGAGCTTAGGAAAATGTTTTGGGTCAAATATTATATTATTTTGACTCCAAATAACATTTTAAGATCATTAGAACCATTATAAAAATCCAATTCTTCCTTCATTTCCAAATTTAGGGCCTATTTCATTTTGAATTGAGAGGGGTAGGCTGCGAGTTTGAAATACCTCAGGAAATATTTGAGCCTTGATTTTTTTATGTTTCCACCTTGTATAGGATTCCAATATATTTTTTGTTTCCTCCTAACTCCTTCGGATCTCCCAAAATCATATAGAGAAGTCATCTTTCACCATTTTAGCTTTCATTCCTTATACCCTGAATTACTTGATGTTGAACAAATTTTCCCTGAATCAAATTTTCTTGAGTAAAATTTCCTAAATTTCCTTGAAACCTTAAATATTCTCCAAAATCACCCTCATATGATTTTTATTTTCCCTAAATTATTCTAGAGGGTGTTTACTTGGCTATAGAATGGCTAAAAATGACCTTTTAGGTCTTCATAAGAAGTTGCCTTTCATAGAATTTTAGTGAGTTCATCTATCATATCAAAAACTATTCCCTAGAAATTTAAACACAATTAATAATCAAGTTAGTACATTAATTTTAAATTGGATGAGTGTGGTCTTGAAGATATGTTGGCGGAGGAAGGATGCATAATGATGGGAATCATAATCTTGATTATGGGCCTAGTTGTCATGCTCAAAGTTTCCATTTTCATGCCGGACATTTTGCATGACAAAAACTTTCTAGGCCTAAGAAGAAATGTTTTTAGATGTGTTTTATGAACTTAAAATTCATATACTGATGAAAGATAGTTGTGCAAAGATAAGAAAGTGTATTAAGTGCTATAATGGTGTGCTTTAAGCAAGAGTGAGGAGATTACATTTGTCCATGCAAGTGTTTGATGTAAATATTAATAGTGTCGAGGATAGATTTAAAAATTTGAGTGTCTAAATTTTCCCACCTTTAAGTATGAAATGAAATTACATTCTTACAGGAAAATATACCCGAGTGTGTAGACACACTTTGTCTTCACTCGTAATAACTATTTTTAAAAGTATCTAGTTGTGTTGGTGTTGGCACACTCCAAAATGACACTTACTGACATGAGTGTAGTCAATGACCAAGATAAGAAATTGAACCGTAAATAAGAAAATTAATAAAATTACTATAAATAAATGTGCAATTTTTTTCTAAAATATAAGAAAAACATGGAAGGAATACACATGTTTGTTTTACGGAGGGAATGTGCTCCCATTGTCATGCCTTGGATATTCTAGATTTGTTGAATTCTAATGAAGATTTGGGGGTAATCAGTCCCTAATTTTTTCTTAGGATATATTGATGCATTATGTGCACCAACCCAATACACGAATGCTAAAGAGTAGAACCAAAAATATGAGTAGTGAAGCACCCCACCAAGGAAGAAGACTGTGTATTAAAGTCATTCATCAACCCTAATATCTTCCCCTTAAGTGCAAAGAGGATAAAAAATTTATAGCAAAGAAGAACTTAGCTAATTCAATACATTCCATAACCCCATGGAACATACCACTATAAATGGATATAATCCCAATTTAGTAAATTAGGACACATAATAGAAAATAAAATAAAGTGCCCCATACTCTTCCCATCTGCCGCACAACTGAGTAGAACTGATGCATGCTGAAATATGAGTGGAGAAAGGAAACCCATGACCGCAAGATAAAGAGAGAATTAAATACTTAATTCCCCCTAAATTTGTGCCAAATAGAGTCAATATGAGTATGGAATCATATGAAAATGTGTACTAGTGATGAAAAACTTGAGAATGTTGAAATATATGGAGAAAATGTGCCTAGGAAAAACCATATAATAGGGTTAGAACCGTCTCTATGGTTCTAACCAGGATGTATAATTTTGAACCCCTTTAGATTATGTTAATTTTCTATGTTTGATTCTAATTGCAAGGTATTTTTTTCTTCCTTACATATGTCCATGCCCAAATTTTTTTTTGTGTCTAATGGAAATGTAAAATAAACCCTAGATGTTTGCCCCATCTCTTAACGCACATGTAATGAATAATTTTGAGTGTGTGGATCAAAATAAAATATGTATACCCATGTATGAGAAGCTAAGAGCCTATGGAAATCATATAAAAAGATGATGTGGTGGTCATCGAGAATAAATTGTACCTGCAAGTGGGATACATATGGTAGAAACCATGACACAAAACAAGAGAGACAATGCGAAAAAAAAACAAGAAGCATGATAACCATAAAAATTCCAATGCAACAAGAAAGTAATAATAGATATAAAGAACCATGTTTTAGTAGAATAAAAGTGCATACATAGTAGAAAAAAGTGCAAACATATCAAATAGTGTCACACAAAAGGTGAAATGCTTGAAAACATGAGACACCCACGATGTCGTAAGATAATCAAGGCCCTTGAGCATGAAAACAAGAGATACAAAACCAAACACAAGGCATGATGAAAAAACGTAAGATACCCATGGTTTCTAAAGACAATAAATTCCCTTACACCATAATAAGGGTAGAAAAAAGTAAACACAAAAATAACAAGCACGTATAAAAAGCAAGTGTAGCCAAAGGTGATGAAAATCACATAGCCTATGATCTGAAAAGAGTGAGTGAAGAAATAACTGTAAGAAATACAAAAGACACATGTTTTAGCCATGTTAGTCCAAAATATGAGATATACACATTATATATATGTAACCAAGCATGAGGAAACAAAGGAAATATAATGGAAATATATCACCTAGATATAGTTTACAAAAGTAGATGCCCCAGGAAGTTAGTAGTTTGATTAAAGCGTAGGAAAAAACGTATAATATTGTATCACTATGTGTATGTCCTACATCATACTCAATATGCCACATGAATGCATGTGTGTAAAGAAGAAATGTTATATATCAAACCAAAGGCATCAACACCATGTATAATGTAAAGTGCAAACAATGTATGCTATAAAAATAGGTCCTAATTTTGTTTTTTTAAAATATTTTAATTTGTTTGTATTTTGAAAATATTTTAGCATTTTTGATAAAGAGTATGCAATAAAATATGGGAAATAAGGTTTCCCAGTGTGTGTGTGTGTGCATCTAGTGAGGTTTAGTTTTGTAACTCGCTGCCTCAAATTCAAGTTGAACCTATAAATAAGGTGTGTCATCAAGAAATGATGGGGGAATAAAATGAGAGCTACCGATCATGTGCAAGTGGAAGTAGCCTAAGAAGGTTTAGAGGCATAGGATGAAAAATATCACAAAAATGGGCAATGGAGCTAATATATGTAACCATGAAGAAGTATCCCAAATTCTAATGAAATTTCTAGATATAATGTTTTAATCATGATGGGCAATGCCTAAACTCTATCAAAGGTATATCCATGTCACAAGTGGTATTAAAAGAAATATGTATATATGTATTAATAATAGGGCATGGGTTATAAACATATATAATGAGTGTAGTCATAGGGGATGGTGTAACCAAAGGAAAAAGAGCGAAAGTAGCCTCATGGGGAGTAGACATATAACTAGTTCTAGGCCATATAATAGAACTAAAATCCATAGTTAGGGTGAGATCTTGTAAGGGTATGGGAGATGTGCGATCCATAGATGAAGCACTATAAGTAACATGAGGATAAATAGGATGCTAATTATCTAATTGAAATGTAGTAGATGTGGCAATAAATGTTGAAGAGGAGTCCTAGTCAATAACATGTGAATCAATTAAATCTTGAATAAGATGTCACAATGAGGCACATTGATCAATATGGTGTCTAATGTAGCGATGAAAATTACAATAGAGATTAGCATTAAATCTCTTACTAAGAGGGAAAATTGTATTAACCTTAGACGGTGGAGGGAGATAAACAAAACCAAATTTGAGAAATATTTTCAATACATGTGGTGGATATGGTAAACACATGAATTTATTCTTGCAAAGAACATGAGAGAGAGAGAGATGTAGATGCACTATAGGATCTTGGGATTGATGATAATAATTTTTTAAAGGATAAGTATCCTATTTGTATAAGTAGGTAAATTCTTGATGATAAAATCACAAGCCCATAGGTTCGAAAGTAATGTGTGTGGCATGCACCCAAGGGAGTCCTACAACAATGTTATAAGTGGGATGGTTAGGAATAACATAGAAAAGTGCATCAAAGGTTTTATGACCTAGAGTGACGGGGATAGTGATAAAACCAAAAACCTTGTGAGGGAAATTATCATACACACGAATGATGATATTAGAAAGAGCCAAGGTGTTAATAGGAATACCTAAGCCACACACAAAATAAATGGTACACACATTGAGGTCAAATGTTTTGTCAATAAGAAGATGCTTAAAAAAGTTCTATGCACCATACTTTAATCATATAGGGATGCCCATTATTATGAAGGGGATATGAAGGAACTACCTCAATGAGGGGACAAATATCCTTGTGAGGAAGGGACTCTACATACTCTCTAGATGCATTATGAGATCATTATTTTACGCAATAAATCAAAAATGCATCCTTACATGCATGATGATGCCTGATGTAATCAAATGAGGATATAGATGGAATAATAGAGAGGCCATTGATGAAAAACATCAGATATCATATTTCTAATTAACATAAATAAAAAGGATAAATAATGTTATAGGTGGATATTTTGATTTAATTAACTTCCAAAATTAATTGCACAAATTAGAATAACACTTTTCAAAGTGACTATTGATATAAAAAATTCCAAAACAAGAGGGAAAGATTGCACTTAGATAATTTTGTATGGATATAAGAGAGTTTGAATGGTCTAAGTGTAGGAATAGGTTGATATGAGACTGAAAATTGTTGAAATCATGACTTGAAATTGAGCCCGGTCAAAACCGTGTAACTCGGTCAAAAGTGTTTGTATAGTCCTAAATATTTTGTATGGTCTTTGAGATACTTGGAATCTAGGTATATATCTTATTAAGTGTTTCACCTACCTATAACTATGAGTCAATGTATTGATCTTCTTCACTCACCTTCAGAATGGATCTGTAAACTCTAATCAAACCATAAAACTCTTGTAGTGCAATGAGGAATTCTTTAAAAATAAATTTAGTTGGGTTACTTTGAAGAGGGTTCAAATTGTACATCGTTATCCTAGTATGTGATATCTAGTGTAGTGCAATCAGAAGTTGATAACCATGCTTTGAAAATGCTTCACTTGAGTTTCATGATTTCTCAAATACTTAGGAAGGTTCACTTTGATTTCTTTTAGAATGAAGACAGAGACTCCTAGATCTAGAAGGAGACTTCTGACTTGAAGGATACCCTTATAGATGTGCATGAGTTATTTCACACTTTAGAGAGCTAGGAGTGACTTTTGTGCTTTCTTTTACATGAGGAGTTCTTAAAGTTCTAGGTTACCAAATCAGGTATGATTTATTTGCTTATATATGCTTCCAAAGGTTGTTATGTCATGAAATGCCAACCAAGGTGATATATTTTCTCATAATAATTTGATGGAATCAAAATAATTAGCTCAACACATGTCAATACAAAACCATACAATAAGATCAAGATTGACATTATCCAATTCCGACTAGAACTTGTATTTTCTTATAGGAAGGAAAAATGATATTTTGAATTTTTGGTCCTAAGAATAGATGTTTTGAGATGTGTTTTATGTAATTAAACTTCAAATACTGGCATATAGAGGTTTGCAATGAAATCAAATGTATGAATTTCTATAAGGGTGTGCTAAGCAAGAATGAAGAGAGTGTATTTTTCCATGAAAGTGTACAATGTCAAGACTAGAAGTGTCAAAGGATAGATTTCCAAATTTAAGTGTCTACATATACACAAGATTAAGTCCAATATACTTACCATGTCATCTTTTTCTACAAAATTATTTTTCTCACCATTAGCATGGCTGATATAGGTCTCATCACGAGCATTACCTTTTCTTCCACCTATATCTTCAAAGATTTTCATTATTTCCTTATATCAAAAATGAGATAAAATGAGTCAAATGAGAAGAGTCGTATATAATCTAGTTCATATATATATAATATGTATAATGGTGAAAACTATTCAATTTTACCTCTACAGGATTAGGCTCTTTATCTTTTCTTCCGTCCATTAATAATTGGTGAAAATAAGGAGTAAAGTGCGTCCATTTTTAGTTATCTTAGATGAGAATACCTCCATTTTAAAAAAACCCTCATCTGATAAAAATATTATATCTTGCAACATGTGACTGTAGTTTTTGGATTTTATCATATTAATCTGATTGAAAGTGGAGATTGTGACCTCCCTTTCATCATCTCATTCTACATAACATTTGAATTTTTAGATGACATAACACATAATTTTTAGGTGATCCATTATGTTTTTGTTTCTATAAAACAACTCAAGAGACTTTAATGATCCTAAATAAGACCATATAAAAGTGTTTCCAAAGTGGAATTCTCACTATCATGTCATGTACACTCATAACATAACTCTCTATTTTGGGATTTTACCCGAAAAGAAGAGTGAAATAAATAGAAAAATGATGTTTAGATGCATTGGATTCTTTGAGAAGGGTTTTAGAACATTTTCTTCAAAACTAATTAACAAATCAATAGAAAAAGGATGTTTAGAGACTCTAACATAACAACATTACTTCATGGATTTTGATTGATGAAACTATTGGAGGAAGAAATTTTCTCTTGTCTTGCATCATTTGAGTCTTCATAACATCTTATTTTGTCAATAGATGTATCTCATCAATTGTAGGTGCTCTATCATGTTGCTCCTCCTAGAAAAAGGATCAAAGTTGGTCAAAATCATGTCATTTTAGCACCAATTAAAATATAAACATGATCAATTACTGTTAGGTAGAAGAAGGTAAGAAAATAAGTACAAAATTAAAAACTTACAAATCTGTCACTTCTTCCTTTCACCCCTAATCTTCCAAAAGCACATTGATATTTCTTGGAATTTATTTCTTTTTGTCCCCTTATACATATTTAAAAAAAAAAACACAGAACACATACCCTATTTTAATGCATTCCAAATCTTTGGATCCAAGGCTGAATTTTCTTCCTTTCCTTCAAGAATCATGTTTCTGCACTTACGCCTATAATTATTTATGATTTTTCATATTTTGTATCTATAGCATTTGCATGATACCACCCCACCAATACTCTCAAACATGTTTTCCATTTTTTGAATAACAAGATCTACATGTATTTGGTTTTTGTGATAATGTTTCAATGCTAACATCCAAATGTGACCTCACTTGCACCCCTAATATTGTGGCCCACCTTGTAGCATGTCTTCCTATAGGAACACCATCTATCACATCAATCAAATAGGGAACCTTCCCTTCCTTTTCTCTTTGATTACATTCTTTCAATGTGGCCCTATACAAATCTTGATAAATTCTACATTTTTATAGATATGAACCATGAATTGATGTTGAATCATGAGCATGTAGCTCATTTGACTCAGTTGCATTGAAATTTTTAGGTGTTGTGGCTACAAACCTCTTTGAATAATCCATAGAAGGAACTTGATTAACCATTGAAGGTGTTGTGGACAAGTTATTTGTATTACATTGCATCTCTTTTTTGTTATAGGTGGAGATGGTACTTGATTATTTGCAACATGTGTCATGAGACCATTATGATTATTTTCCCCTCCTTCATACAATTTCTTCAACTATTCATATAATGCTAACAAATTGGGGTCAACAACTTGATTTAGAAGTTTGGGGTCAACAACTTGATTTAGAAGGGTCCATGTTCAACATTTAAATTAACATGTTCATTGGTGTCATTCCTTCTTGAATCATTTCTTTTGAACACATGTTTTTATGAGAAGATGCAATTTCCTCAAGATCTTTTTGATTTTTACCTTTTTGTAGACACTTTTTGGCCTACAAATTAGATTACATAAAAAAGTATTATATAAAAATAAGAGGTATACAATAATACTTTAATTAAATATATACAAATGTAAATGAGATTCAAAATATTGGAGACATACACTAATGATTTGGAGTTATTAATTGGTATACCAAGTGACATTAAATATTCATTATTTTTCTTCACATTCTCACTACAGAGATGCTCATAATCACTCATGTTGGACCATGTCTCATTGATGTCATATGGAATTGATGTAAAATAGTTTAGGTGAGGTGTAAATCATTTGGGGGCATGAAGGTTGATTGGTAGTTCCCTCCTTTGACCTCAAATGGTGTGTATTAAGTGGCATGGCGTGATGTATTGAGGTGGTATGGTGTATACATAAGGTCTTAGTGCATTCTTGGTACATTGGAACGCATATAAGTGCTATGTGTGCTCCAAAGATGTCCCACATGTCCTAAGAGTTGTCGCAAAGGTGTGCATGTTCCTTCATAATGAAGACTATGACATGTTACATGCACCATGGGTTGAAACAAACTAAACTAGACCTAATTCTAACACCTAGTGTAAGCATGGCTTAGGGTATGGAGAAAATCAAGCTAAGGAAGGTTAGTACAAGAAAGAGTAGTGTGTTGTGGCATTATATAGAGGATGGGGAAGGTGGTTCAGGTCAAATTTTAGCTGATAGAGGCATGTTCAAGGTATTTTTAAGGCTTGTTCTCGAGGATAAACAAGGTGTGCATGGACAAGTCAAGGTGGATGATGAGCTACAGAAAGGTGTAGAATTAAATGATCCTTAGAACATGTGAATAAGGTCAACACAGTGCTGATGAAAAATTTTCAAGTCAAAATTCAAAAGGAGAATCAAGAAAAATGATTTTTGGCTTAACTCGAGCTCTCAAAATGGCCATTTCCAGCTCAAGGGTTAAGTTTGAAGTGCTCACTCATACATTAAATCTTTGGATGGGGACCTGCATCATTCATCAATGTTGGGGAATGAAGTAAAGAATTTGTTTTACTTGGAATGAGGTAAAATTATTTCCTATTCTTTATGAATGATCCTTAAGAAACTAAGTTGGTCTAAACCCTCCCAAAACCTTAGTTTTGGAGTGATAGGAAAAATGTGAAGGTTTTTGTCTCCAAATTACATGGGAATTATAAAGTGATGATTCAATCTTGCATATAACTCTCCATAGTTCATTTTTGTGGTGGATGCATTCTTCAAGCATTAGCACTATTGTTGTGGGCACCATGGGTGACCCTCTTTGGTAAAGTAATATGTCTTGTAATTATTAATTTTTCTTAGGGTGTTTAGTTTGTGTTGTAAACTTGTTTTGGGAATTAATGATCCCACTTTCATTAAGTTTTGATTTTGTTTAATGATGTACTTAATCAAAAGGGTTTAGGGTCACATGTGAACCCTTGGGTGGTCCCCACACCCTCTACCCTTGTGCCAAAAATGCCAAACCCGAAATTGGGTTATTTTTGGCATTTTTAGGGACCTCTTTTTAGTTTGGGGGTTCCCTTATCATAAAAATGGGCCCTTGGACCCTACCTAATAGGTAGGGGGCCTTATTTCCAAGGCATAGAGGGAGTTTCCCTCCCTTTTTGCCTCCCCTTTGGTCACATCCATGTAAGGGGTTTGGATAAGTGTGCTTTGTTAAAAGTTGCACTTGTTTGTTTTGTAATCAATTTGGGTAATTTGGGAGAAGAGGGCTAAAAGGCATTTTATCCTTTCTCTCTTTTGTTTTGGCATCTTTGACCTTGAAGGAAGAGAGGGGTGACATATGTCACCCCCTCATTTGTAAGGATTTTTTCTTTCTCTTCTTAAAATTCTCTTTCATGGGAAAATAAGAGAACTTTTTTTTGGAGCTTCTGCTTGGATGCTTGTGGATTTGGAGCTAGAGTTTGCTTGAGTCAAGAAGTGGAAAATATTGAAGTTGGAAAGCTTTTTGGAGAGCTTTCTTTGAGGTAGGTTTCTTAAGCCTTATTGTATGTGTTGTATTCATGCTAGTTGTTAAATTTGTTTACTTTGAAATATGGTTGTTTACATGTGGATTTTTATTTATTGTTACTTGTTTTTGCTCCTCCATCATATGGCATGATGGAAATTTGGAGTTGTGGGGAAGAGAGAGCAATTTTCCACCTCTCAATCCTTATAGGCTTTATGGGAAAGCCTTGTAGGATTTTAGTGACTCCCCTCAAACAGTTTGAGGTGGAGAAGTTGGTTAATTTGGCTTGAATCTCCTTCCCCATTCTTGGTAAGAAAACCCTTTTGGGTTTGAAAATCCTTCCAAGAAGGATTTGGTGAAAGGGAGGAGAAATAAGGAGGGTATGGAGATCTTGTTTTAATGCAACTATTGTTGGTTACAATTTTTGGAGAACTTCTCTCTTCTCTTCCCCATTTGTTTTAGAGGTAGAACTTGGTTTCTCCTCTTTTTCACCTTTGTAAAATTTGGAGTCTTGTTTTATACTTGTTTTGTTTTCATGTGAATGTATCATTGTTTGTTCACCCTCACTCTTGTGCAAGTTGTGGATGGTAGTCCTCTTTCCCATGGGCTTGGGGGAGGCTAGCATGCATCCCAACCTTGGGAAAGGCATGTAATGATGCCTATGGTTGGGTGGTAAACAAGATTCTTCTCCTTGGTTGGATTTCTTAAAGGCATGGAAGTTGAATCTCAAAGTTGGAGTTGGTGGCATCTTGGGATCTCATTGTTCTCTCTTCCCTTATGAAACTTTCTTGCATTGTAACCTTTAAAGTATGGATATGTGGGAAGATTCGTTGGCATGAAAAAGTTTTCATCTTGTGTATTGAACACCACTTGTAAGATTGTATTCTATTTGTAAATTAAAAGCCTTCTTTCAATCTTGGGAAGGAGTTGTTAGGTTGCTTTCTTATGTGTTTTAGCTTGGTTCGAAATAAGATGTATAGAAAGATTATGCAAAAGAGCATCGAGTAGAATATAATATGTGATGATTCCTTGTAAAATATTTATATTTCTTTAAAATGCATTGAATAGAAAATAGCTACATTCCTTTAATAAGCATTGTTTTGAATATCCTTTTGAAATGGAAGGTTGTGTAAAGAAAGTATGTTTTTCTATATGATATTTGTAAATTAATTGCACTCTTATGGATCTATGGAACCTCCATTTGAGGGAAAAACAAGGTATTGGATAGTTCATCTATTCTTGTGGTAGATTTTATCCTTGTAAATGTTAAAAAAAAAAAAACTTGTGTTAATGTAAGATTTAGACCATTCTTGGAACACCCTTACTTTTACAAGTTTTGAAAAGTTGGAGAAAAGAATAAGAGTGGTTTTTTTACTCTCCTTTTTGGTTTCATCATTGCATTATCAAATAGGTAAATCTTTTAAAGAGAGTAGTTGAAAATTTTAAGTTCCTTGTGCATCAAAATAATAAAATTAAAATTTGTCTTTTTATAAGTTGAAATCCCCATTATTTAACATTGTGTACAAATTTTTTTATTATTCAGAATTAAAAATAAAATATAGTCTTAGTTAATTGTTTTACTAATGTAGGTTTTTAATTTGCAGATTTCTTTATATATTGGAATATTTCTATTTGGAAATATTGTATTTTTGTATATATATATATATATATATATATATATATATATATATATAATATATATATATATATATAATATATATATTATTATTTATATTTTCATATATATCTATATAATATATATATTATTATTTTCATATATATATATATATTTATTTTCATATATATATATATATATATATATATATATTATATATATATATATATATATATATATATATATATATATATATATATATATATATATAACCAAAATTAACCCTACTCACATTTAAACCTTTGGCATTTTAAATGTGAATGGTAAATATTATAAAGGGGAAAATTATAAAAAAAAGGGTTGTGGCAAATTTATAATTAAAGGGGAAAAATAATAAATTTAAAAGATGTGTGTATTTTTTTGGTGACCTTAGTAAGTCAAGTAGAAATAAGTAATTAAATTGTCTTGGGCTAATAATTCATTTGATTTTTGAACATGATTAAAATTAATATAATAAAATAATATGGGGGAGACGGTTAAGCAAAGACAATTGCATTATTTTAGTTCACTTTAAAAATAAATAAATTATTACCCTAATTCTTTAGTGCTTCTTTTGGTGTGTTTTCCGGTGTTCTCGACGGGGCATCACATTTGGTATCAGAGTAGAGGTTCGCACACGCGGACACTCTGGGTAATCAATCAACCGATTAACAACATTGGTAATAACATTAAAATTGAATAAATAAAAAAAATAATCAAACATTTTCCACAACCATTTAATAACCTCTACGCCCACCTCGTGTACAGGATGGCACCCAAGAGGGGACGATCAGCTAGAGGCTTGGGGCGTAGTGCACCTACGCGGGAGCCACCGACACCCGAATTTGGGCCTCAAATATTAGAGGTCTTGTAGCAACTGATAGGCATTGTGCAACAACATCTTCCACCACCGCAGGAGGTGAGAGAGGAGATTCCTTTGGGAGACGAGGAGCCGATAGGCGAGGACGTGCATTTAGAGCCACTAGAGCATGATACATCAAGGCGGGAGAGGTCACGTAGCCCTTCCATTCATCACGAGAGGGTAGCCTCGTACCGTCATAGCCACTCACACAGTCTCGAGGGACCATTTAGGGATAGGTTACCCCTTTCACCTGTTGTACTACATTGCGCGGGATCGGGATACAAGCAAAGGTGATGATGGGGATCTCCTTCACTTGCAGCCGCCCACCTACATCAGCTCTACAGATGGCTTTGGGGCTGAGTCATGGCTCCTTAGCTTGGATAGTTGCTTTGGCTTGCACTCTTACGAGAGCAATGTCAAGGCAAGGTTTGCCATACACCTCCTTCGAGACGTAGCAGGTGTTTGGTGGAGGAATGAGGAGTAGAAGCTCCATTTGACTTGAGAGACAATGACCTGGGAGATGTTTGAGGAGCGCTTTAGGGCTTGTTATATGTCAGAGCATTTTGTGTAGAAGAGGATTGATGAGTTTCACGACTTAGGATAGGAACCTGACACATTAGTACAAAGTATGAGAGCAGGTTCCTGGATCTTCTGCAGTATGTGGACTACCTGTAAGATGAGAAATTGTAGGTTAACAAGTTTATTTAAGGCCTTAATGCAGATATAGCAGGAGTAGTTAGGATGTTATCTCCTCCCATACTTGAGAAGGTCATTGAGAAGGCCTACTTAGCTAAGGAGAATAGGACCAAGGCATAGGAGCACCGGGATAGAAACAAGAGCAAGTTTTAGGAGAGGATACAGGCCTTTCAGAGTCAGAGGTCATGGGGTACAACACCACCCCCTAGAGGAGGATTCGGCCTTCACCAATAGCCACGAGGGCTCCACCACACTTGCAGCAGCAGATGCAACATCATGGCCACCAACAGTAGAGGGCTAGACAGACTCAGAGCTTTCAGAGAGGTGGCACTAGAGGAGGTTTTGGTGGAGCCAAGGATAGGAGGTAGGGTACTTAGTAGGTATAGCTAGCTCACACGCAGTAGTCTGCTAGGGTTGGATTGGTAGGATCAGTACACCAGAGTACATGAGGGACACCATCTCAGAGGGGTACATGAGGATGTTTCATTTGTGGATCTTCTGATCACTATGTGCGTATGTGCCCGCACAAACCCAATACCATGGATACATAGAGAGCCGCTAGATCTGAGCAGACGGTGGGTGATGTAGGATGCACTCATCGTGTGTATGCAGCAGTTGACAACTGCTAGGTCAAGCATCAGGCCACAGTCATAGAGATGATAGGTACTATCAAGGATATTTCTATCTCAGTACTTTTTGATGCAGGTGATTCAGATTCTTTTATATCACCTTCTATAGTGGACAAGTGTGGGCTAGTGGTGGCTAGGCAACCAGATAGTTGGCAGTTGAGTTGGCCTTTGGGGCCAAACTTGTCGTGGACTCGTATGTGGAGAGTTACGTACTTGATTTAGGAGCCTTCTCCACTACACTTGACCTTCAAGTTATTCCTCTAGGATCCTATCAGGTAGTATTGGGTATGGATTGGCTCGAGGCTCATCGAGCTAAGGTGGATTGTAGAAATAAGGTCATTGAGTGTCAGGATGATCTTGGTAGTGTAGTTGTGATTTCAGGGATGAAGAGGCCTATCTCTTTGCGCATGATCTCGGCTAAGCAACTCAAGCGGAGCATGCGTAAGGGATGTCAATTATTTACTATCACCATCAGTGATCGATCAGAGAGCACTCCAGAGCATTCACCCTTGGATGATCATGCAATTTTGAGGGAGTATGCCGATGTGTTTCTAGGCGAGCTTCCAGGGTTACCACCCCGCAGAGAGGTGGATTTCACCATTGATTTAGTACCTAGATCTGCACCAGTTTCTAGGGCACCCTATCGGATGACGACTCCAGAGCTTCATGAGCTCAAGATTTAGTTAGAGGAGTTGTTAGATAAGGGTCTCATTCACCCTAGTGTATCTCCTTGGGAGCACCACATTTTTGTGAAGAAGGATGGTTCTCTCTGGACTTTGTGTAGACTTCGAAATCTCAACAAATTCACAATAAATAACTGTTACCTACTCACTAGGATTGATGCCTTGT
Source organism: Taxus wallichiana var. yunnanensis (assembly GCA_018340775.1). Lineage (NCBI taxonomy): Eukaryota > Viridiplantae > Streptophyta > Pinopsida > Cupressales > Taxaceae > Taxus > Taxus wallichiana. The sequence continues at coordinate 259,611,267 of CM031240.1, forward strand.
TTGATTAGATGCGGGGAGTGAGAGTGTTCTCCAAAATTGATCTCAAGTCAGGGTACCATCAGTTGTGCATTTCAGATGCAGACATTCATAAGATAGCGTTTCACACATGTTATAGGCATTATGAGTTCACAGTTGTTCCATTTGGTTTGACCAATGCCCCAACTATCTTCATGAGCCTCATGAATGGAGTATTCAAGACATTTCTGGATCAATTTGTCTTAATGTTCCTTGATGACATATTGATATATTCTCATTTCGAGGAGGAACATGAGGAGCATTTGAGGTAGGTACTTCAGGTTTTGAGAGAGCAGAAGTTGTATGGGAACTTGGAAAAATGTAACTTCTTTCAGATAGAGATTCAGTACTTGGGTCACATCTTATCGGGCGAGGTATCTCAAGATCTTTCTAAGATACAGGCTATCATGGATCGCGTACCCACATCGATTCTCGAGGTGAGGATTTTTATGGGTTTAGCAGGGTATTACCGCAAGTTTGTACAGAATTTTCTAGGATTGCTCACCCTATCACTTCTCTTCAAAGAAAAGGGAAGAAGTTTGATTGGTTAGAAAAGTGTGAGCAGGACTTTCAATTACTTAAGGAAAGGTTAACCACGGCACCCATCTTAGCAGTTCCAGACCCGACAGAGGATTTTGTTGTTTGTATTGATGCATCACTAGAGGGTTTGGGAGAATTTCTTATGTAGGAGCATCGGGTTATTGCCTTTGAGTCTCGTAAGCTCAAGGACTATGAGCTTAATTACCCTACTCATGACTTGGAGCTTGCAGTAGTTGTTCATGCACTTGTGCGTTAGCGACATTTCCTTTTGGGTAGACCTTTCATTTTGAGGATAGATCATCATAGTTTACAACATATCTTCTCACAGCCGAACCTCAATGCTCATCAACAGCGTTGGATGGAGTTCCTATGTGAGTATGACATGGAGGTTTAGTATATCAAAGGAAAGGAAAATTTTGTTGCAGAAGCATTTAGTAGATGATGACATGTGCTTACTTCATTGAACACTTCGATCGGATTTGAGAGGAAGGATTCTTGAGCACCTTCCGAGGACAGGGTTTTATGAGGGAGCTAGACGAGATGTTGGAGTCACGGGGTTCTTTAGAGGGTAGATATTCGGGGTGTAATTTGGAGACAGATGGTTTACTGCTCCATAGGCATATCTACATACCTAGGTCAAGTGATCTCGTGTAGCTTCATCCTTACAGAGGCACATCAAGCCCCATATACGGCACATCCATGAGTGAAGAAAATACACGCTGATCTGAGGGAGTTATATTACTGGGGTCTTCGACGGGACATAGTATATTTTGTTGCACATTGCATTGAGTGTCAAAGGGTCAAGGCAGAGCATTCCCATCCCGCAGACTCTTACATCCTCATGATATTCCCAAGTGGAAATGGGATGTGATCTCCATGGATTTCATAGTCGGACTTCCTATGTCTTCTTATCGTCATGATGCCATTATGGTCACCGTGGATAAGTTGACCAAGGTTGTGCACTTCTCGCCAACCAAGGTCACCTATAATGCATAGGCCATCGCCAAAGTATTTATGGAGGACATTGTTAGGTTGCATGGGATTCCGAAGACCATCATCAATGATAGGGATACCATCTACACTTCAGTTTTCTGGACTTCCTTTCAGACCGCTCTGGGTACTTAGATTAATTTCAGCTCAACATATCATCCAGAGATAGATGGACAGACAAAGAGAGTTAATCAGTGCTTGGAGGACATGTTGAGGATGTATGTGATGGACCAACAGAAGAAATGGGAAGATTATTTGCATTTAGTTGAGTTTGCCTACAACAACAGCTATCATAGTTCCATTGGTATGGCTCCTTACTAGGCCTTGTATGGAAACCGTGCAGGACACCTTTGAGTTGGGACAAAATAGATGAAAGGATTATTCTGGGACTAGCTTATCTTAAAGATTTAGAGCAGTAGGTTGTTCTGATTAGATAGCGTCTTGAGCATGCTAGAGCACGCTAGAAGGCATATGCAAACACCAAGAGGATTGATCATCACTTCTTAGTGGGTGACAAAGTCTTCTTGAGAGTTCATCCGCATAAGAGTCCAATCCGTTATGGAAAGGGTTCTAAGCTATCACCTCATTTTGTGGGGCCTTTTGATATTTTAGAGGTCATCGGTCTAGTTTCCTATCACCTAGCTTTGCCACCCGCCTTGCACAGGCCCATGATGTTTTCCATGTTTCTATACTACGTAGATATGTACCAGATGTTTCTCATGTTTTGGATTGGTCGGCATTATAGGTAGAGGATAGAGGACAAGGTGAAGGCGTAGCTCGTACGCATACTAGAGCACTGGAGGTTGGCCCTTCGGGGTCGAGACTTGGACCAGGTTAGAGTGCAGTGGGACCGATATGATGAGACAACAGCTACAGGAGGATGTGACACCTTTGAGGGCTAGATATCCCTATCTCTTTTAGTGACTTCCAGGAGGAAGTCTAATTTTAGTAGAGGGGGATGTAGTGCCCACACTTTTATAGCTCAGTTACTTGTTGTTCCTCTTACTATTAGACATGTTTTGATAGGGATTTGTTATATTTTGGACATTACATTAGGAGATTTGATCTGATTAGACATGTATGGACATTTAGGTGTATAACACCGATTTAGCTTGATTACTATGTTGTTTGCATTATCTTATGATGTCATGGATACTAATTGATATGATGTTGTTTTGGAACATAGTTATATTGATGGATACTTAGTTTGTTGCATGTTGGGATTCTATGGATACATGTCATTTTATCATTATGACTAACTTATGGTGAATTATGTATAGTTGTGCACGTTGTCACACTTTTGATTCCAGAAAGATGAAATGTTAGTCTAGAATTCATTGATATCTTATTTAGTAGTTGATTTATATTTTATCGGATAGGTGCGTTTAATGTGTGCAATGAGTGTGCAAGTGACAGGTCACAGGAGAACATGGGACTCAGGCCAGCTACATAACTTTGTACAAGCAGCCCACGGGCTGAGTCCTATCCATTTTTATTGCTTGAGGCCTTAGCATTAGAACCATTGTTTTGGGCACCATGGGTGATCTTCTTTGGTAATGTAATATGTCTTGTAATTATTAATTTTTCTTAGGGTGTTTAGTTTGTGTTGTAAACTTGTTTTTGGGAATTAATGATCCCACTTTCATTAAGTTTTGATTTTGTTTAATGATGTACTTAATCAAAAGGGTTTAGGGTCACATGTGAACCCTTCGGTGGTCCCCACACCCTCTACCCTTGTGCCAAAAATGTCAAACCCGAAATTGTGTTATTTTAGGCATTTTTAGGGACCTCCGTTTAGTTTGGGGTTCCCTTATCATAAAAATGGGCCCTTGGACCCTACTTAATAGGTAGGGGGCTTATTTCCAAGGCATAGAGGAGTTTCCTCCTTTTTGCCTCCCCTTTGGTCACATCCATATAAGGGGTTTGGATAAGTGTGTTTTGTTAAAAGTTGCACTTGTTTATTTTGTAACCAATTTGGGTAATTTGGGAGAAGAGGGCTAAAAGGTATTTTACCCTTTCTCTCTTTTGTTTTGGCATCTTTGACCTTGAAGGAAGAGAGGGGTGACACATGTCACCCCCTCATTTGTGAGGATTTTTCTTGCTCCTCTTCAAATTCTCCTTCATGGGAAAAGAAGAGAACTTTTTTTTTGGAGCTTTTGTTTGGATGCTTGTGGATTTGGAGCTAGAGTTTGCTTGAGTCAAGAAGTGGAAAAGATTGAAGTTGGAAAGCTTTTTGGAGAGATTTCTTTAAGGTAGGTCTCTTAAGCCTTATTGTATGTGTTGTATTCATGCTAGTTGTTAGATTTGTTTACTTGGAAATGTGGTTGTTGCATGTGGATTTTTATTTATTGTTACTTGTTTTTGCTCCCTCCATCATATAACATGATGGACTTTTGGATTTGTGGGGGAAGAGAGGGATTTTACCCCTCTCAATCCTTATAGGCTTGATGGGAAATCCTTGTAGGATTTTAGTGACTCCCCTAAAATGGTTTGAGGTGGGGAATTTGGTTCATTTGGGTTGAAACTCCTTCCCCATTCTTGGTAAGGAAACCCTTTTGGGTTTGAAAATCCTTCCAAGAAGGGATTTGGTGAAAGGAAGGAGAAATAAGGAGGGATTGAATGAATTAGGAGAAATAAGGAGGGTATGGAGATCTTATTTTAATGCAAATATTGTTGGTTACAATTTTTGGAAAACTTCTCTCCTCTCTTCCCCATTTGTTTTAGAGGTAGAACTTGGTTTCTCCTCTTTTTCACCTTTGTAAAATTTGGAGTTTTTTTATATACTTTTTTTTTCATGTGAATGTATCATTGTTTGTCCACCCTCACTCTTGTGCAAGTTGTTTATGGTAGTCCTCTTTCCCATGGGCTTGGGGGAGGTTAGCATGCATCCCAACCTTTGGAAATGCATGTAATGATGCCTATGGTTGGGTGGTAAACAAGCTTCTTCTCCTTGGTTGGATTTCTTAAAGGCATGGAAGTTGAATCTCAAAGTTGGAGTTGGTGGCATCTTGGGCTCTCATTGTTCTCTCTTCCCTTATGAAACTTTCTTGCATTGTAACCTTTAAAGTATGGCTATGTGGGAAGATTCCTTGGCATGAAAAAGTTTTCATCTTGTGTATTGAACACCACTTGTAAGATTGTATTCTATTTGTAAATTAAAAGCCTTCTTTCAATCTTGGGAAGGAGTTGTTAGGTTGCTTTCTTATGTGTTTTAGCTTGGTTTGAAATAAGATGTATAGAGAGATTATGCAAAAGAGCATTGAGTAGAATATAGTATGTGATGATTCCTTGTAAAATATTTATATTTCTTTAAAATGCATTGAATAGAAAATAGCTACATTCCTTTAATAAGCATTGTTTTGAATATCCTTTTGAAATGGAAGGTTGTGTAAAGAAAGTATGTTTTTCTATATGATATTTGTAAATTAATTTCACTCTTATGGATCTATGGAACCTCCATTTGAGGGAAAAACAAGGTATTGGATAGTTGATCTATTCTTGTGGTAGATTTCATCCTTGTAAATGTTTAAAAAAAAATTGTGTTAATGTAAGATTTAAGACGATTCTTGGAACACCCTTACTTTGACAAGTTTTGAAAAGTTGGAGAAAAGAATAAGACTGGTTTTTTTTTTTTTTTTTTACTCTCCTTTTTGGTTTCATCATTGCATTATCAAATAGGTAAATCTTTTAATGAGAGTAGTTGAAAAATTTAAGTTCCTTGTGCATCAAAATAATAAAATTAAAATTTGTCTTTTTATAAGTTGAAATCCCCATTATTTAGCATTGTGTACAATTTTTTTAATTCAAATTAAAAATAAAATATAGTCTTAGTTAATTGTTTTACTAATGTAGGTTTTTAATTTACAGATTTCTTTATATATTGGAATATTTCTATTTGGAAATATTGTGTTTTTGTGTGTGTGTGTGTGTGTGTGTATATATATATATATATATATATATATATATATATATATATAAAACCAAAATTAACCCTACTCACATTTAAACCTTTTGCATTTTAAATGTGAATGGTAAATATTAAAAAGGGGAAAATAATAAATTTAAAAGATGTGTGTATTTTTTCGGTGACCTTAGTAAGTCAAGTAGAAATAAGTAATTAAATTGTCTTGGGCTAATAATTCATTTGATTTTTAACATGATTAAAATTAATATAATAAAATAATATTGGGGAGATGGTTAAGCAAAGACAATTGCATTATTTTAGTTCACTTTTTAAAAAAATTTTATTACCCTAATTCTTTAGTGTTTCTTTTGGTGCATTTTCTCGGTGTTCTCGATGGGGCATCACAAGTATATCAATCCTAATGGAGGCTTGATGATAAAATGGTGAGTTGAAAAGGTTTTCAAGGATGTAGATGGAATAGAGAGGAGATTAGTAACATTCAAATACCTTCCCAACACATGTTGCATTGTCTACGATAGTTATAAGACAAAGAAGGATTCATTGAGAAGAAGAAAAAAGGAATAAACCATTACAAAAGAAGTTGATAGGTGTTAGTGAGTTCATATATTCACTTGTATCAAAAGTGTAGTGAGTTCATATACATTTCTTTGTTCATAACAAGTGTTATAAGCGTCTTGATAGTTGAAGGATGGTCTCATGCCTACAATTGACATATTTGCGAGATGTAATGATGACTTTGTAACAACTCTAGGTGATGTCACCTAGAATCTTGTATATGAGTTAAAGAGGTAAGAAGGTGAAGTGTTGGAAGAGGAAGTCTAATAGGTGTAAGAGTGTGTCATCCTTATGAGTATGTAAGACTTAATGTGTGTGTAAAAGATGTTTGAAAAAGTCCGATTTTGCGGTGAATAAAGTGAGATGAAAAGTGGTAAATCAAGGTGTGTGAAGAAGAAGGATAAACTCATAGGAGATGATGATGAGTTCACAAATTTTTTGTCTTAATAAAATAGGCTAGATGAATGTGATCAAAACCTTGTAAATTCTAAGTGAATTCTTAACAAAGTAGGGATTAGGTGATTCCTTAAAAGATGTAGCTTGCAAAATTTGTCAAGTGGGTGCTTGGTTGACTTGAATTGTTGGAGTTGGTGCTTCAAGTTGAGTAGGTGATCAACAAATTGAATATTTGTAATCTCTTATGGGAAAATTGTCCACAATATTGCATTGATTTTAGTGGGTTTTTCTCCCTTTAATGGTTTCCCATATAAACCATTGTCTTCATGTGTGCTTGATTTTTCATTTGCTTATGTTTGAATGTCATTGTTTCCTCATGGTAAAGGTTAATCAAGATTGAATGTTTTTTTGAGACATAAAATTTTTTTCAAAGGTTGAAGAAGCACTGATTCAAACCTCCTCTCAGTGCTTATGTTTTCTAACAATTGGTTTTAGAGCTAGGTCCTTTTGGAGTAAGCTTAACAACTTAAAGGAGATCCAATAAGCACAAACATGGCTGAAAATTAAGCTCAAAGTGGTTTCTCTACTAACAAGGAATATCTCTTCAATAGAACTAACTATGATTTTTAGAGCATTATAATGAAGACCTATCTCGTGTCCCTAAGCTTTGATATATGACAGTTAGTAGTTGATGGCTACCCCATTCTAAACACACCCCAACTGATATAGTAGGAAGGAAGGCTAGTGAAAATAACTCAAAGGAAATGAATGAAATATTATGTGGAATGTCAGAAGTAGAGTTTGTAAAAGTTATGCACTATAGCACAACCAAAGAGATTTGGGAAAAACTAAATACTATCTATGAAGGAGACAACAAGGTCAAGCTAGCTAAGTTATAGACCTATTGAAGGAAATTTGAGAGCCTGAGAATGAAGGAAGATGAAAGTATTACATCCTACTTGTAGAGAGTTGATGAGGTGATAAATGTCATTCAGAGGACTAGGAGAAAAGATAGAGGAAACAATGGTTGTTCAAAAGGTGTTAAGATCCTTGACATCTAAGTATGACTCCAAGGTTTCAGCTGTGGAAGAAGAAAAATACTTGAGCACCTTACAAATGGATGAACTTCATGGAATCCTAACTACCTATGAGATGAGTATAGGTGAAGCGAAACAAATCAAGGAGGCCATTCACAACTGATAAGTGACCACAAGCAAATAAAAGTAAAGATGAATCTAACATGGAGGAAGATGATGAGAGAATACAAGCTATGTTTTTAAAGAGACTAAAAGAGGGTCAGAAAAATACAAAGGAAATATACCTTTCAAGTTCTTTAGCTGTGGTCAAATAGGTCACTTTTCTTATGAATTCCTAATAAAAAAAGGAAGAGTAGGATAAGCATGATGAACAAGATAAAAATTCTCATAAGCACAAGAAGAGCTTCAAGAAAAGGTTCTTCAAGAACAAAAAGAATCTCTACACAAAAGAGGAAAAAATTTCATCAAATTCAAGTGACACCTGTAATTTTGATAATGAAGATGAGGATATCCAACTTGAAAACCTATTCATGGCCATGAAGACAACCTCTGGAAGGTTCAAAAGGTAGAATCTTAGTGAAGATGAAAATTCGTAGGAGGATGCTTTGAGTGAACCTTGAAGAAAAATTGATTAGTACCCTTGAGGAATTGAATTTATAAAGGAGGAATAACTAAAAATTGAAGTCAATTTTGAAATATTATGAAGAGAAAATTAGTCTTTTTGAGAAAAGGAAAAGCAAGAAGGATAGAGAGCATGTTGATGGAATCAAAGAGCATGAATTAAAGCTAAAGTTTATATCAAAATATCTCAAAGCCAAAGAAGAAGAATGCCTCAAAATAAATACAAAGATGAATCTTTTGAAAACTGAACTAGATAATGTATTAAGCAAGTTGAAAGCATATCAGATATTTGAAAAAAATTTAAGTGACCTAGATGAGCTTCTAAGCAATCAAAGGTCTTCAAATGACAAAAATGGTATAGGATTCAAGGAAGATCACAAGGATGACAAGAAAACTAGTAAGAAAGATGAAAAGACCACTCAAGAACCACCTCAAGAAAGGAGAATACTAACAAGAATGTCAAAAGGGCCAACTCACTCGCACAATCTCATGTAATAAGGTACACTCACTCTTTCTATGGCTATTATTTTCCTATAATATGTTTAGACATAAAGCTATAAAGTGTAGAAGATATGCAATAGGTCATGGAAGGAACTATCTCAGTAACAACATATGAGAGGCAAAAATGAAATGGTTTGCTATAATTTTGAAAAGCTTGGTCACATAGAATTTTTTTTTAATAAGAGACTCTCAAAGAAAAATAAGGTGTATATAGTAAGGACAGATTATAAAAGCAAGAAAGAGAAAGTCCTAATAGATCAAACTACTTTTCATACTCAAAATGAATACTTACATGGTATATTGATAATGTATGTTCAAGTTATATTATAAGGAACAAGGGAAAATTCATCTCATTGAAAGAGGATGCATCAGAATGACAACATTTAGAGATAACACATTTGCAACCATTGTAGGTAAAATCACATTAAGTTTAGATAGTGGAAAGGAAATAATTGAGAATTTATTGTATGTAGATGGCTTAAAACAAAACCTACTAAATGTGAGTTAGATGTGCAAGAAAGGGTACACCTTGGTATTCCATGAAAAAGGTTGTGATATAAGAGAGAACAAATTAAGCAAGCTAGTTGGCAAGACCAAAAGGACCAAAAACATGTATGTATTGAAAGAGATAAACAAGGAGAAATGCCTCACAAACAAGGTTGTTGATAGTTGGATTTTTCATAGGAGGTTAATACCTAAATTTTGACAAACTTGTCAAAATTATCTCCAAGGGATATGTGAGAAACATGTCCAAAATTATCAAACCTACTGATACACTTTGTAAAACATGCTTACATGAAAAAAAAACAGAATAAGATTAAAATTCAAGGATTAATCCACAACAAGACCACTAGAAATAATCCATACTGATATTTTTAGACCTAGAAGGACTGAGACCATTCAAGGTGAGAGTTACTTCATACTCGTTGATTAATCATAATCCCTTGATAGGTTCAAGACATTCAAATTCTAGTTGAAAATGAGAAAAAAGTAAAGATCAAATGCTTAAGATCTGATAGAGAAGGTGAGTTATGGTCAAATGAGTTTGAGAATTTTTGTGAAAGTCATGGAATAATAAGCCAATTTTTCAGCAGCTAGAACGCCTCAGAAAAATGGAGTTGTGGAGAGAAACAATGGGATTTTTCAAAACATGGAAAGAACCATGATGAATGATGATGAGGCCATAAATTGGCCATAAATTAACATTATTTTTTCCTTCCAAAGGTACCTTTAAAAGTGGATTTAAATGTAATCTTGGAACTTATATTTTTCTTGAGATGGAATATAGGATATATATCTTGTTCATTCTTTATAAGTCTTTTGTTATCTATTTTGTTGACTAATCCTATTGATTATTTGGGAAAGATGTAAACTCTTGTGTATGCAGGCCATAAAGAAGAGATAATACTAGTTTTGGGAAAAGTGGAATTGATCATGAAAAATATATCTAAACTCAAATGTGATTACATATTCATATTCCTCTCAAAATATTAAGAAATTTCAAAAAAAGAATTATCTCAATCCAAGATTGTATGCAAAAGGTATATTTGTTTTTAGTTAGATCTAGAATAATTGGTGTTAGCTACGAAATGAAAATTTTAGTTCTGGAACTTGCATCAAATGAGGAATTGTGAATAATAAGAGAATCTAATGGAAAATATAAGAGAGTTTTTTTTCATAGCAATGTGTTTAACAAAAACCTCCTTCTGAAAAAAAAAACTTCCTTCCATTTTTCTACAACAATAATCATTTTTGAGAAATACGCATTTGCGTCACCGTTGGAATCACGTAATCAACTATGGATATTCATTGAGACTATTTTAAAGAAGTTATTTTCATAGTTATTGCTTTGAATGAATCCACCCAAGAATAGGTAGTTAGTTATTGGTATGTGGACTAAGTAAACTAGGAGAATCAAATCATTATGATTCTTGTTACCAAAAACAAGGAGAAGATTTGAGAGAAAATCTTCCTAAAATAGCTAGATAAGACTTTGACTCCAATAATAACTCTCTCTCCATATTTTATGGAGATTGAGATCTTAGTTGTTAGGATTGACATAAAGAGAAGATTAGATTGTATTCCCCAAAAAGAGGAGTTGGTTGGATGCATGAATTATAAATGCAACCTTCCACACTCTTATATGTAATCTTTTTACCAAGGAATGAATATCTGTTCTTTCTCTCCAATATTCTAAGTAAAATTATTTTGCAGGTTTTGAATTAAGTTTGCAAGTATGAATTAAGTCCTCTTCCAAGGAATGAGCTGGCCACTCATTCCAAGGAAGATGGATCAATGTTTTATGTTTATTTTTTTATTTTGTAATTTTCCTTTTTGTTGTGAATTTATGATTTTATGTCATGTAATATTTCTTCTCGTATAATTTATTTTATGAACATGTAGGTGTCTTATTTATTTTTCATTTGTTTTCAATTCAGCAATTTCCTTTTTGCAAGTATGATTTTAATTTTTGCAAGCATGTTTTTAAATTTCCGCAAGTGTACTTTTCAATTTATGTAAGTTTGGATTGTGTTTGAAGGAGTTGTTTTCCAAAGATCTCTTTCTCCTATTGCATATAACCATTGGACACCAACCCTAGATTGACATTATTAATGAAGAGGATTGACGACCCTCATCATTTTGGCATCATTTCCAAGGATCATGGTGTTATTAGGAGACTCGATTTTTCAAAAGAATATTCTAGTGATAGTAGAATACCTCTTAGAAAATACTTGTGACATGAAGTATTTGGTGGTAGTTTCTTTAAAATTTTATTTTCTACAAAATAGATTAATATCTCTTTCACGCACTGTAGATTAAAATTTGATTTCTGCAATTAGGAATGTTAGATTGTCTGTGTATAATAAAAATGGCTGTTGTGTTTGATCAAGAAGGTATAATGGCATGGACAAAGAATTCAGATCTGGATTCTATTTATGAAGAAATGGTAGAAATATGATATTGAATCGAAGTATATCTAGTTGATAAAATATCAAATAATGTTCTTGACAACAACCATCATTCCCCTTGTATCAATTAACAACTTATAATCTTATTGCACATAACCTTAGTAAAAAATTGGCTTATCCAGTTTGTAATAAAGAAGTGGTAGCATTGCTAATTAACTCCATCCATATTTAGGGACTTTATTAGAGCCAAAATAAAAACCCACTCATAATAAATATGCCCATCCAAAATAGTTTTTCATCCTACAATAAAATTCAATCCTTGAACCATATCCATTAGAAAAATGTGTTTTTGTGTCTTTCAATTTCTTCATTTTTGTATATGCTTGTATAACGTTGAGAAGTAATTGTTGTGAATATAAAGGAAAGAATTTTGTTCATGCTAACATCTGGTGACTAAGTGTAATCTAAAAGAAATTAATGATCATATTTTAGGACTTTTTGGGTTGCTAAACAAATGTGATTGCAACCTAGTTTTCTATAGTTGTTATTGATACCAGCATACAGATTTTTGAGCACCAAAAGTATCAACCAAGGATAATTTTGGAGGGATCTCACAGATACTTCCACTCTCTTTTGGAACAACTCTAGACATAACCATTCTAGCTTCGATATCACTAGTTTGGTCTTTGAAGATTACTATGGTGATCCCGATAATGCACAATTCAAATTAGACTTTTAAGGCCTAGAAATTGTCTACACAATTTTTAGAAATATTTTTAGAGTTATAAATTATGCAAAAAGTTTTCTATGAGATCTCGGACATTGCTTCATATTTTACACAAGCTGCACTTTGATGAATATAGTCGATGATGGATCAGATTTTTCTTTAATCTTTCTCATGCTATCATTTCAGCACACATTTTTTTGTAAAATGTCAAAAAATTTGATTAGAAAACCAGCTTGCTTGGATCAATCAAAGGAAAAAGGAAACTCTTCTTTAAAAGCGATCAATTATTACCTTGTGGCTTTCTTCTCTACACTATTTCAGCATATTTGACCATGTTAGCAATAGGACAACAAGAGCACCTAGAGGTATGATCAAGTCATTTTGTTCTATTATTTTATTTTTAAGTTTTCTTGTAATTTTTTTATTACAATAGATCCAATTTTAAGATCTCTAAAGAAGGAAACATAAAATTCATATCTTCCCTACATAGAAATATGGAAAATATGCGCACCTCTTTACAATCAAATTTTCGAGTCTAATTTTTGGGCATCTATAAATAAACAAAATTCATGAGGACATGCATGGGCTTAGGTGTAGGAGAGAAGGATAAAAATGAAGTATGCATTTTGATGAGTTTGGATCAAGCAATCCACTTTATTATGAGGATTATTTTTGCATAGGTTGATTCTATGTTGTAAATTCTCATTAAAATAGTCTATGTTGCTCTATGATGTCCAACATTATTGATAAAGGCACAACATGAGGCTCTTCACATAAGAACCTGCTCTAATCAAAATAAAAGAGAGTAACAAGATGAGTCCCACACAAGAACTTGTGCCAAAGGTCTTACAAAAAGAAGAAAGGTGTAATAGGAGACTTTCCACACAAGAACTTATTAAAAGTAAAAAAGAGAGAAGAATAAAAACAACAAGAGGGGATCCACACAAGAACCTGTCCTTGAACTATAGATGGAATGCATACATGCATAAGACCAATGCTGAGAATAATCTAAGAAGAGGATATAATAATATAATGCATGAGAACGTGCATAAGAATAGGTGTGGGGTAATGATGAGGCCATAAATTAGCCATAAATTACCGTTATTTTGTCCTTCCAAAGTTACCTTTAAAAGTGGATTTAGATGTATTCTTAGAACTTATAGTTTGATTGAGATGGAATATAGGATAAATATCTTGTTCATTCTTTATAAGTCTTTTTAAATCTATTTTATTGACTAATCTTATTGATTATTTGAGAAATATGTAAACTCTTGTGTATGCAGGCCATAAAGAAGAGATAATACTAGTTTTGGGAAAAGTAGAATTGATCATGAAAAATATATCTAAACTCAAATATGATTGCATATTTAGATTCCTCTCAAAAAATTATGCAATTTCAAAAAAGAATCATCTCAATCTGAGATCGTATGCAAAAGTTATAGTTGTTTTTAGTTAGCTCCGAGAATAATTGGAGTTAGCTACGGAATGACAATTTTAGTTCTAGAACTTACATCAAATGAGGAATTGTGAATAATCGAGAGAATCCAATGGAAAATATGAGAGAGGTTTTTTTCATAGAAATGTGTTTAAAAAAACCTCCTTCATATTTGCTACAGTCTTACCACTAAAGAGAAATATAACTTTTATTGAGCTGCAGTCCAAGGAAAAAGTGTATCAGACAAGCACCAAAGTTTCACAATTAGAAACGGAAAATTCAAATATAAAATTTGAGAGAGGTTTTTGGTCATAGTAATTTTTTGAACAAAAACCTCCTTCCATTTTTCTACAACAATCATCATTTGTGAGAAACATATATTTGTGTACCGTTTGAATCACGTAGTCAACTATGGATATTCATTGAGACTATTTTAAAGAAGTTATTTTCATAGTTATTGCTTTGAATGAATCCACCCAAGAATAGGTAGTTAGTTCTTGGTGTGTGGACTAAGTAAACTAGGAGAATCAAATCATTATGATTCTTGTTACCAAAAAGAAAGGAGAAGATTTGGGAGCAAATCTTCCTAAAATAGCTAGATAAGACTTTGACTCCAATAATAACTCTCTCTCCATATTTTATGGAGATTGAGATCTTAGTTGTTAGGATTGACATAAAGAGAAGATCAGATTGTATTCCCAAAAAGAGGATTTTGTTGGATGCATGAATTATAAATGCAACCTTCCACACTCTTATATGTAATATTTTTACTAAGAAATGAATATCTATTTTTCTCTCCAATATTCTAAGTAAAATTATTTTGCTGGTTTTGGATTAAAGTTTGCAAGTATGAATTAAGTCCTCTTCTAATAAATGAGTTGGCCACTCATTCCAAGGAAGACGGATCAATGTTTTATGTTCTTTTCTTTGTTCTATAATTTTACTTTTGTTGTGAATTTATGATTTTATGTCATGTAATATATCTTCTCGTACATTTATTTTGTGAACCTACAGGTGTCTTATTTATTTTTCATTTGTTTTCAATTCAGCAATTTCATTTCTTTAAGTATGATTTTAATTTCTACAAGTGTGCTTTTCAATTTCTGTAAGTATGCTTTTCAATTTATGAAACTTTAGATTGTGTTTAAAGGATTTATTTTCCGAAGATCTCTTTCTCCTATTGCATACAACCATTAGACACCAACCCTGGATTGAAATTATTAATGAATAGGATTGACAACCCTCATCAAATGAGTCCAAATTACTTGATGGATATTGGAGGGAGGCAGTTAATACAATAGTCTACATCTTAAATAGATCCCAAATAATGATAAACAACAATAATACCCCCTATGAGATTTGGAAAGGAATGTCTGCAAATGTGAAACATCTAAGAGTGTTTGGAAGTAGGTGTTTCATCAAGAGGGATGAAGAAAACCTAGGTAAGTTTGAATCAAGGAATGATGAAGGTACATTTTGGGATAATCCTCAGTAAGCTCATTATATAGGTGCTACAAAAAAATCCTAAAAAAGATAGTAAAAAGAACATATATTATAGTTGATTAGACCTATCCAATTAAGACACAATCTCAGCCAAAGGATTCTTCTAAAAGCATAGACATTTAATACAACAATGATGTTGTGGAGAGAAATCAAGAAGAATATGAGGATGAAGAAAGACCATGTTAGTGTTTGAATATATCTCACCCTTTTATCCAAAGATATCGCCTTCGAAAAATTTACTTTGATTGGTCTCGCTTGTATTAAAACGTGTATTTGAAGATACAATCATGGTGAAATACATGTGAAAATATCATGTTTAGGGTGTAAATCTTCTTTTTTGGTAAATGAATGTAATAGTCGTGTTTCTTCTATAAAATCCATGTCAAAAAATGATCATAAATTGGTATAATCTTGAAAAACATCCTTGTAAATTATCTTCGATCACTACTACAAATTTCATATTTTGTTTTGCCACCGAAGATACATGGCATGTTCCCATTGGTTGCGAGTGTTTCAGGGCTTAATTTGTAAAGTTACAACAATTACATAATATATACAAAATGAAAAAATTATCCCCGAGGCCCGAAGAATATTCCCAATAGTATCTAAAGTTAAAAGATGTGAAAAAAGTTTCCCCTCCTCAATTGGTATACGTATCAAAAGATAATTAGAGTGGGAAATTGGGGTCGATGATGTTCTCTTAATGTTAAGTCAATAAAAGTGCAAAGTGCATAAACATTTCGAGACCCACCAAGGACACATGGCATATTCTTAAGCCAAGGTCGGAGAAGCAGGTCCTCGGGTGGAATTGGTAAGATTGTGCTTGGTTAGGAAAAAGATAGATATGCGAAAAAGTCCCATCACTCGCTATCAATAAGATTTGAACACATGTCATGATCATAATAAAAGTCGAGGGCGGGTGATCGGGTCAAATTCATAAACTTGTTTGCATTTAAAGGTAGTGAAAAATACAAAAAGACTCCCCGAGCCCACATAACATGGAATTTCTCCATGTGGATGACCCATATTTAAAAATGGGAGGTAGGACAGATGGCCATGATTCAATGCATTTATGAATTCTGCCATTAATGCATTTTTTACACAAATCAAGGAAAAATTGTTTGAAGTATTCAAAAACTTTGAGATTTTATTATCGCATATAAGGATTTGGATACTCCTACTATTGGAATTTTCAGAGGAAAGTGAAATCATTTAAAAAGCATTGATTGGGAGCTGAAGGTTTGAAAATCTAGGAAGCAAAGGAAAATTACATGGATATTTGCACAGAAATTGGTAAGGATTGTATTACTCTCATATTTTCATTTTCTTTTACTCCAAATTTGTGAAGTAATTGAAAGTAAAAGCTAGGGCATAAAAGATGAAGACATTATCGTCAGGTTTTTATGTCACATCCGAAATTACCAGTGATTTGGATAAGATTATAGACATGGATTTAATGAATGCTGATTTGAATGAATTCTGCAAAGATTGAACAACCCAAACAAAAGTGAACTCATGGAAGCAATCAAGGATAGTAACATTGCCTCAACTGGTGCTATACCTCCCTTTGTGCATTTCCCTGAATTAGTGAGGCTTTGTGCTATGAAATATAATCTAGAAAAGAGAGAAGTCTTAGATGGGAGTGGTGAAGCAGAATTGACTTTAACACCCAAAGCCATCAGAATAATGCTGAACTTACCAATAATAAAAAATACAATAACCCTAGGTGTTGAATTATCTCTTAAAGACTATGAAGCCAAGAAGAGAGACTATGCTAAAATTATAAATACTAAATGGATGTTAGCAGACAAGAAGGTAACCACCAGAGTTCCTAATAAATTGGTTAGGACATTGTTTATGGAAGAAGCGGAAGATGTAGTTGTGTTTCTAAGTAGGATGACCGGTTTGGAAACAATAAATGAGTTCAAAGAATGGATGTGCCCATATATGTGGATTGTTTTAGAAAGGAAAGGGAGCATTTGTTGGGAAACCCTTATAGCTGATTCAATTCATAGTCATCTTCTAGCATTGGCTACAAAGATCCAAATTGGGTGGTGTTGGGGAGTTCAAGTTTTACATGATGACATATCTAATTTACAATATTGTAGGCCATAGGTGTTTCCCTGGCCTTATACCAAATACCCCTTTCAAAAAACACAAAGTGCATGAAATCTATCCCCAATTACAATTGAGTAATTAGAAGGAAATGTAAGATTGGTGAATGATACATTTTTGCACCTATAATATGCTTGCTCAAAACTGAATGGGAGCAATATATGATATCAGAAGAGGTTATAAACACAATAATGGATTTTGGTTATTTATTTATTCAGTATAGTTAATTCACTTACATAAGAGCTAGTGGATTTGAAGGTAAACCTTGCAAATTAAAAAGGTATTTGGATGAAAGGATGGCTTTATGTGAGCTGGAAAGATAGTTGAAATCCGTTCATAAGATGATCGCTGGTAAATATAAGACAAACATCAAATTTCCCTCTAGGATTGGAAGGTATTCTTGTCATTTAATTATAAAAGCTAGACTAATGGAGGAACAAATGGAAAGGTTTGATATGGAAAATTTTGAGGTAAGGCCTAGGTATGACATTAGGTGGTAAATACTTTGGAAAATTCCTTTGAGCATGAGCCTCACTTTGAGGACTACTGGATGAATTACATGGATGAGGAAGAGCTCAGAGCTAGGATTTCTCGAGAATGACCCTCACACAAATCATTGATTTCAAAATTATGTGGTTCCTAAGAGAATTGTAAATGACCAACAAGTTGTGAGTCAATTTTATATTAACTAAGGAATAGAAGTCCAGGAATGACCCCCATGAAGTGCGATGAGGAGGAATATGATTATCATTATGGTAGGATTATTCATGTAATGAGAAGAACTTTGATTTGGTTGAAAATAAATAACATTGATTTATCCATTCAAAATTCAAGAGTCCTCAGGAAGTTCAGAGAATTAGGTCCTTTAAAGGAAGATATCCCCCCTTTAAAGGAGGGATCTGCTAAGATGGATCCACTAGGATGAAAATATCCTCAATTACCTTCAAAGAGACAAACTATAATAATTCTTGATGAAAGGACTTCTTCTGTTAGTGGGGCAGGAACCTCCACGTCCCGATTTGAAGCGAAAAATAGAAGAAATGCTTTTAAAATATATGGAAAATGCTCCTATCATTTTTGCAATGCAAATCCAAAAAAAGGAAAATGTCCGGCTGCACAAAATTCCTCTTCAAATATTTTACCGGGATCCAATGGTAGTGAAAAGATGATGAGAGGAGCCATGAAAAGTGCTAACATCCAATCCAAGTCACCGAGTGTTAAGGGAAGGGTGACACTAGATATCAAGAAGTTTGAAAGGACAAAGAAGAAATACAAACTTGTATTTAAACAACCCTTTGTAAGAGAAGGTGATCATGCACATAAGAAACACAAGCATAAGAAGGATGAAGTGATTGATCCTCCCATGCCCACTAAGGAACATGAAGGAGTAACAATTTCCATGGTTCATCAAGCAACTCCATCACCAAAACAAAAAGATGTTCAAGTAAGTCCAAGTACACAACCAATGTTTCTAGCTTTAGCTTTATCTCTAGGAGGAATAATGGATGATATTACTCAAGAACAAGTGTCCCTAGGTAATGTCCCACCTAATCCACTAGATAGTTCTGTGTTAGAACAAGAATTGAAGGAATTTGATACAACCACTTGAAGGTATGAATATACCTCTTTTTGATCAATTGCATGAATAAACAAAGATCCCAATTGACATAATAGACATAGAAAAAAATGAGGAGATTCTTGTACTCGAGGAATTTGAAGTACCAGCTAAAAGACAAGTGGTGGAAGATGCAGGTATTCTCTAGTCAGGTGAAGGAGTGAAGGAATCCACCCATGTGCCAATTATTGAGTCGAAATTCCACTGTCAGAAGTATCTTCTGAAGGCCAAACTACTTCAGAAATGAGAAAGTCATAATTTCAAGGAGTTTTTGGTGGGGAAATTATGGACACTAGGGTACTAGATGAAAATGATCCCCAAAAGGAAACCAAGGTTACCAGAAGTAGTGAATCACCTAAAAATAAAAGTCTACCAAAGAAAAGGTGATTAAAATTTCAAAAGAAAACACTAAAAAGAAAAATATTGATGATAATCAAAGTGTGTAGGGTATTGATAAAGGTAAAGGATCAGCTATTGATACCCAACACAAAGTGCCACAAAAGGATGTATCAAAAGAACAAAAGGAAATTGGTATACCAGTTCATGAGGATATCTCCACCAAATAACCTCTAAAGGAAGTAGAAAATGTAGAAGAAAAATAATTACCTAAGGGAAGAACATTGACCCAAGAGGTTCTATTAGTGCAAAATCACAAGACCCTAAATGATTTCTATAGATCTACTTTTCTAAGGAAGAGTCATTTGGTGTGATCCACATAACATTGAACTTTCCCCAAGGTGTGGGACCTTGCAAATGGAAAATCTCTCTAGATTGAAGGTTTGTTCCTATTCCTCCATTTAGGTGCATACATGAGAACTTGCAGAGGATCTATCTCTATACCTAATCCAAAATTTGCCAAGGAGACAAGGATAAAAGGAATGCAGAAAATCAAACTAAGATATAAGGTGATGCACCAAAGGAATGATGAACATTTTTTGCTAATAGACACAAACCAATAGAATGCATACAATAACCAAGCATAGATAACCAAACTTATAATAAAAGACCGATGAAAGCAAAAGAGACATGAGACTTATAATAAATCGATCATAGACGTGTTTTATTGCTCTACAGATTGATACAATGCATTACAAAGTGGTAAAAAGGTAGAAAATATATTACAGTCTAGTGGAAGGTCTAAAAACTCCATGATTTCCTTTGCCAGAAGAAAAGGGGAGCTTACAAAACAGAAGAATGTCCAACCCTTCAAAATGAGTCTTTACCTTGTATTTATAGATTCAATCAAAGAGCAGAAAGAAAGAGGGAGAAGTGGGAAAAGTAGGTCGAATCTCAACCACTTCTATTAATGCCTCTGACAAAATGTACCCCCAAATCTGTCTTGACTGTATCAATCTTTGGTTCGGCATCTTGAAGGAAGAGGAAACGACAAAAAGATCGAATCTGATCTGGTTGTTGAGGTAGATGGATCTGCATTAATGGCCCTAAAGATGTTTTCTCTATTTTTCTTTACCTAACCTCCCCAAACTTAAAGTTTTAGATCTCCATGGCATGGGTGAAGCCGAGATCTTTCCAATGGTACCAGACTTGCAATATTTCAAGCCATGAGTCGAAATATATGCCCCTTTCGAAGTTTGTATCGGGTCCGTAAAAAAGGGTGGGGAAACTAGTTTGAAAAACGGGCCCCCTTTGACCTCTGGGACACGTGGAGGGATAGCACTTGTTTGAAGGAAGCCTCTCTATTTTTCTCTTAGAATAGCGTGGGGTTGACATGTGGCTTCCTCTTCTGGCTCAATCAATTTGTTTATTTCTCAGCTAAGCTCTTTGCTTGGCGGGGTCATATTCCTTGACCGGGGACATACGGTGGTCTGGAGCTTGTTTGAGAATCCTCTCTTAATTCGATCCTTGAATTAGCGCTATTCGGACACTTGGTGCTCTCCACTGGTCTGCCACTATGCATTGACTATTCAACTTGACTTTGTCCAGACTTGATGCATGGAGGCTCTATGCTTGTTGAAACCCTCAATCAAAATTTTTCCCTTGGAGGAGCATCGAATCGACACTTGGAAGCCTCCGCAGGTCTTTGTAATTTTCAAGGACCTCTCCCTTTCTACGGACACAGGGCTACGTGGCGAACCGGCATGTGTTTGATTTTTATTTTTGGATCTACCCTTGGAGAGGCATCGCTTGGACACGTGGCATTCCCCACCAACACTTCTATACTTATCCTTTTTTAAGGCCCACTTTTCCCACCTTTTGACCTTAGTTGAGTATTTGTTATGTGGAGGGATGACGGGAGTTTGAGTCTCTATTTTTGGGTTTTCATCCTGGATTTGCGCCGAGCCGACACCTATCTTCCACCTACCTAGGTGAATAATTTTCAACGGTTGCACAAATTTTGGGGCTCGGACGCGTGGAAGCTCGGCGCTCATTTGATCTTCCTTCCTTGGATACAACTTGGGAGAAGTGCCATTCCGAAACATGGCTCTCTCTGCTACCTCCTCCATACTTAGTCAATTTTTGACTCTTTCTGAATGGGATTTCGAGCACGAAAAACTTTGAAACTTCACCATTTTTCCCCTTCTTGCTCCTGGTTCCTCTTGTACCGAACCCTCTTTTCTGACCATGCTATTCCATTTTTGAGTCTACCTGTAACTTGAAAAATGGATTTAAGACATGGAAACAACTTGACAGAGTCGTTTCTTTTTACATAGGGTCATTTAATCTTTCTCACCCTTGCTACTCCATTATTGAGTCCTTCTATGACCTATTTACAAGATCTGAATGAGTTTTCTCAGGTTCTTTCTATGTGGGGTCGTGGCTGATCCAATATTTTTCTAGGGGAAAAATATGGATAACAATTTGGTGACTCACAGGGGTATCTGTTTGCTAGATGAAAATACCAATTGCCTTGTCATATCCATTGGGCATGGAGTCAATAACGATGGTCTAATACTGATCTTTCCTCTGATTCATGAGCTCAAGGCTATTTGCACTCTCAATTTTCATAAGAAATCTTGAAATAAAGGTTTCTGAGAGTAGAAAATTGTTTTGACCCAGGGGCTTCATCTGTCTCTCTGAATGGACTACATAAGAGAAACAAAACAACACCATAACTATATACAAAATTTGAAATCATACATGCTCCAAATATAACATGTAGAGCGTGTAAAGCACTTTAGAGAAAAGTAACCTAAACTACAACAAAACAATGTGCACAAGAACTTAGAGGAAAAGGAATTAAACTAATATGTACAAGGTGATAACCTTCCTTCTAGTAGCAGTGTTTAAGATAGATTCCATTTACTAGAATCATGCAATTCCTCACCATCCAACGTAGATAATTGGAAAGCATTGCTACTTTTACATCTTGTGACCATGTAGGGGTCACTCCAAATGGTATCAAACTTAGAATGCCTTCCTTATTTTTCCCTATCTGCATCCCATTTCAAAACCAAGTCTCCTTCCTAGAAGGTCCTTGTTTTTTCCTTCTTGTCAAAACATCTCTTGATTAAGGCCTAATCCTTCTCTATTTCTTGGAGTGCATGCTCTTTGGTTTCTTCCAATTCTATCAGCTCCACATACCTGGCCTCCATTAGTTTAAATTCAGACATCTCTAGCTGCTTCATGAGCTCCAATGCTAGCAACTCAAGTGATATAAGAAACACTACCTCTTTCCCATAGACAAGTTTGAATGGAGAGCTTCATGTATATCTCTTGGGTGTTATCCTATCAGCCCATAAGGCTGATTTGAGCTTTGTGTGCCAGGTTCTCTGATTTTCATCAAGATTTCTTCGATGATCTTTAACAGGTTCTTATTTGTGGACTTAGCTTGGCCATTACCTTGAGGGTAATAGTTTGATGAAGTGCTCAAGTAAGTCCCATTCTTAATAGCCCATCCTGTGATCTTAGAACCTATGAATGCCAATGCATTATCTGATATAATGGTGGTTGGCACTCCAAATCTGGTCATTATCCCTTCATAGAAATCTAGTATACTAGACTCATTAGCTTCCTTGAGTGCCACCGCCTTGGTCCACTTGGTGAAATAGTCCATTGTTGTTAGAATCCATTTGTGGCCTTGGATTGAATATTCCAATGAAGTCTAATCCCCATTGCATGAAAGGTTGGTCAACTGAAATTGGGTGCAATGGAAGTGCTGCTAGCTTTTCTTTGCCTTTGAAGAATGCACAATTCTTGCACCTTTTGATCCATGCATAGCAGTCACTAAACACTCTGGGCCAATAATAACCCGCCTTCATGATCTTGAGTGCTATCACCCTTGGAGCAAAATGGCCTCTAGCTGCTTCAACATGGAATTCTTGTAACACTCTCTCAACCTGATCTGTCTCAATGCATCTCAGCAGAATGTCATTGATGTCTCTTTTGAACAAGACACCATCAATAAGAACATATGGGATAGCTTGTATTATGAAATGTCTCCTTTTTTATTTACTCATCCCATGATGGCACATGCCTATTTGAAGGAAATGCACCATGTCTTGAGTCCAATAAGGAGTAGGTACATCATCATTTCCTTCCTCTTGATTATCCTGTAAAATAAAAATAGTCTCCTTTTCACTATTTGCTTCGTCTTGTTTACCTGAGGCTAGTTGTTCACACAACCCCTTCCCATGGAATAGCTTAGTGACCTTAATCTCAATGTCATATTACATGACATGAGTGATCCATCCTGCACGTTTTTCATTCAGATCCTTGCTGATAAGGAATTCTTTAACTCCCGCATGGGAGACTAATGATTTGATTTTATTATTTGAAACCAGATGCTTAAACTTATTTAATCCTCTGATTACTATTAGGACCTACTTTTCGATGAAGGAGTATCTCACCTCATAGTCTTGCAGACCTTGACTGAAGAAAGAAATTGACTGTTTTGTACTTTCTTTGTTCTGCTGAACTAAGATTGTAGAAATTGTGTCACTGCCACCAAAGGCATACAATATGAAGTCTTTAGAAAAATCTAGATTCATGAGAGTTGGGGCTTGTGATATAGCTTCTTTGATGGCCTTAAAGCTTTCCTTTCCTTTAGCTGTCCACTTGAATGCTAAGCTCTTCTTCAACATCAACGTTATTGGCTTAACAAGGGCAACAAAGTTTGGTATGAACCTCTGAAAAAATTAATTTTTCCCAGGAAGCTTTGAAGAGCTTTCTTGTGGCTTGGCAATGGCAATGCTCTTATAGCTTAAACTCTTTCTAGGTCAATTACCAAACCTTCTTTTGACACAATGTGGCTGAGAAGCCTACCCTCATGGGCCAAGAATATGCATTTTTGGGGGTTCAATTGTAACATTCCCATTTAATACCTTTAGAACAAGATTTTTTTTTTTTTTTTAGCACGATCAATGTTCTCTATTCTAAATACATAATTTAGAACACACATATCGTATAAATAATTCATATAACAGATAACCATATGCAGCTATAATGACTCGATGTACCGCTGATCTATTCATCTCATTACTCGGTAACTTCCGATCTATTCATGCGTAACTTGAGCTTTAAGTTTTCTACCGAAATACCTTCATATACGTGGTTCTCTCATCCCATTCCAGTTACGAGTGATCTTTCCAAGGAACCTATCTAAATAATTGTTACCATTATTCATCGGCATTCATTCCTTAAACAATGTGACATAGGACAACGCAATTAGAAGCTTGCGATACTTTGGCCAAAGATTCATAAAATATTGTTCATACTTCTTATTCCTTGATGGCATACACGTCAATCCGAATACATCCTCCACCCCACTCAATAGTTACATAGAATGTCCTTACTGACTCCTATCAGTCCCCTTGCCCCAAGGTTTCACTCTGGGTCGGGTTAACATCATAGTCCACATTATGAAGAGGCTCTTAAAGTCTAAGGATAAATTGGCATACAGGGTCAACCCAAGTTAACCCCGTGTGCCAAGGTACCCTGAGACTCAAAGGGCTTTCTCATAACCTGATTATGGTCCTAACCAGTCCCGAGAGTAATCTTGATCAAGTCCTAGGTGTGTAAATCTTAACGATCGATGTAGAAGGGTACTGCCACATGTCATCTGTATTGTTGTATCCTCGAGAAGATCCTAATCTTCTCGAAGGTACAACCTTATAGTTGACGTGTGTCAACATCCTATGGAATAGCCTCGGAAAGATGTACATACCTCCAAGAATTTACTTACGTTAAGTTGTATTTAGGTTACAAGACTTTTGGCAGCCTGTTCCATAAGTCCAACAATTCTAAGTTATCCTTTTTTTTTTTGTAAAGGCTCAGATTTACGAAGAGGGTCTTAATTTACTTTTGATTGTTTCCTGGTTGTCGCTGGGACCGAACAACCCTTCATCTACAAAAATTAGGACAACAACCATTTAAGTTCTTAAATTAAGAATATAACTCAACTAACGAGGGAAATGTACCAACCTAATAGGTTGAGACATATCAGACTTTATACCGTTAAGCCTCAACGATTATAGTTATTTATTCCCATTCATAAGTTATAATGAGCTACTAATTAATAATGTAGAAATCAGCCACATCATCAGCTATGGCTTACTTAAGAAGATCCTCTATCACACATTGTTCCACACAATAAGAATGCACACTTGTTCATATATCCAATAAGGAGATCATTCCAAACAAAGTAAGATACACATAATTCATAGGTAGATTCCTCACAATTTCATTCATTTACAAAAACTTACAATTACAACTTATACACTTCTGACATGATTTAAGACAATAGCCCTCAGCAAAAGAGATGACCTTTCTTTCCACAATACAGTTTGAAAATCAAATCATAATTCTTCTCAAAACCCAGATTAGAATAGTCAATGAATCATATCAGAGTTCATCTTCCTTTGCCACTTACGAAGTCCATCTGCAAAATTGCTAGCACGGGTCAGTTCAATGAACTGAGCATGATAAGCACTAATCCTTAAAACAATTGCATTCCTCTAATTGTTTCAATTAAACAACCCTATTAGAATGACTTCACTTAATTCATACTTTATACCCCAGAATGAAATCAATATAATGAGGGTCTACGTACACTATTATAATCAAAAGGACAAAAGGAATATTCTATTCAACTTGTCCTCAATTTAAAGCATAATTGAAATCAACAATTACCTTCACAACTCAAGATCATATTACACCCTGAGATTTCTTTCCATCAGTTATGTTACAATTTCATATTACACATAAATTACAAATGTAAATTCAACTAAATCTACTTTGGATGATTCATCTCATTTCTATCCAAAGAGTAAGAAGAAGTATCTTGATTTTTATGTACCTAATCATCCGAAAAAGGCTGAAACTATGTATATCATGTTTTTCTCTCTTTTATTTAACACTAGACCAATTGAAATATTAAATTCAATAGTCATACGAGAGAAATTTAAACGAGAGAAATGGATTACCATCATTTGTAAGTTCACTTGTCAATCAGTCCATCTTATATAACTGATTTTCAATCATATAATTATATAAAGAAATAAATACAGGATTAACTTACGATAAGAATAACAACAGTAAGTTTATACCCATAACATAACCTCTTTGTAAAATGAAAGGAGTTTCCTAGATTAGGATTCCCAATCCTGATATTCCTTCCAAAAGAAATCGACATAATTTTCCCTCTTTTTACAGCCTCTTTCTAATCTATCCTTTCAACTCGAAGATAAACAGAGCTGACCAACACTATTTTAACCAAGTTATAACTAAATCCATATTCCATGAAATAATAACCATTTATCATACCTAATAAAGGCATATTGATCTGTTACCGTCACTTAATTACATACCACAGTACGATTCAGGTAGAAGCGCTATATATAGAATTGCCCCTAGATCCTTACAGGATCTACCACTATACATTCAATGAAACCAAAATTATAGTCTACATAAATGCATTACAACCTATCAACTTGATACAGACCTAACTCAAATAAACAGGCTATTATCCTTCATATGCTCGAACCATTCGAGATGAAAATTGAGTACTTACCATTGGACCAAATCATCGTTCGGTGCTATTTTTTTATAAAATAATCAAGATTAGAAATTCAGTATATGATACGTATTCCAATCCTAATTTCAAAACACCTAAGATCACAATATTCTTGTCATTATAAAGGTTATGCAACAACAGTCAAAGTAAGACAGATCTTCTACAAGCTTCATCCATTTTTCTTCAAATGTCAAATTCAAAATATCATTTTAAAAACCCAGAATTGATGACCACCGTCCATCGCTACAACTTAACCATCAACAACCAAAATTTGAAAGAAGAACAGAGCCTCATTCAATAGCTAATCATTTCGTATAACTCATATTGCCATCATACATAGACACCTTAAGATTTTACAACTAATGCCATAAAATGCAATAATCACGATGAATCGAAAAAGCGAACAAACACCATAGCAAGTGGTGTAAAGAACTCGATTGTTCCATGTTTCCAAATACATATTATGTAATAATCAAGTCTTCCTTTACTAAATTTACACACAACCAGCTATCGCAACATTTTCCAGTTCTATTGATTTTAAACTTGTTACAGTCATAGTTCCTCATGGTAGCAACAACCTATTACTCCATTCACAGCAGGAACAAAGAAACTAATCTTGACCAAATAAAATAGATATTCTTTAAAAATGTTTTCATCCGTGTAAACAAGTTTTCCAGTATAGCAAACAATCATACAGAAGCTTACAATAGTCACTAGCTGTATACCCAAATGGGTATGAAAACACAACACTTCCCAAAACCCAAAACAATGAATACAACCAAAATGTTTATCATCAGCATGGATCCTACGAAAGTGAACACCTTATCAATTCATCACCCCAGAGAATCCTATGAATTCTGGTACAGTTTCAAGTTACCATTACACAATAAGGAAAAATCAGGTGACAACTCTAACAGAGTAAGGAGTTCCGAGCCTAACCCAAAGCAAGGAACAAGAAAACAAGTTTCCTTTGAACTAACATTTCCACGTTCAAACCCGAACCCAAACTTTCATAAAACCCACAAATCATTCTTACCAGCCAAGACAAAATGCGCAAATATCATCAGATTAAAGTTGTTTTAATGAAAACATTTAAAGGAAAGCAAGATTTTTAACAGTTAGGGCATATCATGCCTGATGGTGTTGCTCAAAAGTTGAAGAAGACCTCTGGACGAGCTTGCCCCTTCTTCTCCTTTCCACGAAAGATTAAACAACATAGTATTTCTTCCTCCATGCCTTATATATTCCCCACGACACAATAGCAAATTTGAAACTTTCAAAATTGCCATGCAACTAAGAGTAAACTGCTGGTTCGAAAAACCAGTGCTCATGTAGAGTGAAAAATGGAAGGCATAACAAAAGAAACAACCAAATAAAATTCCTTTTGCATGTCTCACTTGGTGGCCCGAGCTCGAGAACCCATGCAATTTAATTGCATTAAATCCTTTTCTCCCACCCGTTTTCCATTGCCACCGACCGCCAAAGTTGGCGAGTTCTACATCGCAAAACACAAGTGTTTCCATCTTTAGTGTTGCTACCACGTAAGTTTCCCCTTTTCCAAATTAACCTCTGCTAACCTTGGCAGTACTACCTGCCCCTTCATCCTTATCCTCATCTTAAATGCCCTTGAAAACACCGCCCCCAAAGCTT
Source organism: Taxus wallichiana var. yunnanensis (assembly GCA_018340775.1). Lineage (NCBI taxonomy): Eukaryota > Viridiplantae > Streptophyta > Pinopsida > Cupressales > Taxaceae > Taxus > Taxus wallichiana. Next base: position 259,639,773 of record CM031240.1, read on the forward strand.
GTGACCCCTTTTTAGGTTCCTTTTTAAAAGCATAAGTTTAGGATAGGTTAGTTCATAGGTTAGCTTAATCTTAACATCTTAGGGTATAACATAAGTCACCCCCTCCTTAGTATTAGGTTTGGTTAACCCTTAGGGATATCAAGTTCGTAGTTTTTAGGACTAGGTTAAATCAACTAGTCCTTAGCAACAACAGGTTTAGTTTAGGTCTAAAACTAACAACCGTACTGATTCCCCCCCTTTTTTAAGTCTATTTTAATAGACTGAGTCATCATACTGAATTCAAAATAGAATACAACATTCCCAGATCAGATTCTGGATTTGCATCAAGTAAATTAGTTTTAGATGGAAAACCTACATATCTTACCTAGCTCAAGGTCCAGGTCCTTTCCGATGCCAAATGATTTAGACCGGATTCCGATTGCAATGACCTGCTAGGATTAATTTATGAAATCCAACAAAACTCCCACTACGGAAATATTTTCATATGAAGAAGGTTTTAAAAGAACTTATACTTTCTAAGTTCAGTCAGACTTAATAATTCACAAAATGTCAATACACAATTGTTCATCCCAAATATAATTAAAACATCCCTTGGATCAATTCAATTGATCCAAGGATGAGTCATAGAGATAGATAAGTCTACGATCTCATGGAAATCAGATTGCACTCAATGCAAGAAATGAAGAAAATAAATCCAAGCATATTCTCATTCAATCACAGATCCTGAGAGCAGAAAGAACACAACCAAATCCAAGTATGATTTTCCCATAATCAAAAGAGTATATCAATACTCAAATACAAAGGAGAAAGTAACAACATTCGGGTGTTACATGCTTCCCTCCTAAAAGAATCATCGTCCCGATGATTACAACTTTTATTTACCATAAGGTCAGTCAATTTCCTTCACTTACTATTAATTCAACTATATCAACTTTTAAATAGTTCCAGAAATCTGCATAATTTTACTATTTATCTCATCGGAATAATTGTTTGCTCCAAAACTGGCTTACTTAATGCCATAAAAAAATAATAATAATAAAATAAATTCACAATTTCTTTATCAGTCAACAGATTCAGGTTTGTTCAAAGAGAAAAGGAAAAGTTGTTCTCATATCTTCTAGATTCTCCCAAGTTGCACTTTCTTCATTAAACTGGTCCCACTGGACCTTACATTGTTGTATTTCATGATTCCTTAAATGCAACCGACAAATTTCTAGCACTCGAATGGGTTTAACCACAATTATTCCTGGGTCTTGGACCTACAAGGAATTCCAATTTAACACATGTGACAAATCGGAAACGTATTTCTTAAGCAAAGAAATATGGAAAACATCATGCATTCATGACAAAGTAGGTGGTAATGCTAATCGGTAAGCTACGGGATTGATTACTTTGACAATTTTGAAAGGTCCCACAAAACGAGGTGATAACTTGGCAGCCTTGCCAAAAGTTATAGAACTCTTTCTTGGTTTAACACGAAGAAAAACCTTTTCACCAAGTTCAAATTTTCGGTCAACCCGCTTTAAGTCAGCATAACTCTTCTGCCTATCTGCTGCTTCCTTCAATCATTCACGAATCATTTTAACTTGCTTGTTCCATTTCAGTAAGGATTTCAGGCCCAATTACCTCTCTATCCTCAATGTTATCCCAACTAATAGGGGTTCATTTTCTTCCATAAAGTGCCTCGAAAGGTGCCATTTTAAGAGAAGAGTGATATGTGTTGTTGTATGCAAATTCAACTAATGGGAGATACTCTTCCCATTTATACTTGTTGATCCATGCAATACATTCGTAACATATCTTCTAACACCTGATTTACTCTCTCAGTTTGTCCATCCGTTTCCGGATGATACGCAGAACTGAAGTTCAGTTTAGTTCCAAGAGCTGCATTAAGCATTTGCCAAAATCTTGATGTCATTCTAGGATCCCTATCTGATATTATTAATTCTGGTACTCCATGCAATCTGAAAAATTTTGTGTACAAATCTTTTAGCTAACACCGAGAATCATCCTTTAGATTTCTAGCAATAAAATGTGCTACTTTTGTTAGTTTATCAACAACTACTAAAATAACATCATGCTTATTTCTTGACACAGAAACCCTTGTACAAAATCCATGCTTATTACTTTCCATTTGTACTGCGGAATGCTATGGGGATATAATAAACCAGCCGGGTGCATATGTTCCACCTTCACTCGCTGACATTCAAGAAAATGAGTCACAAAATTAACAAACATCCTTTTTCATTCCCTTCCAGAAATATTGTTGTTTTATATCAGTAAGCATTTTAGTAATACCTGGATGTCTCGAAAAAGGTGAATTATGAAATTCAACTAACAATTTCTTTCTCAAGCCATTAAGCAAAGGTACGTATACTCTGTTTTCATAACGTAAGATTCCTTCATTGTCAAATTGAAAACCTTTATACCTTTCATCTTTCGGATCTGCAACAAGCGCTGTTTTTACTTGCTAAAACTATAAATCAGATTCCATTGCTCTTTTTACTTCATCTTTATACTGAGTTCTTAATGTTATAAGGGTAGAAATGTGCTGCCTACGACTTAGAGCATCTGCTACTCTATTCTCTTTTCCTTTGATGTAACTTATATCAAAATCATATTGAGACAAAAACTCTAACCACCTTCGTTGTCTTGCATTCAGATTAGGCTGAGTAAAAATATACTTCAGCCCAAGGTGATCAGTTTTCAACTCAAAAGGTTTACCAAGAAAATAATGCCTCCAAACTTGAAGTGCATGTACTATGGCAGCAAGCTCTAAATCATGTGGAGCATAATTCAACTCATGTAACTTAAGTTTTCTACTTTCATATGCTATAACATGATCATTTTGTAACAAAACACCTCCAAGGCCTTCCCCAGATGCATCCGTTACAACAGTAAAGTCTCCATTAGGATCAGTACGGCTAGAAGAGTGCTGAAGTCAACTGAATTTTTAAACTTTTAAAAGAAGATTCACATTTATCATCCCAAGCAAATTTCTTATCCTTTTTCTACAACGAAGTTATCGGTGCAGCCACTTTAGAAAAATCTTTAACAAATTTTCTATAATACCCAGCAAGGCCCATGAAGCTTCTTACTTCATGTATATTCTTTGGTGCAGGCCACTCGATTATTGCCACTATTTTAGAAGGATCTATAGCAATTCCTTCCTTACTTATAACATGACCCAAATAATGAACTTCGGTATCAAAGAAAGAACATTTGGATAACTTACCGAATAACCTTCTTTTTCTCAAAATTTCCAAGACTACTTTCAAATGCTCATTATGCTCCTCGACAATTTTAGAATATATGAGAATGTCGTCTAAGAATACAAGCACAAAATTGTCCAAGTATTCTTGAAATATGTTATTCATTAAGTTCATAAAAGCGGCAGGTACATTAGTTAATCCAAAGGGTAAAACCATGAATTCATAATGTCCATACCTTGTCTGGAAAGTTGTTTTATGAATATCTTCATCTTTAATTCTTAATTGATGATACCCCGATCAAAGATCTATCTTGGAATATACCGATGCTCCATGCATCTGATCAAATAAATCATCAATTCTAGGAAGTGGATATCTATTTTTGATTGTTGCTTTGTTTAACATCCGATAATCAATACACAATCTAAGTGTTCCATCTTTCTTTTTCACAAATATCACTGGTGCTCCCCAAGGTGAAACACTTGGTCTAATCAAACCTTTGGACAAAAGTTCTTGCAACTGAGCCTTAAGCTCAACTAATTCTATGGTAGTCATTTGATAAGGTGCTTTAGATATAGGTTTTGTACCTGGTTTGATCTCAATGGTGAAGTCAAACTCCCTTTTGGGTGGTAAACCCGAGTAATTCTTCCGAAATACGTCTCTGAAATTCTGTAACAATGGATATCATTTCATGAAATCACTATTTTCTTCTTCAGATTCAGATATTTTTACCGCATACAAGGTACAACCTTTATTTTTGGCCTTTTTAAGTTGCATAGCTGACAATTTCCTAACTAAAATTTCTCGCTTTACACCTTGAATCTCAGTTGTTTTCTGCAGATCATCTAAACATCCTATATGTTTTTCAAAGTAGTCCACTTTTGCTTTATGCTCAGCTAACCAATTAACACCGATGACAATGTCATAGGACCCCAAAGGTGCAACATAGAGATCAACTTCAGTGGAAAAGTTAGGTAAGTCAAGGATTGCCCCAAAAAGACACATACTAACTGTATGAACAGAATTATTACCATAGTGTACAATCCATGATTTATCCATTTTTCCAGCTTTTCTTTTAAGTTTTGAAGTGAGTTTACTAGAAATAAAACATTTAGTAGCTCCCGTATCAAAAAGAACAGTCACAGGTATGCCAAATAACTTACCAAGAACTTCTATAGGTGTCACTTGTTTTTCAGCTTGCTTGCCTACTACTGCAAAGCATGTATCTTATGCTACTGATTATGATCATCCTTCTTCAAGGGACATTGATTTGTGTAATGATCCTTGCCACAATTATAGCAGCCTCCTACTGGTCCCTTCTTAGGCTCTGAATTATTTCTAGCCTTAAAATTGTCACGTTGGCCTCCATAGGACTTTTGCCCATTATTATAATTCTTTGCAAAATTATTCCTTGCATTCCCAATAGGCTTGTTCACTGTTGTCTTCTTATTATTATCAAATGAAAACTTATTTCTGTTACCAAAATTTTTCCATGGTCCCTTCTTAGGTGCAAGAGAAGCTGAAGAAGGGTTTGGAATTTTCTTCCGCACCTCCTCTTTATGAGCAGAAATAGCTTTTAATTTATGTTCCTGCCTTATGGCCTTTTCGACAACCCCTTCCATAGTGGTTGGGCTATGAACATCAACCTCTCCCCCAATCACAAGATTCAGTCCCATGATGAATTTTCATATTCTGAACTTCTCGTCAGTTTGATACTACGGTACATACTTGAGGAGTTTCGTAAACCGCTCCCAATACTCAGTTATAGTTAGCTTCCTTGAGCTAAGTTCTGAAATTATATCATTTTCTGATCATAATAAAGTTGTGGCAGCCAACGTTGCCTAAAATAACCTTTGAATTGATCCCAAGTGATGTTAGTTTCATCAATATTTAACTCAGCCTTACGACTATCCCACCATGAAGATGCTTCATGGGAAAGCTGATATGCTCCCCAAATAGCTTTGGTTTCCTCCGAGAAGTTTCTTATTGCAAAATAATTCTCCATTTTGCTGAGCCAATTCTCAGCTCCATCTCCTAATGTGGTGCCATCAAATTTAGGTGGACTTATCCTTTTTATATCATTAGTGAGTTCTGCTGCCAACCTGGCCTTTTTGTTTTCTAGTTGGACGGGCACATTACCATTATTATTATCAACACCCAATTCGGGGTTGCCCTCTGGAGGTGGCTGATTGTCATTACCAGCTTCATCTTCCTCCTCATTTCCCATCACTTGCTGCTCAAGTACAGTCAAACGATCTCTTGTATCCAATAGGGCAGCAAGGATCTCATCAAGTTTTTGTGTTGTTGCTGCTCCTTCAACAGGTGGAGCATTATTTGCAACATTTCCCCTTGTTCTAACCATTTTCTATTACAAGAAAATTTAGGTTTTTATCAGATTATGGACACAATAGGTCCAAGACCTGTAACCTTCAGCTCTGATACCAAGATGTAACATTCCCATTTAATACCTTTAGAACAATATTTTTTTTTACACGATCAATGTTCTCTATTCTAAATACATAATTTAGAACACACATATAATAGCAATCATTCATATAACAGATAACCATATGTAGTTGTAATGACTCGGTGTACCACCGATCTATTCATCTCATGACTCGGTAACTTCCGATCTATTCATGTGTAACTTGAGCTTGAATTTTTCTACTGAATACTTTCATATACGTGGTTCTCTTATCCCATTCCGGGTTCTGAGTGATCTGTCCAAGGAACCTATCTAAATAATTGTTACCATTATTCATCGGCATCACGATCCTTAGACTAGGTGACATAGGACAATGCAATCAGCAGCTTGTGATACTTTGGCCAAATATTCATAAAATACTATTCGTACTTCTTATTCCTTGATGGCATACACGTCAATCCGAATACGTCCTCCACCCCACTCAATAGTTACATAGAACGTCCTTACTAACTCCTATCAGTCCCCTTGCCCCAAGGTTTTGCTCTGGGTCGGGTTAACATCATAGTCCACATTATGAAGAGGCTCTTAAAGCCTAAGGATAAATTGGCATACAGGGTCAACCCAAGTTAACCCCGTGTGCCAAGGTACCTTGAGACTCAAAGGGCTTTGTCATAACCTGATTATGGTCCTAACCAGTCCCGGAGAGTAATCTTGATCAAATCTTAGGTGTGTAAATCTTAACGATCGATGTAGAAGGGTGCCGCCATATGTCATCTCAGTATTCTTTGTATCCTCGAGAAGATTATAATATTCTTAAGCGTACAACCTTGTAGTTGACGTGTGTCAACATCCTAAGGAATAGCCTCGGAAAGATGTACATACCTCCAAGAATTTACTTACGTTAAGTTGTATTTAGGTTACAAGATTTCATACTTAGGTAGTCTATTCCATCCCCGAGTCCAGCACTTCTAAGTTATCCTTTTTTTTTTTGTAAAGGCTCAGATTTACGAAGAGGGTCTTAATTTACTTATGACTATTTCCTGGTTTTCGGATGGGACCGAACAACCCTTCATCTAAAAAAATTAGGACAACAACCATTTAAGTTCTTAAAGTAAGAATATAACACAATTAACGAGGGAAATGTACCAACCTAATAGGTTGAGACATATCATACTTTATACCGTTAAGCCTCAACGATTATAGTTATTTATTCCCGTTCATAAGTTATAATGAGCTACTAATTGATAATATAGAAATCAGCCACATCATCAGCTATGGCTTACTTAAGAAGATCCTCTATCGTACATTGTTCCACACAATAAGAATGCACACTTGTTCATATATCCAATAAGGAGATCATTCCAAACAAAGTAAGATACATATAATTTCATAGGTAGATTCCTCACAGTTTTATTTATTTACAAAAACCTTACAATTACAACTTATACACTTCTGACATGATTTAAGACAATAGCCCTCAGCAAAAGAGATGACCTTTCTTTCCACAATACAGATTGAAAAACAAATCATAATTCTTCTCAAAATCCAGATTGGAATAGTCAATAAATCATATCAGAGTTCATCTTCCTTTTCCACTTACGAAGTCCATCTGCAAAATTGCTAGCACGGGTTCAATTCAACCGAGCATGATAAGCACTAATCCTTAAAACAATTGCATTCCTCTAATTGTTTCAATTAAACAACCCTATTAGAATGACTTCACTTAATTCATACTTTATACCCCAGAATGAAATCAATATAATGAGGGTCTACGTACACTATTATAATCAAAAGGACGAAAGAAATATTCTATTCAACTTATCCTCAATTAAAGCGTAATTGAAATAAACAATTACCTTCACAACTCAAGATCATATTACACCCTGAGATTTCTTTCCATCAGTTATGTTACAATTTCATATTACACATAAATTACAAATTTAAATTCAACTAAATCTACTTTGGATGATTCATCTCATTTCTATCCAAAGAGTAAGAAGAAGTATCTTGATTTTTATGCACCTAATCATCCGAAAAAGGATGAAACCGTGTATATCATATTTATCTCTCATTTATTTAACACTAGACCAATTGAAATATTAAATTCAACAGTCATACGAGAGAAATTTAAACGAGAGAAATGGATTACCCTCATTTGTAAGTTACTGTTGTTGCGAGACTCACAACACCCCAGGATGCGAGATCGGGCTTCTAGGTTGATGTTCGGGCATCCAAAGTGTGATTACACAACATGGAATCCTTCCTCCAAGTGTGGGACTTGTAAAGATGAGAAAGGATTCTCCGAGAGAAGGCTGGTTCCTATTCCTCTGTTCGAGATGCACACAAAAATGCAGAGGGTTTACTAAAACCTAATCTAACTTGTTAAGGAGACAGGGTGAGAAAATGCATAGAATTATACCTAAACTACGGAGGTGATGCACCAAGGAATGTTAGACACTCATTTTCAAATATAACACGAGACCACATAGATGCAATACAAACACTATGCACACGAGTAACCAAACTACAATAAGAGATCAAAATAACAACAATGAATACATGAGAGGGTTGAGAATCAATCATAAACATATATATATATTGCTCAAGAGTTGATACGATACATTGCGGTGGCCAAGAGGAAAAAAGCGGCATTACAATCCATATGGGAGGTTTGAAAAGCTCCACAAATTCTCCTGCAAGCAGGGAAGAAGGGAGGATGCAAAACAAGAATGTCGACTGTTTAAAGGAGATCTTCTTTACAATATATATCAAGAAATGAGAGAGGAAGAGAGAAAATCCAGAATCTGCCCCAACCACTTCTTGGTAGCATTTAAAATCATCTCATTATGACAGAAGTGGCGGATCCTAGCAAAACGGCGGGCTGTCTAACAGGAGCGGCGAGCTGTCTGCTTCATTAAAGTTGGTTGTTGAAGCATTACTTCTATCTATCACCACGCATCAGAGACGTTTTCTTAATTTTATCCCTCCAAACTACACCAAAATGTGAGATTGATCCCAGAATCATGTAGAGGATTTCAACAAGTTTCCGTTGATATAAAGAACGTGCAAATCCGAGCTCTGGATCGAAAGATATGAAGGTCTGAAGATTTAGGGCACAAAACAGGCAAGAACATGTTTTAAAATCTTTTCCCACTCTGCCATCTGGACGACACGTGGCAGGCTCTGATTCGCTGAGCAATTCCCTCTCTCCACCTTTTCATGGGCTTTTCTTATGGGCCCCTTAAAATTGGACACGTGGCACTATTTCATTGGTTCGGATCAGTGCTCGAAAACTCACCCCTTTGACTTTTTGGACTTTTCCCTTGGTGACATGTGTCATGTCTTGTGATTCATCCACGGGCTGCCGATTTTCACATCCACCTCGTCTTTTTGTCCCGGATGTCCCAAACTATCCAGACAAATTCTTACGAGTTCGCTGAAATGGGCTTCCATGTCCCCTTTCTGCTTTGGTGACACGTGGCGTGATCTCGATTGGCTTTCGGATCCTTTGGCTATCTCAAGCGTCCGCGTGTCTGATGGCCCGATTTTTTTGTGCTAAAATTTTCCTTTTCGGTCGCACCGGCCGTTCGCACCCTCCTCATACATTTGTTCCACTTGTCCCAGTGCTTCGCGGGCCGCCTGGAGGCGTTTCGGTCGAACCGCGCCTTGGTGTCCCGAATGTCCCAAACTGTCCCTAGGACAAGGACTTAGCCGATTTTCACAATTTTTTCCTGAATCAATCTACTTGCTTGGAACTGAAAACTCTAATGCATGTTATCAAATTAACTCGGGGGAATTTTAGATAACAATTGGCGACTTTTCGGGGTCACCTGCCTGCTAGGTAGAAGATCAGTGGCCTTTTTTTTTTGCGATCCATTGGGCATGGAGTCATAAGCAATGACCTGAAATGAGCCTGATACTGCAACTCCCTCTTCGAGAGCACGCTGAAATGTAAAACTCAATCCAGGAGTGACAAAACCTGTGCCAAAGCACTTAGGGAAACTGAAACCTAACTACAACAAGACATTGTGCATACGCACTTAGAGGAATTGAAATCTAGGCTAATATTTACAAGGGTGAACCTCTCATTTTCAGTGGCAATGTTTGAGATAGATTCCATTTACCGGAATCTGCAGTTCTTCACCGTCCAATGAGGCCAATTGGAAAGCATTGCTGTTCTTGCACTTTGTGACCACGTATGGGCCACTCCAAATGGCATCAAATTTTGAATGCCTTCCGGTTTTGCTCTGTCCACATCCCATTTCAACACTAGATCTCCAACTTGAAAAGATCTATCTTTGGCCTTCCTATCAAAGGTCTTCTTGATCAAAGCTTGATCCTTTTCCATTGCTTGGGATCCCTGATTTCTAATCTCTTGCAGCTCCATCAACTCTGCATACCTCACCTCCATGGGCTCAAATTCAAGTAACTCCAGCTGCTTCATGAGTTCCAATGTTGGCAACTCAAGTGACATGGGCAAGATTGCCTCTCTTCCATAGACAAGCTTGAATGGAGAGTTACCTGTGGATCTTTTGGGAGTGATCCTATCAGCCCATAAGGCTGATTTTAGCTTGGTATGCCAAGACCTCTGATTCTCATCAAGAGTTCTCCTAATGATCCTCAACAAGTTTTTGTTTGTAGACTCGGCCTGGCCATTACCCTGAGGGTAATAGTTCGATGAAGTGCTTAGGTAAATACCGTTCTTGACAGCCCACTCAGTCACCTTAGATCCAATGAATGCCAATGCATTATCAGAGATTATTGTAGCAGGTACACCAAATCTGGTTGTTATCCCCTCATAGAAGTCTAAGATGTTAGACTCATTCACCTCTTTGAGTGCTACTGCTTCTGTCCATTTGGTGAAGTAGTCCATGGCCATCAAAATCCATTTGTGCCCTTGGCTTGAATTGGGATTAATGACTCCAATGAAGTCCAAACCCCATTGCATGAATGGCTGGTCAACTGAGATTGGATGCAATGGAAGGGCAGCAAGTCTTTCTTTTCCTGTGAAGAATGCACAATTCTTACACCTCTTGATCCATGCATAGCAATCACTGAAAATTTTAGGCCAATAATAACCAGCCTTCATGATTTTTAGAGCTGTCACTCTTGGTGTGAAATGGCCGCCAGCTGGTCCACCATGAAACTCTTCCAACACCCTTTGAATCTGACCTGTGCTAATGCATCTCAGCAGCACTCCATTCACGTCTTTCTTGAACAAAACTCCATCAACAATGGCATACGGAACAGCCTGCAACCTGAAGTGTCTCCTTTGGGTCTTGTTCATCTTTGGAGGGCATAGGCCTATGCCTAGGAAGTGTATAATATCTTGGGTCCAGCAGGGAGTGGGGGAAGCATTGTCTTCTTCTTGATCGCCACTTGGCTCATGGCTGTCCTGGACTATTAAAACAGCCTCTTCCTCATTGCATACTCCCTTTTGCTTCCCCAAAACCAGCTGCTCACACAGTCCTTTCCCTCTCACCAGCTTGGTGATCTTGATATCAATGTCATATTCCATGACACGGGTGATCCATCCTGCCCTTTTTTCATTCAAATCCTTGTTGAGGAGGAAGTCCTTAACTCCAGCATGTGAGACCAGCAACTGGACCTTGTTGTTTGAGACTAAATGCTTGAATTTCTTCAAGCTTCTGATTACTACAAGTACATGCTTTTTAATAAAAGAGTACCTCACCTCGCAGTCATCTAGGCTCTGGCTGAAGAAGGAAATCGGCTGCTCATCATTATCTTTGTTCTTCTGTACTAGAATGGCGGAAATAGTGTCATCACCTCCAAATGCATAGAGGATGAAATCCTTGGAGAAGTCTGGGTTGATGAGAGTTGGTGCCTGAGAGATAGCTTCTTTGATTGCTTCAAAACTCTCCTTGCCTTCTGTTGTCCACTTAAAAGCCATGCTCTTCTTTAACATTTTGGTGATGGGCTTGACAAGGGCTGCAAAATATGGGATAAACCTGCGGACAAAATTGATCCTTCCCAAGAAACTTTGGAGAGCCTTCTTGTGACTTGGCAATGGTGGTGCTCTTATGGCTTCAACCCTCTCTGGATCAATTGCTAGTCCCTTTTTCGAGACAATATGGCCGAGGAGCTTTCCTTCATGTGTGAGAAAGATGCACTTCTTGGGGTTCAAAGACACTCAAACTTTCTACACCTCTGAAACACTTGCCTGAGGTGAAAGAGATGGTCTGCTGCATTCTTTGAGAAGACAGTGATATCATCTAGATATATCAGCACTATCTTGTTGATCAAGCCTTTGAATGCCATGTCCATTTCCCTTTGAAAGGTAGCACTAGCGTTGGACAGCCCAAATGGCATCTTCTTGTAGGCATAGGTCCCCATTTGGTGGTGAAAGCCATCTTGAACTGGTCATCTTCTTTCACCATCACCTGATTATACCACTGAGTAGGCATGTCAGGAGAGAATCTCTCTGAACCAGCCTGACAACCTGCACGATATTTGCTCCATGGAAGGGAGTGGGTAATGATCTTTGAGAGATGCCCTATTTAGGTCTCGGAAATCCACACACAGCCTGATTTCTCCGCTCTTCTTCTGGCCAAGGAACCAAGTTACCAACCCGGCTTGAGTGCTTGATCGGGAATATAATGCTTGCCTCTATTAGCTTATTTAGCTCTTTCTTCATTAGAGGCTCAATGTGAGGGTTGACTAGTCTCTGCTTTTAGTCGATGGGCTTAGCATCTGGATCCAATTCTATGGTATGTTGTGCCAAATTTGGATCAAATCCTCTTAAGTCTTCATAGTTCCAAGCGAAGACATCATGCGGAAATTCTTGGCAAAGTTGTATAAAATCTGATTTCTCCTGCTCAGTGGCCACTTTACCAATTTGAAGTGCTTTGCCTTCCCCAACCAGAATTGGCTCTGAATCTTCTCTCTTGACCTGTATGTTAGCCTTTTCCTTATGAAACTGGTCGTTAGGGTTGAAGATAGACTCCAACGTTACTAAACCCTTGGGAAGCTTGTTTGTCCACAGCTGCACTACTTGATCCCCATACTGCTGCTCTAATCTGTCCTGATTCCTAGCTGAGAATTCAGCCTCTTCTTGTAAGAAATTGACGATCTGCTGGTCATTCTCAAACACCTGCCAACTGACATTGTTGTCCGGCACTGAAGGCCTCACAATCACATGGATGTTTGGCTGTACCTTGTCTTGTTGAATGCTTTCCATAATGTCGAAGGCTACCCCTACTTTGCTGCGAAGCATGTCGGCAAGACTTGATTCTCTTTCCTAGGAATGGATTCGATGCCAAAATCTTAAAATCTTCCATGAGGTCCCACACCCTGTTCTTGTAGCACTTGAGTAGATCATTCTTAGCAGCATGCCGTCCCTTGACCTGATTTACAATCAATTCACTGTCCCCAAAGACTTGCAGATTCTTTATCTTTCTCTTGATTGCCCAATGCATCCCTTACACCAAGGCTTCATATTCGAAGTGTTATTGGAGCATGCAAATTGAAATCTAAAAGCTGAATAGTACTTTATTCCTTGAGGTGAAACAAGCATGGCTCCACCTCCTGCACCTTGTCTACTCCTCGATCCGTCAAAAACAGCTGCCATACCTCATTGTCATCGTTATGGCTTGGCTTGGTGATCTTTAGGAACAAGTTGATTTTCTTCATGTATACAATAGACTCCCACTCGATTCTTCTACTTCTTGATAGGGATCAAAATCATGTATCTTGTTTGCCCATTCATCAAGAGTTAGGTGCAGGATACTTCCAACCTTGGTGTCGACCTCATCGATCTTGGGGTGATCTTCTTGATCAAATGCTGAGTAATTGGCATTAATCTGACTTGGAGTGTAAGGCTCTATATGGAAGTTTGCAATAGGTTTAGACCTAATTGTAGCCTTAGTTCCATACCTTGTTCTAAACAGCATGTGAGACCAATTAACGGATAAATAGCCTCCAATTTTGGCTGTGAAGTCCCTTGACAAGCAAAGGGAAAAGAGTGGTGGTAAATCTATGACTGATACATCTTGTAAAACAACAACATTTGGACATGCATGCAAGGTAAGACTCAAATTTCTAATCACTCCAACTATTGCTATTGCTGTCCCATCTAGCTGCACTACCCCTTTAGATGTTGTTTCATACTGGAGCCCTAGTTGATCAGCTATTTGCTTGGGCATCACTGAGCTACTTGCCCCGGAATCAATCATGCAATTGTGTACTAGTTTATCCCCAATGATTAATGAAACATAGAAAGGAGGGGGCTTCAACATTTTACCTTGTTGTCCTCCATGACTTCCTTCAAGCTGGGTAGCATTTGTAAGCACTTTGTCTTGCATCTGAACTCACTGATTTGAAGTTGGCCAATCCTTCATGGCAGCTTGCAGTAGATCTCTTTGTCCTGGGATAGATAGGGATTCCCACATTGATATGTTGACGTTTGTCTTCTTCATCATTTCATTCAATGATACTTGAACGGGGATGAAGTATCCTTTTGTTGTCCCTTGGTTTGCACACTTACTCCTTGCATGTGGCAGCAACGATTGGCATTTGAGTTGGCCTAGGGGCTATTCTTGGCTGCACTTATGCATTTGAAACTGGACTTTGCTTGCCAATTATTTGTGGAACCATGGAAGGTTGTGGATTGGCAGGGCTAATGGTGTTTCTTCACCCAGATTCCTCCTTTTTGACCTTGTGTTGGCTGCAACACCTTGAGAAACTACCTGATTCATGCCACAGAAATCTTCTGCTTGCCAGTTCACCAATGTGGTGTCATTTGGGGCTGATTGCTGTTGGAATGTTTCTGGTTGTTGGCTATTTCCTTGACTGCCCTCGCCCTCCACACCGGTAGTTGTCACCATCAATGCTTGATTGAGAGCACCATTGAAGCACATGGATTGGTTATGAGGCTCATTGCATGGAAAGCACCAATCATATTCCTGAGCAATGTTGTTTTGTGTTGGCACTAATGCCTTAGAAGCAGATATGGCATTTGGATTATAGGGCTGGAATGGTCTATTAGCGGGAGGCCTTGTTTGATTCACATTTGCAGCTGGATTAGGTGGTCTTTGTGGTTGGTATGGCTGCCTATTAGGCTGAGCTTGGGGTTGATAGGAAGGTCTGAAACCTTGGGCTTATTGCCTTTTAATAGTAACCACTTATTTCCCAAATTTTGCAAATTGTTTCATGACCTCTTGGAGTTCATTTGAAGCACTAGGATATGAAGTGGAAGCTTCATTTGAACTCGATTTCTAGGAGTGGGAGCAGGGAGCCAAAGTGGGTGCTTGACTAGTGCTTGGATTTTCTAAGTTTGGATACAAGGGCATGAGAGGCCTAGGAGCCAGTTTACCAGCTTGAATAAGACAATTTTCGGCCCTAATGGCAATGCTATAAGCCATAGGGATTGTTGTGCCTCCCATGGACTAAATCGACATAGAAATATCAGAATTTAAAAATTTAAGGTAATATAGAAAAGCACCTTCTGCTATTGGCCTGACTGCCACTGGAATCCTATCCCAAGACCTTTGAAATCTGAAGTTGAAATCAGTCAGCTACTCGTTGGGGGCTCTCTTGATAGTTGTCAGCTGCTCCAAAAGAGACAAGTTGTCTCCCTTCTCTCCAAATTGCTCGTGAAGTGCAATACATAGCTGATTCCAGTTTGTGATAGAACCAGCTCCAAGGCTCCTAAACCATTGCAATGCTTTACCCTTGAAGGAAGATGCCAGTAACTTGACAGCCACTTGCATTTCATCGATTTCATGGATTGCGCAAAGGTTAGCAATATCTTTAACATGATCACCTGGAGTAGTCTGATTTTCTCCGGTGAAGTAGGGAATGTTCTTCAAGGCTGCAATAGGAACTGGATGTTGTGCATTGAGAGCAAGTGGGCTGTTGCCTGTGAAGTTGACGTAGGGATTGTTCTGAGCCATTCTAATCGGTCTTAAAACCCTTCTATACTGAATGAAAGGCCTGTCAGGTGGAGGAGTTGAGAGAGTCATGTTTGGCGGAGATGGAGACCTTTGAATCCTTCTTCCTCTTTGCCTTCTTCTTGGAGATAACTGCAGGTATTCAAACAACACTTATTCTTCTCCAACTCTTGACCTTGTGGTGATTCTTCTCATGAGTTTTTAGGCCTGCGCTACTGAAACCAGTTGATTCTTCCCCTTGGAGTCGCCAAATATGCAAATAAAAGCTCTTATAAGAAAGAAAACTGCAGCAGATGCATATCAAATTTGCTGCAATAAGAATGAGACCTCTTGGTCACACCGGGCGTGCCAAAACTGTTGTTGCAAACTCATAGCACCCCTGGATGCAGATTAGGCATCTAGGTTGATGTTCAGGCATCCAGTGTGATTACAAAACATGGAATCCTTCCTCCAAGTGTGGGAATTGTAAAGATGAGAAAGGATTCTCCGAGAGAAGGTTGGTTCCTATTCCTCTGTTCAGATGCACACAAAAATGCAGAGGGTTTACTAAAACCTAATCTAACTTGTCAAGGAGACAGGGTGAGAAAATGCATAGAATAAAACCTAAACTACAGAGGTGATGCACCAAGGAATGTTAGACACTCGTTTTGTAAATCTAACACAGAGCACATAGATGCAATACAAACACTATGTACAGACAGTAACCAAACTATGAATAAGAGATCAAAATAACAAAGAATGAATACATGAGAGGGTTGAGAATCAATCACAAACATATATATATTACTCAAGAGTCGATCTGATACATTACGGTGGCCAAGAGGCAAAAAGCGCATTACAATCCATATGGGAGGTTTGAAAAGCTCCACAAATTCTCTTGCAAAGCGGGAAGAAGGGAGGATGCAAAACAAGAATGTCGACTGTTTAAAGGAGCTCTTCTTTACAATATATATCAAGAAATGAGAGAGGGAAGAGAGAGGAAATCAAGAATCTGCCCCAACCACTTCTTGGTAGCATTTAAAATCATCTCATTATGACAGAAGTGGTGGATCCTAGCAAAACGACGGGCTTTCTAACAGAGCGGCGAGCTGTCTTGCCTTCATTAAAGTTGGTTGTTGAAGCATTACTTCTATCTATCACCACACGTCGAGACATTTTCTTAATTTTCTCCCTCCAAACTATACCAAAATGTGAGATTGATCCCGAGAATCATGTAGAGGATTTCAACGGTTTCCGTTGATATAAATAACGTGCAAATCTGAGCTCTGGATCGAAAGATATGAAGGTCTGAAGATTTAGGGCACAAAACAAGCAAGAACATGTTTTAAAATCTTTTCCCGCACTCTGCCATCTGGACAACACGTGGCAGGCTCTGATTTGCTGAGCAATTCCCTCTCTCCACCTTTTCGCGGGCTTTTCTTGTGGGCCCCTTAAAATTGGACACGTGGCACTATTTCATTGGTTCGGATCAGTGCTCGAAAACTCGCCCCTTTGAATTTTTAGGACTTTTCCCTTGGTGACACGTGTCATGCTGTGATTCGTCCACGGGCCTGCCAGATTTTCGTATCCACCACGTCTTTTTGTCCCGGATGTCCCAAACTGTCTGGGACAAATTCTTCCGGTTCACCCAAAATGGGCTTCCATGTCCCCTTTCTGCCGGTGACACATGGCGTGATCTGATTGGCTTTCGGCTCCTTTGGCTATCTGCGTCCGCGCGTCTGCCGCGACGACTGATTGTTTCTGTGCTAAAATTTTCCTTTCCGGCTGAACCGGCTAGTTCGTGCCCTCCACGTACATTTGTTCCACTTGTCCCAGTGCTTCGCGGGCCACCTGGAGGCGTTTCGGCCAAACCGCGCCTTGGTGTCCCAAATGTCCCAAACTGTCCCTAGGACAAGGACTTAGCCGATTTTCACAATTTTTTCTTGAATCAATCTACTTGCTTGGAATTGAAAACTCTAATGCATGTTATCAAATTAACTCGGGGGAATTTTAGATAACAAGTTCACTTGTCAATCAGTCCATCTTATATAACTGATTTTCAATCATATAATTATATAAAGAAATAAATACAGGATTAACTTACGATAAGAATAACAACAGTAAGCTTATACCCATAACATAACCTGCTGTAAAATGAAAGGAGTTTCCTAGATTAGGATTCCCAATCCTGATATTCCTTCCAAAAGAAATCGACATAACTTTCCCTCTTTTTACAGCCTCTTTCTAACCTGTCCTTTCAACTCGAAGATAAACAGAGACTGACCAAACACTTTTTAACCAAGTTCTAGAACTAAATCCATATTCCATGAAATAATAACCATTTATCATACCTGATAAAGGCATAATGATCTGTTACCGTCACTTAATTACATACCACAATATACATTCAGGTAGAAGCGCTATATATAGAATTGCCCCTAGATCCTTATAGGATCTACCACTATACATTCAATGAAACCAAAATTATATTCTACATAAACACATTACAACCTATCAACTTGATATAGACCTGACTCAAATAAACAGGCTATTATCCTTCATATGCTTGAACCATTCGAGATGAAAATTGAGTACTTACCACTGGACCAAATCATTGTTCGGTGCTATTTTTTTTATAAACTAGTCAATATTGGAAATTCAAGTATATGATATATATTCTAACCCTAATTTCAAAACACCAAATATCACAGTATTCTTGTCATTATAAAGCTTATGCAACAGCAGTCAAAGTAAGACAAATCTTCTACAAACTTCATCCATTTTTCTTCAAATGTCAAATTCAAAATATCATTATAAAAACCCAAAATTGATGAACACCATCCATCGCTACAACTTAACCATCAGCAACCAAAATTCGAAAGAAGAACAGAGCCTCATTCAACAGCTAATCATTTCGTATAACTCATATTGCCATCGTACATAGACACCTTAAGATTTTACAACTAATGCCATAAAATGCAATAATCACAGTAACTGAAAAATGAACAAACACCTTAGCAAGTGGTGTAAAGAACTCAGTTGTTCCATGTTGCCAAATACATATTATGTAACAATCAAGTCTTCTTTTACTGAATTTACATGCAACCAGCTATCGCAACATTTTCCAGTTCTATTGATTTTAAACTTGTTACAGTCATAGTTCCTCATGGCAAGCAACAATCTATTACTCCATTCACAACAGGAACAAAGAAACTAATCTTGACCAAAGAAAATACATATTCTTTAAAAATGTTTTCATCCGTGTAAACAAGTTTTTCAATATAGCAAACAATCAGACAGAAGCTTACAACAGTCACTAGCTGTATACCCAAATGGGTATGAAAACACAACACTTCCCAAAACCCAAAACAACGAATACAACCAAAATGTTTAGCATCAGCATGGATCCTACGAAAGTGAACACCTTATCAATTCATCACCCCAAAGAATCCTATGAATTATGGTACAGTTTCAAGTTACCATTACACAATAAGGAAAATACAGTGTGACAACTCTAACAGAGTAAGGAGTTTCAGCCTAATCCAAAGCAAGGAACAAGAAAACAAGTTTCCTTTGAACTAACATTTCCACGTTCAAACCCGAACCCAAAATTTCATAAAACCCACAAATCATTCTTACCAGCCAAGACAAAATGTGCGAATATCATCATAACAGAGTTGTTTTAATGAAAACATTTAAAGGAAAGCAAGATTTTTAACAGTTAGGGCATATCATGCCTGATGGTGTTGCTCAAAAGTCAAAGAAGACCTCTGGACAAGATTTCCCCTTCTTATCCTTTCCATGAAAGATTAAACAACATAGTATTGCTTCCTCCATGCCTTATATATTCCCCATGACACAGTAGCAAATTTGAAACTTTCAAAATTGCCATGCAACTAAGAGTAAACTGCTGGTTTGAAAAACCAGTGCTCATGCAGAGCAAAAACGGAAGGCATAACAAAAGAAACAACCAAATAAAATTAATTTTACATGTCTCGCTCGACGGCCTGAGCTTAAGAACGCTTGCAATTTAATTGCATTAAATACTTTTCTCCCGCCCATTTTCCATTGCCACCGACTGCCAAAGTTGGCGAGTTCTACATCGCAAAACACAAGTGTTTCCATCTTTAGTGATGCTGCCACGTAAGTTTCCCCTTTTTCCAAATTAACCTCTGCTAACCTTGGCAGTACTCCTGCCCCTTCATCCTTATCCTCATCTTAAATGCCCTTGAAAACACCACCCCCAAAGCTTGCGACCCCTTTTAGGTTCCTTTTTAAAAGCATAAGTTTAGGATAGGTTAGTTCATAGGTTAGCTTAATCTTAACATCTTAGGGTATAACATAAGTCACCCCCTCCTTAGTATTAGGTTTGGTTAACCCTTAGGGATATCAAGTTTGTAGTTTTTAGGACTAGGTTAAATCAACTAGTCCTTAGCAACAACAGGTTTAGTTTAGGTCTAAAACTAACAATTGTACTGATTTCCCCTTTTTCTTTTTTTTTTCAATTCTATTTTAATAGATCGAGTCATTAGACTTGAATTCAAAATAGAATACAACGTTCCCAGATTAGATTCTGGATTTGCATCAAGTAAATTAGTTTTAGATGGAAAAACCTACATATCTTACCTAGCTCAAGGTCTAGGTCCTTTCCGATGCCAAATGATTTAGACCGGATTCCGATTGCAATGACCTGCCAGGATTAATTTCTAAAATCCTACAAAACTCCCACTACGGAAATATTTTCATATAAAGAAATTTTTAAAAGAACTTATACTTTTCTAAGTTCAGTCAAACTTAATAATTCACAAAATTTCAGTACACAATTGTTCATCCCGAATATAATTAAAACATCCCTTGGATCAATTCAATTGATCCAAGGATGAGTCATAGAGATAGATAAGTCTACGATCTCATGGAAATCATATTGCACTCAATGCAAGAAAGGAAGAAAATAAGTCCAAGAATATTCTCATTCAATCATAGATCCTGAGAGCAGAAAGAACACAACCAAATCCAAGCATGATTTTCCCATAATCAAAAGAGCATATCAACACTCGAATACAAAGGAGAAAGTAACAACAGTTCAGGGTGTTACATCAATGATACCCTCGAATATCCTACACCTTTGGAACACCTACCTCGGGTGAAAAAGGTGGTCTATTGCATTTCTATAGAATATAGTAATGTCATCCGTAGATCAACACTATTTTGTTAATCAACCCTTTGAATGCCATATCCATTTCCCTTTGGAAAGTGGCTCGAAATTAGACAAACCAAATGGTATTTTTGTAGGCATAGATGCCCCATTTGGTGGTGAAAGCCGTCTTGAATTGATCATCTTCTTTGACCATGATATGGTTGTACCCTAAGTAGCCATCTAGGAGGGAGAATCTCTCTAAGCCGGACACCACTTGCAAGATCTGCACTATTAAAGGGAGTGGGTAGTGATCCTTGAGGGAGGCTCTATTCAAGTCACAAAATTTGACACACAACCTAATCTCCAAATTCTTCTTCCTAATTGGGACCAAGTTTGTGACCCAACTTGAGTGTTTGATTGGAAAAATGATACTTGCCTCTATTAGCTTGTTCATCTCTTTCTTCATTAGAGGCTCAATATGTGGATTGACTGGTCTCTGCTTTTTCCTGATGGGCTTAGCAGCTAGATCTAGCTCAATTGTGTGTTGGGATAACTTTGGATTGAAACCTCGAGATCCTCATAGCTCTAAGAAAATATGTCTAGAAATTCTTGTCAAAGTTACATGAATTCATACCTTTCTTTCTCGGTGGCCACCTTGCCAACTTGTAGTGTTTTATCTTCTCCAACTAGAATTGGCTCCGAATCTTCCCCTTTGATCTATATGTTAGCCTTTTCTTTTAGAAACTAATCATTGGGGTTGAAAATAGACTCAATGTCACCAGGGACTTTGGGGAGCTTGTTTGTATCTAGCTGCAATACTTGATCTCCATCTCTTTGCTCTCTAATCTGTTTTGATTCCTAGCCGAGAACTCAACTTCCTCTTGTAAAAAGTTGATGATCTGCTGATCTTTCTCGAACACCTGCCAAAATGTGTTATTATTTGGCACTTCGGTCTTGCAATCACATGGATATGTGGATGTTCTTTGTCTCTTTTGATGTTGTTGACCACATCAAACATTGCTCCAACTACTGCAAGCCTATCAAGCAACTTCATTCTCCTTCCAGGTATGGACACAATGTTAAGGCCTCAAAATCCTCCATGAGATCCCATACCCTAATCTTGTAGTTATTTTTAGCATTAAGTCCTCTAACTTGATTGGAAACTAGTTCACTGTCACCAAACACTTGCAAGTTCTTGATTCCTAGCTTCCTTGCCCAATGAAGACCATGGACCAAAGCCTCATATTCAGTAGTGTTATTTGAGCAAGAAAAATAAAATCTAAAGGCTGAATAATATTTCATACCTTGGGGGACACAATCATAGCTCCTCCTCTAGCTCCTTGTCTACTCCTTGAGCCATCAAAGAACAATTTCCATACCTCATTGTCATCTTTATATTCTAGCTTAATTAGGTCAGGAAGAGGATGATTCTCTTCATATAGATAGTAGACACCTATCTCAAATTCTTCCATCTCCTTATAGGGGTAAAAAAAATGTCTTTTGTTGGTCCACTCATCGAGAGTCAAGTCTGGGATACATCTCACCTTGGTATCTGCTTCACAAGTGCTTAGAGGTCTTCTTGATCAAAAGTTGAGCGGTTGGCATTGATTGGGCTATACACATAAGATTCAATATGATAATCAACAATGGGCGTAGATCTGATTGTGGCCTTTGCCTCATACCTTGTTATAAAGAACATATGTGACTAATCATCATACGAGATAGCCTCCAATTTTTACAGTGAAGTCCTTGGACAAACACAAGGCAAAATGTGGTGGTAAATCTATGATTGATATGTTCTACAAAATAGTCACATTGGGCAGGCATGCAGAGTGAGGCTCAGATCCTTGATGATTCCAATAGTTGTCACTACTATCCCATCTAATTGCACTACCCCTCTAGAGATGACTTCATATTGGAGACCCAGTTGATCAGATATTTGCTTGGGCATTACAGAACTACTTGAATTAGAATCAATCATACAATTGTGCACCAATTTGTCTCCAATAATCAATGAAACATAGAATGGAGGAGGTCTCAAGTTCTTACCTTTTTGTTCTCGATGGTTTTCCCCATGTTGAGCTGTATTGGTAAGCACTTTCTCTTGCTGGTTAGGGGTGTGATTTGAGCTTGACCAATTTTGTATAACAGTCTACAATAGATCCCTTTGCCCTGGAATGGCCAATGACTCCCATAGTGAAATGTTCACACTTGTCCTCTTCATTTGCTCAATGATATTGAATGAGCTATCCTTTTGTTGCCCCTTCCCAGGCACATTTTTTCTTGCACATGGGTTGTTACAACCGGTGCTTGAGTGGATTTGGAAGGTGGCTTGGATTGGTTATGCATGTTGGGAGTTATATTTGGAGCACCAAAACCTTGTGGAGTGATGGAAGGTTGAGGGTTACCTAAGTTTAGTGGTTGGCCTTCTCCAATATTTCTCTTTTTGGACCGTGTATTGGTAGCTACACTTTGAGAAGGGAACTGATTCATCCCACAAAAGTCCTCAACTTGCCAATTAACAAGCATAGTTTCACTTAGAGGTCCCTCTTACTGAGCTCCTTGCTGCTGATCTCTTTCTTGGCTAGGTTCTGTGACACCATATTGGTTTACACCATCAAGGCCTAATTTAGTGCACCATTAAAGCACATTGATTGGTTATGTGGTTGATTGCATGGGAAACACCAATCATATTCCTATGCCATATTGTTCTGTGTTGGAACCAATGCCCTTGATGTTAAAGCTGTGTTTGGATCATATGACCTAAAAGGTCTAGTAGCTTGAGGTTTTCCTTGGTTTTGGATCTGATTTACAGTCTGAGATGGTGGTCTATTTTGTTGATACTAGGGTCTATCTTGATACTGAGCTTGAGGTTGATATGGCCTAGGACTCTGAGCTTATTGCCTTTTGATGGTTACTAACTCATTCCCCAGGTTCTAAAGTTGTTTCATGACTTCCTGGAGTTCTTTTGAAGTGTTAGATGATGAGGTGGAGGCTTCAGCTGAACTTTGACTTCTGGGGGTGGGTATAGGAGCTAATATGGGTGTTTGGATGGCCTAGGAGTGATTTTTCTATCCTGAATCAAATGATTCTCAACCCCTATGGAAAGGCTATAGGCTGCATGTAAGGTTTTTCCCCCATTGACTGAATCATCAAAGAAATATCAGAATTTAAATCCCTAAGAAAGTATAAGAAGGCACCTTCATTAGTGGGCTTTACTACTATTGGAATCCTGTCCCAGGTCCACTGAAATATGAGGTTGAAATCCATCAACTACTCATTCGGGCTCTCTTGATTGTTGTTAGTTGCTCCAACAAAGATAAGTTATCACCTTTTTCTCCAAACTGGTCATGAAGAGCTATGCACAGCTTGGTTCCAATTTTGAATAGATCCTGCTTCAAGGCTCCTAAACCATTGTGAAGCTTTACCTTTGAGTGAAGAGGTGAGCAACTTGACTACAATGTCCATCTCATGGATTTTGTGGATTGTATAGAAATTTGCAATATCTTGGACATGATCACCAGGAGAAGTCTGGTTTTCCCTAGTGAAATATGGGATGCTCTTTAATGTTGCTATCGGGACTGAATTTTGTGCATTCAGAATGAGTGGGCTATCTGCGGTGAAATTGACATAAGGATTTGGCTGAGCCATCCTGATTGGCTGAGCACCCCTCTTGATTGAAAGAACAACCTGCTAGGAGGAGGTGTCGATAAGGCTCTGTTTGGTGGGGATAGAGACTTCTGGGCTCTTCTTCCTCCCCTCCCTTTATCTAGGGATAAGTCTAGATAGACAAATAATCCCTCCTCTCTGGTTCTTGACCGTGTTTGTATTCTTCTCATGAACTTGCTTGGACTACTGAAACCAGTGGATTTGTTTCTTTTGGAGTCGCCAGATGTACAATTTTAAGACTTCTTAGAAGTTAGAATCACAACAAGTGCACATCAATCTTACTGTAATAAGATGGAGACTTCTCTGTCCCACTAGGGCATGCCAAAACTATTAGTGCAAAATCACAGCACCCCAAATGAGTTCTATAGATATGATTTTCTAAGGTAGAGTCATTTGGTGTGATCCACATAACATTGAACTTTCCCCAAGGTGTGGGACCTTGCAAATGGAAAAGCTCTCCAGATTAAAGGTTGGTTCCTATTCCTCTATTTAGGTGCATGTGTGAGAACTTTTAGATGATCTATCTCTATACCTAATCCAAAATTTGCCAAAGAGATAGGGATAAAAGGAATGCAAGAAAATCAAACTAAGCTATAAGGTGATGCACCAAAGGAATGATGAAAATTTGTTTTACTAATAGACACAAACCAACAAAATGCATACAATAACCAAGCACAAATAACCAGACTTATAATAAAAGACCAGATGAAAGCAAAAGAGACAAGAGAGGATCTAAATCGATCATAGACATGTTTTATTGCTCTACATATTGATACAATGCATTACAAAGTGGCCAAAAGGTAGAAAACGTATTACAGTCTAGTGGAAGGTCTAAAAACTCCACGAGTTCCTTTCTCTAGAAGAAAAGGGGAGCTTGCAAAATAGAAGAATGTCTAACCCTTCAAAATGAGTCTCGACCCTGTATTTATAGATGTAATCAAAGAAAAAAAAGAAAGAGGGAGAAGTGGGAAAAGTAGGTCAAAGCTCAACCACTGTTGTTAATTCCTCTAACAAAATCTTCCCCCAAATCCGTCTTGAAGGAAGAGGAAATGATGGAAAAGATTGAATCTAATTTGGTTGTTGAGGTAGATGGATCCACATTAATGGCTCTAAAGACGTATTCTCCATTTTTATTTACCTAACCTCCCCAAACTTAAAGTTTTAGATCTTCATGGCATGGGTGAAGCCGAGATCTTTCCAACGGTGTCAGATTTGCAATATTTCAAGCCCTGAGTCGAAAGATATGCCCCTTCAAAGTTTGTATCGGGTCCATACAAAAGGGCGGGAAAACTAGTTTGAAAAATGGGCCCCCTTTGACCTTTGGGACATGTGGAGGGCTAGCGCTTGTCTGAAGGCGGCCTCTATATTTTTCTCTTGGAATAGCGCAGGGATGACACGTGGCTTCCTCCGCTGACTCGCTTAATTTATTTATTTCTCAACTAAGATCTTTGCTCAACGGGGTCATATTCCTTGACCAGGGACACACGGTGGTCTAGCGCTTGTTTGAGAACCCTCTCTTAATTCAATCCTTGAATTAGTGCCATTTGGACACTTGGCTCTCTCTTACGTCTCAGTAACTATGCATTGACTATTCAACTTGACTTTGTCCCCTTTCCAAGACTTAATGCGTGGAGGCTCTGTGCTTGCTGAAACTCCCGATCAAAATTTTTCCCTTAAAGGAGCATCAAATCAAAACTTGGAAGCCTCTACAGGTCTTTGGACTTTTCAATGACCTCTCCCTTCCTACGGACTTGGGGCTGTGGGCAAACCAAAAGTGCGAGTTTGAGTCTCTATTTTTTGGATCTACCCTTGGAGAAGCGTCGCTTGGACACGTGGCCTTCCCCATAAAAAATTCTATATTTAGCCTTTTTTGAGGCCCGCTTTGCCCTCCTTTTAACATTTGTTGACTATTTGTTACATGGAGGGCTGGCGTGAGTTTGAGTCTCTGTTTCTGGCTTTCATCCTCGGTTTACGCCGAGATGAAACACAGCTTCCACTTGCTAGGCAAAGAATTTTCAATGGCTACAAAATTTTTGGGGCTCTAGATGTGTGGAAGCCTGGTGCTCATTTGAACTTCCTTCCTTGGATTTAACTTGGGAGAAGCACCATTCTAACATGTGGCTCTCTCTGCTGCCTTCTTCATACTTAGTCGATTTTGGACTCTTTCTTTGAACGGTTTTGAGTCCGAAAACCTTCAAACCTTCACCATTTTTTCCCATTCTTACTCTGGTTCCTCTGTGGCACTTTGCTCCTTCTTTTAAGCCGACTGCTATTCCATTGTTGAGTCTACATGTAACTTGAAAAATAGATTTAATGTAACATTCCCATTTTAATACTTTAGAACAAGGATTTTTTTTTCTTTCTTTGCACGATTAATGTTCTCTGTCTAAATACATAATTTAGAACACACATATCATAACAATCATTCTTATAACAGATAACCATATGCAGATTGTAATGACTCGGTATACCACCGATCTATTCATTCCATGACTCGGTGAACTACCGATCTATTCATGCGTAACTTTGAGATTGAAGTTTTCAACTGAACACTTCATTCTCATGGTTCTCTTCCCTATTCTAGGTTCTGAGTGTTCTATCCAAGGAACCTATCTGAATAATTGTTACCACTATTCATCGGCATCACGATCCTTAGACTAGGTGACATAGGACAACACAATCAACAGCTTGCGATACTTTGGCCAAAGGTTTAAACATATTGTTCGTATTACTTATCCCTTGACAGGACATACTCATCAATCTGAATATGTCCTTCACCCCACTCTAATGTTATATAGAATGTCTCATACTGACCTCTGTCAGTCCCCTTGTCCCAAGTTTTCACTCTGGATCGGGTTAATATCATAATTCATGTTATAAAGATGCTCTTGAAGACTAGGGGTAAGTTGACATACTGGGTCAACTGATGTTAACCCCATGTGTCAAGATACCCTGAGTCTCAAAGGGGTGCCTCATAACCTGTCTATGATCCTAACCAGTCCTGAAGGGAAATCTTGATCAAGTCTCGGTGTGTAAATCTTAATGATCAATGCAGAAGGGTGTTGCCATATGTCATCTGCATTGTTGTATCCTCGAGAAGATCCTAATCTTCTTGAAGGTACAACCTTGCAGTTGACATGTGTCAACATCCTACGAAACAACCTCGGAAAGATGTACATACCTCCAAGAATTTACTTATGTTAAGTTATATTTGGATTACAGCCCACCTTATTAGGTAGCCTTCCCTAACCCTGAGTCCAACACTCCTTGAGTTACCTTTTGTAATTAGGTTCAGTTTCACAAAAGGGTTTTAATTAGATTTAAGATTGTTTCTAAGTTGTCGGTTGGTACCTAACAACCTTGTATCCACAAAATAGGACAATAACCATTTAAGTTTTCCCCATTAGGAAAATAACTAATCCAGCAAGGGTATGTAACAACCTTAAAGACTGAAACATATCAGACTTAATACCATTAAGTCATGGTGATTTATAACCATATATATTTCTTTTGAATTAGTGCATTACGAGAGGTCAAAATTCTCTCCCAGTTATAGTTACATTTTAGGGCATAGCTCAACCTCAACGTTCCCTAAAAATGCAGTGGTCTTATTTACAATTTTAACCACAATCATAAGATATAAAGAATTACTAACCAGAAAAATGTAGTATCCAGCCATATAATTAGCTAAGGCTTACTTAGGGAATCCATCTAGACTCCATTGAATAGAACAATAAGAATGCACACTCATTCATACAGATAATAAGAAGATCAATTCAACAAATAAGGAACACAAACCACATAAGTAATATGTCCCCATTTCATTCATTTCCAAACCTATACAATTACAACCTATGCACTTCGGCATATTTTAAGACAATAGCCTTCAGCAAAAGAGTAACTTTCTTCCATAGTACAATTAGAAAAATCAAGTCGAATTCTTCATAAGAACCAGATTAAATAGTCATTGCATCATATCAGATTTTCCTGCCTTTACCACTTAAGATGACCATCTGCAAAAATTGCTAGCACGGGTCAGTTCAGTGAACTGAGCATGATAAGCACTAATCCTTAAAACAATTGCATTCCACTAATTGTTTTCATTAAACAATCCTGTTTAAATGACATCAATTTCTTCAAATCCCAATTCATTGATACACTCTAGGTTTTCCTTTTTCCAATGACTTTATATCGTAACTCAAATCACAGACATAATTTCAACTTAGTCTATTTCAGATGATTTGTTTAATACAAGAAAAGAAGAAAGGACATTCTGTATCTTAAGTACCTAACCATCCGCAAAACCAAGAACAGTGTCAATCATGTTTTAATCACTCCTATTAAAAGAATGAAACCTTTTTAAGGTATGCATCCAACAGGTTCGTATAAAAGCAATTTGAGCAAGAATAGATTACTACCTCGTGCAAGTTCATCTAGCAAACTGCCATTAACTCTATTATATCAAATTTTTAATCATTGATAAGTATGCAAAACATTAACTACAGGGCTACCTTTATACAAGAAGATAACAAACTGAGTTCTAAATCAAGATAATAATACTACTAATAAAGGAAAGGAGTCTTCTAAGTTAAGATCTCACCACTTACCATTTCTTTCCACTTAATTTTAACAGTCCTGTCATCTCATAACCATACTGTAGAGTTCCTTATAGAATTCTATAGAAGAGCTCACTATTATTCCAAGAGAGAGTATAAATACCTTCGTATTTTGAAATCCTATAACAACTTTCCTTCATAACTTAGAGGAAGGAACAGAGAAAATCATAACTCTATTTTAATCAAGTTCAGAACTATACTAACTTCCAAGAAGTAATATACATTCTCTAGTCCAATCAGGGAAGAAGAAGACAAGTAATACAACACTTAAGTTTAACCAATAGCTCAGGTCAGGTAGAGCCACCTTAAGAGTTTGCCAATGGATCCCTACGGTTTTACAACTATACATTAAACAAAAGTCAATAACATTTTCTTTACATAAAATGTTATAAATGATCAAATCTCAGACCACAATCCTGCTCTAAAGTAAACAGTCTACATTTCATCCATTACTCGAACCATTTTAGTCTAAGAGTTAGGGTAACTTTCCCATTACCATTAATTACCAATGGATCGAAACTAAATTATTCCAACCGTTGCACTGTTAGGTTGTTATATTGTTCCAAGATACCAAACCAAAAATGCATGTACAGAGTTAATAATTGAATTCTAAATATAGATTCAGTAATTCCCCAGAGTCACCCTATTCATACCATAGTAGTGAATAATGCTCTATCTGTCAAAATAAATAGATCATTCAGTTGTGTTGAAAGCATTTCAACCCTAATTTCACCTCTGGGTAACATCAAACATAGTCCTATCTTAACCAAACATTAAACATAATTTCCATTCATGCAGATCCAGGATCAACCACGAATTGCCAGGAAACAGAGTTCATCCAAGTACGTTTCCTCTTGAGCATATCCGTGTTCCTAATATCCATGTTTAATCACAAAAACAACAGTTAAACCATATACTTCCTTACTCACGAACTGCAATCATAAGAACATTCAAACCCCTTCGAAATAAAAAGTACAGGCTTAACTTCATACAACATTTCCAACTCATGCAACTAAAACAATCGAGTTTCACTGAATAAACTAACATTCCAACCACAAAATCAATTACCTACTTCCTTGAACATGGACCGGTAATAGTTAGAGTTCTTACGGCGAAGCAAACAACCAGTTGTTCCAATCACAAATGAAACAATAAAGAATTACCATGGTGTTTCCAAACACGTAAACTTTTAATATGTTTCTTTCCATGGAGCTAGTTCTAGTTTAATACTTTGTCATATAAGAACATACAGTACTTCCAAACGGATAGCAAAACTCCAAGTTTGATTCACAACAAAGGAACAAGAATAATGAAGCAGGTTTCATCCAGGACCCAAAATTTCATGTTCAACCCAGAACCCCAAATTAATATTAAACCCAAATCATTGTTACCAGCCAAGCCAAAATGTGCATACATTATCTAAACAAAGTTGTTCTAATGAAAACATTTAAAGGAAAGAAAGATTTTAACAGTTAGGGCCTATCATGCCTGATAGTGTCGCTAAAAAGTCGAAGAAGACCTCTGGATGCGCTCGCCCCTTCTCTTCTTCTTCCACGAAAGATTAAACAACAAAATATTGTTACCTCCATGCCTTATATACTCCCCATGACAGAGAAGTAAATTTGAAACTTTCAATGAAGAGTAGACGACTGGTTCGAAGTACCAGTGCTCATGCAGAGTGAAAAACGGAATGCATGAAAAACAAGACAACCAAGCAAAATTCCACTTGCATGCCTTCCCAAGAAATCCACGCTCGAGGCCCTATGTAAATTAATTGCATTAAATTTCATTCTCCGACTATTTTCCATTGCCACCGACTGCCAAAGTTGGCGAATGCTAAAACAAAATAAAAAAGTTCCCATTCTTAGAGATGTTGCCACATAAGACCCTTTCTTAACAAATTTAACCTCTGCTAACCCTAGCAGCACTCCCTGTCCTTCATCCTTATCCTTTCCTTAAATTCCATGGAAACCACCGCCAAGACTTGCAACCCTCCTTAGGCCTCCCTTCATAGCATTAGTTTAGGATAGGTTAGTGACTTAGGTTAGATCATAGGTAGACTTAGTCTTAATGCCATAGGATATAACATTAGTCACCCTCCTTAGTGTTAGGTTTAGTTAACCCTTAGGAGTATCAAGCACATAGTTTAGGACTAGGTTAGATTAACTAACCTTACAACATTAGGTTATAGCTTAGGTTAAAACTAATAACCTTACTGATTCTAGTCTAGGTCCCCTAGATAGGAT
Organism: Taxus wallichiana var. yunnanensis; assembly: GCA_018340775.1. NCBI lineage: Eukaryota > Viridiplantae > Streptophyta > Pinopsida > Cupressales > Taxaceae > Taxus > Taxus wallichiana. Next base: position 259,670,962 of record CM031240.1, read on the forward strand.
TAATCAGTAAATAGAATTCAAACAGAATAAAACATTCCTGGATCAGATTCTGATTTGCATCAAGTAATTAAGCTTTAGATAGAAAACTTACACATCTTACCTGGCTTAAGGTCCAGGTCCTTTCTGATGCTATGATGACTGAAACCAGATTCTGATTACAATGATCAGCCAGAGTTAACCTCTGGAATCCAACAAAACTATCCTCTACGGACATACATATATATATATATATATATATATATATATATATATATATATATATATATATATTCATATATAAGAAGGAGTTTTAAAAGAACTTGAACATTCAAAGTTCAGTCAGACTTAGTAACTCACAAAATGTTAATACAAATTGTTCATCCTGAATAAAATTAAAACATTCCTTGGATCAATGCAACTGATCCAAGGTTGAGTCATAATGGTGGATAAATCCACAATCTTCCAGAAATCAGATTGTACTCATATGCGAAGGATGAAAGAAACAAAAGAGTCCAAGCATATTCTGGTTCAATCAAATATCTTAAGAGTAGAAAAGACATAATCCAAATCAAGCATGACTTCCCAAAACCAAAGGAACATATCCTCATATGGGAAAAATCACATATCAACACTTGAATGCTCAGGAGAAAGTAACAATAGTTCAGGGTGTTACATTTAAAATAAGGAAATGGCTCGATAGACTCATTTCCTTTTGCATAGGGTCATTTAATCTTTCTTAGCCCCGCCACTCCATTGTTGAGTCCTTCTGTGACCTATTTACAAGATCTGAATGAGTTTTCTTAGGTTCTTTCTATGCGGGTCATGGATGATCCAATATTTTTCCGAGGGGTGAAATATGGATAACAGTTCCCAAGGAAAATGTATAAGTTACGACTACATCAGTTGAGGAGAAAAATAGAGAACATGTTCCAAATGTTGATATGAATTTGAAGAAATTTGGTCAACACCAAGTTCAGGATCAAGGAAAGAAGCAAGTGGGGGAGTGCCAACACAAGATGAACTCGAGAAATAAACATTAGAAGTAGACAAAGTGCAATGTAAGGGTCCATTAGTGCAAGATGTTTAATAAATGTCTAAAAATTGGTGGTTGTCCTGAAAAACCTCAATAGACCCTCTAAGAGATAAAGGTGGGAACTACTCTTACAAAAGGCTAGATAGGGGAGTTAATATCAGAAGAAGAAGAAGAAGTGGTACCTGTGAAGGCTATAGAAATTACACCATTATCTTTCCCAAAACCTACCAATACTCCTAAGAAGGATAGGGTCATAAAAAGACTCATACTGATCCCTTCGGATCCAAGAATTTGGAGGTAGTAATCCCACATGAGGGGAAGACAAGGAGTGATATAACAACTAAGGATTATAATGTTCAATTCATTCCTCTAGGAAAACCTTCAAGGGATTCATTGAAGCAAGGAGTTTTAGAAGCAGTTAGTGACTTGTTACACAAAGTGGATGAGGATAGGATAACAAAGAGACAACTAAAGGAATGAGTTAAATCACTGACTTCATGCCTACAACAATTAGTTTGGTAATCTAGTTTGCGCCAAGAATAAATCTCCACAACTACTCCTAAAGTTATAAAACATGTTGAAAAATATATTAAGAAGGTTCAAGCTGTTGACACTTGGGTAGAAAAGGTAGTTAAAAATTGAAAAAAGTCATTGGAAAATCCATAACAAAATATGAAGAGCTCAAAAACAAACTCAATGAAATTGATGAGTTAATTGAACAATTTGATAATGAGCTATTCTCTTTTGAAGGAATTATCCCTAAACTAAACCATATTACTCATCTTGATGAATATTTGGTTGAAAGGGAAGGAATTGTATCACTTGAGCATATGGGAACTCAATATGCTATTGAATAATTGGCTACAATCAAGATTGAGGTTTTGAAGGAGATCAGGGAGAAAATGGAGACAGAAAAGAAATGGGTGGATAAGACCATAGACACCATTGATTTGAAATTGGAGGACATGGTATTTTACAAGTTCAAAAGGAGTTATGGTGATCTGAAAATGACTTCTTATTTGGTTCCTTTGAGAAAAACATCCAAAAAGAAAATTTCTCCTATGAAGTCATCAAGACATTGATGAGGATGGAAACTAGGATTTTAGAATTAAAAGCAAGACCATGGGAGTATAAATAGAGGATGGATCAATGTGTGAATGCACTAAGAAAGAAGTCCCTCATATTCCAATATCACATAGGGCCAAATGAGGATGAGATAAAAGATTTGTTCCATAAATATGATGCATATATAGAGAGACAACCAAAGGAAGAAGAAGGTGATGAAAATAAATATGTAGACATGAAGAGCGAGTAACAATCCTAGGATTATTTTATTTTAACTTTTTTCATCACTTTTGAATTACTAATCTTGTTTCATAAGAACTAAATATTACTTTGAAGTTGTTATTTTCACATATGAATGTAATTTGATAAAATGCATTAGATTTGTATATTGCATGGATAATATTTCAAATCCATTATGAAGCATATGAACTAATGTAAATGTTGTGTTATCTTTTGTATTGTGAAAAAATAAAAATGGGGATCTATGGGGCCCGCTGCCCATAAAAAACATATACATTTTTAAAAATATTACATCAAAAGCGGGCATCATGAGTAGACAAATATTCAATCATTCTTTACTCCCACCTTAAGATCTTCTCCAAAAGAGGCTATTTTTTGTAGTAGCATGTTATTTCTTGGTAAAAACTCCCCGAACCCCGAGATGATTAAACAAATATAACTACCCAAGCCAAATTAAGAGACATCCCCATGTCCCTTAATGTGTTCATGTCCATCCTAGGACCATCCCCCTAATTCTATCTTCTTCTGAAGGGAATATACTCAACCCAAGAGATCTAAACCACCACCAGGAAATGTTGGTTTCCCTTTTTCCTTATAAGGAGAAGAAGTCGGTTGAGCAGGAGTAATTGGAGTGGTTGTAAGAGAAAGCACTTTGTGGGTTTTGGAACCAATGGGAAAAAATATCTGGAGCTGGACTCACCTTTGTGCCTTCTTGTGAAAGGTGGATTTTCCCTTGGGAGGGGAACATGTCGAGGTCCTGACAACTTGTGCTCCATCAAAGAAGATTATTTTTCTAAATGGATTGAGGGATGTAAAATAGAGATTCCTTTAGAAGTTGATTCCACAGGATGTTGAGGAAATGAATTCCTAATTCCTATTCATCTAAAATGATAATAGGGGGCTGAGAACTGGATTCTCTCCTTTCCTTTCTTGTTGACAGTGGTGGTGTTGCAGATGGTTGAGATGACATAGGTCATGTTGGACCTTTTTCCAAAGAAGAAAGATGCTGCTCTAATTCACCCATCTTACAAGAAATGGTAGGCACAACATCAATTGAAGTCTTATCATAGAGCACATAAGACTCAAAAGGAATCTCTTTTTGAAAAAAAGATTTCATCACACAAGAAAGGGCATTCATATTCAGTTTCTCCTGCTACAGTAGGCCTTCTCTCAATCCAATTTTTTTCAACACCTCTGGATTTTTTTAATTCTCCCATCAAAAGAGGTGATAATACATAGATTGAAATGCTAAAAATAAGATTAATCTTGATTAACCTCAGCATGAGACAAAGCTGAACCACATGGTGTGTCAAAGGCCCTTTCTTTGTCACCTCGGTCAGCTATCTCAAACAAAGCCCTGATGAATGATTCATCTGGACTTGACAACTCAAAAATCCAATTTCAGTCCTTCAAAGATATTTCTTTCAGCTAGTTGCTACCGCTACCCTTGCCATCGCACCAACAAAGAAGTCAGCAAAATTCTATCACATTTAAAGGAAAAGAAAGAATGTGTTTTAAAGGAAAGGAAGATGAGCTAGATTTATAGAAAGAACTATACATACGAGATAAACTAGACATAATCATTTTCATTGAATGAGAAAATATTTCTTAATCAGCTCGTATAAGGGATATAAATATGAAGCAAAATAATATCTTGCAAAGGGATGATAATCAACTTGACATGACACAAAATAGGTGGAAAATTTCCAATTCCTAGCAACAAAGAGAAGAGTGTGTGTATCTTGAGGGAATCTGTGAAAAGTAAGAATGATTATCAATCACATCAAGCCATTTTGGGGGTGCCCAGGAGTTATGGAAAGGAATTTCCAAACCAACCCAAAAGAAGCCAAAATTGATGATGTCAGGATAAATGATGTAAGCATTTTATTCACCACATAAGAATAAAATACACACCTAACAATATTTGTGACGCATTTCTCCACTTGGAACAACAAAGGATAAGATACCCCAATAAAAGAATAAAAAGTTATTCCTTTGGAATATCCGGTGGAAAATTTTTAGATTTTGGGGGAAAAAACTCAAGGAATGAAAAAGGAGTTGTATAGATATGAGAGGCATGTTCTCATATTGAAGGGGGATTAAAATTTTCTAAAATTATTTTAGAGAAAGGCGTAAACTAAGAGAAACCATTTTTCCAAGAACTTGTCTGAGAAACCTGTTAATTTCCTTAGCCTTCAAATCAAATCATGTCAAGATGGTTGCATGAGCATACATCCATTGAAAATAATTGAGACTGTAAATGAAACTTTCCCTTGCTGATAAATTTGATGAGCCCTAAGTTAATTGTGTTAATCATGAGCATTGTTGTGTCTACTTTTAAGTTGAGATGTTTCAAGTAGCTATTCATTCTCTGTTGCAATATTATGTTAGGAATTCCTCTAAATCACACAAGATCTTATCCTTCTGATAGTATTGTGGTAATTAAAATTGTGCTTGTGAGAAGAGATTTCATTTCATTGTGAAATAAATAGTTTTAAATTCACTTTACTTCCATTCTATTCAAACAAGTTATTTGGTAGTCTATGAGTATATCTTAGGCATGATAGATATGAGATTCTTGATGTTTAATTGAGTCTTTGACATGAGATTTTATGTTTAAATTCTCAAAGAATGTGTGAAATAGTGTAGATTTGGGTTTCCACAGTGCACATATTATGGTTGAAGGTTCATTGTTGGTTATTTGAAGCATTTTCATCATCTCATTTGGTAGATTTTCTAGCCTTTGTTAAAAGTTCCTAGAAATTTGGTATAATCAACTTTATCTTGCTTAATTCCCCAACAAATTACATCCAAAACTGATAAATCATACAAGAACTACCCATGCTTTTTTGTGTATACTCATGTGCTAAAATTTAACAAAAATATGCAAAAGCAAGCGGGTTTTATTGTTGTCTCTAGTAACCTGAACCTTGTCTAGGAGGCATCTACATTTTCTAGGGTGAAAACTCATGAGAGTTAGATTATGTTGCATTGACCATGTCTTCTCAAGGTTATTTTTCAAATGCCCTAAAAGGAGAGTCAAATATTGTTGATCCATTCATTTCCCTTGCAAATACAGGTTACAAAATGGGTCCTCTCACCCTAGTTGAAGGCAGAACCTAAAGTAGTAGGGTAGGTCAAACCCTTAGCATAGTGCTATCCAAATTCTCCAAGCTCAAGTGAAAAAGAGCCAATTAGACCCTTCCCGGATATAAAACGATTAAAATTTTGATCTATCTGTCTCTAAGCATCTTGTTGATGTTGCTTGACTTCAAAGGGAGAACCAATTTGGGTATTAAAACGCTTTGGCATCGTTTTCAGGGAATTGTTTGTGTAAATACAAATAAATAATGACCTCTTGTAATGTATTACATATGTTTATAATCAAATACATGATTTAGATATCATCCTTTGTTGAGATTTACGAAAAATGAGCCTAATCGAGAGTTATGTGCTTGATATTTTCCTCGTTTACAGAAAGATTTCCATTAAATTTTCTTGGATATGGGTAAATATTGAAAAAGGATATTGAGATTTGTCAAGCTTTGTTCAAATTAATTATTAAATTTCAATTGACAAGTCATTTGTAGTAATTTACAAATCTAAGGTACAAGACCTTAGTAGCGACTCCATATTGTTCAGAATTTTGGAAAATACCAATGCCTCAGGCTTTAATAATTGAAATTTGTTGCTAAGATCTATAAATTTGGAAGGAAGAAGGTATTTATTCAAGATAGACCCTGCTATAAGATTGTTTCCAGAGCTTGGAAGGAAAAATCAAAATAAGAAACAAGTCTGGAAAGCTTTGGGAGGTCAAAGATCAGAGGAGAAAGTAGTGCTGTGGTTGAGAGTGACTAGCCTTTGATAGAGGATTATTCTAGTTCCTCATATAGTTCTGGATCAAGCAGTCCTCAATGCAAATTTTTACACTCCAACTGGTGAGGGGCCTTCATTTGCAACTGATATAGGTATTCCTCATCTTCCTCCTTTATCACTTAGAGCTAATCGAGTTTCTGTGAAACTAAGTCTTTAAAGGATCATTACTTTGAAGACCATACACCATTACCTCAAAGGCCCCCTGTCCCACACTGTTTTAATCCTCCTATAGGGACACCTCCTCAAAATAACATGGCTCAACCTCCACCTAGACCTTCCTTTGTTGTAAATGTCTTTGGACCCATAGATTTCACAGGCATGGTGGGATATCCTAATGCAGTTCCACAAGAAGTAAGGAATAGGTTTCCTAAGTTCCAAGGAAATAATGCTATTACTGGTGACCAACACCTAAGAATTTTTGTGAATATTATGGAGGATTTCAAGATTGAGCATGAAGATGTCTATGTGAAATTATTTATTCATACATTAGAGGAGGATGCTTGGGATTGGTATAAAGCTTTACCTGAAAATTCAATTGACTCATGGAATGAGATGAAGAATGCATTTAGATCACAATATGGGGATAAAACTGACCCTATATTTCTTCTATCTAAATTTGAGAACATAAAGAAGAATCCTAATGAGCTTGTTCAAGACTTTAAAACCATATTCAATTTTTTTTAACTAGACTTCGCATAATTTTGAGACTAAGTGATGAATCTTTCCTAATAAATTACTTTGTTGCTTTTGATAAGAAATTTGCATATTATTTGAGGGATAAGAACCCTAGGACCTTGAGGCAAGCTTTCACTATGACAGTGAAAATTGAAAATAATATTAAGGCAGGAGGGGAAACCTCTTAAAAGGGAGGTCAGTAAAGCTAATAAACCTTAAAAACCTCGGAAAAACAAGGGAGTTGATATGGAGGAAGCGATTAAGAATTTAGCAGAGCAATCAAGGAATTTTCCTATAAAATTTCTAGAGAAGAGAAAGGAATAGGGTAGAGCTCTCAGGGCCAACACCAACCTCAAGGCCAAAAATATTTGGGAATCATCCTAGAGGTGATCAAACATCAGATGAGAGAGGAAAAGGGCCCATGGGATCAAGAAATAAACAATAGAAACCGAGAGAGAAAAAATTGGTCCCTGATCCTTTGACTGTTAGAGTTGCCATGGTAGAATAAAACCATGTTATTGATTGGTGTGAAACTTCTTCTTTCCAAATCCCCTTGTGATCTAAATGAGGAAATTTAAGAGGATGATGATGATGCTACTTTTGGTGATGTATGCATGATGGAATTCCTTGAAAATTCACAACAAGGGGCCACTTCTATTGAATTATTGAGTGCTAGGACTATGGAAAGTTTTGGAACTGCATAAACCGAGTATCTCCTTTTCCTTCTACTAGTGATTTTGAAGTTGATATGGTCTAGGATTTTGATTTTCCCAACCATGATTTTGAGTACTTAAGGGCATTGATGATTAAGAAGTATGATGGATGAATTCCTTCGAGGAGGACAAATAAGTTTTGATGAATGCAGTGGTTGTTAAGGAAAGGAATACAATCTTAGAAGTAGATTTGTCAAAGGGGGAGGGCCATAAACCAAGACAAAAACTCCACTTCTCACTAATATCCCAAAGGATCGAAAGATACACCTAATAAGGGTCTAGTCATTCCTAATAAAATCATTACCCCAGTCCATGCCCAAGCCATGAAGAGTCTCATCCCACAAGAAGGGGAAGTTACTATCCCTCCTAACACAATATTACCCATATATATCCCCAAGTGATATATTGCTCAAAGTTTGAGCCAGATTAAAGTCATTGTACCCATTATTGAATTTCTTAGGATCCATAAGCATAAGAAAAGGGAATTCAAGTATTTGGGGTTCAAAGAGGAGGTAGTGCCCCTAGGAAAGGATGTAAATAGTGTGGACCTTCCCTTTGATTATAGAGTTGGAAGTGCCAAAAGCATTGGAGGATTTGGACGAATATCCTAAAGTGTATCTGGATACTGATCTTGTTGAATATCAACTTCATATTGATCCTTTTTATACTACTTTAATCATCAAGGATAGACTTGTGCACAATTGTATGTTTGATTCAGAGCTTCATGTAATGTGATGCCTCTTGAAGTAATGAATGAATTGAACATCAAGGTAACAAAACCTTTGGAAAATGCACTGCTATGGATTCAAGAGAGGTACCAATGATAGGGTATGTAAAGGGATTAGTTGTGCAATTAGCAGCCTATCCTAGTAAGTACTTGACCATGAATGTAGTTATTGTGGATTTCCTTGCTAAATGGGGTATGTTACTATCAAGAAAGTGGGCTACTAGTGTGGGTGGAAGTGTGTAGATGGATATGTCATATGCCACCATACTAGTAGAAGGGAACCTTGTCAAGTTATATGGTGAGAAAAATATGTTGCATCTGATTGAAGATCCTAATAATGCTTCTTATGAAGTATTATATGCAGATGTAGATGTCAACAACTTTGTTGGCTATGTAGATTTTGAGGAACATGGTATTGATAAGAGTAAGTGTCTTGAACAAGTTGGTATCCCCTAGACTTTGATGTTTGATGGAGCTTGCTCCAATTTTGGAAATGGTGCTGGAGTTGTCCTTGTGTCTCCAAAACAAGAGATTTTTAACTTTTCCTTTAAGCTTAAATTTGAGTGCACAAATAATATTGTTGAGTATGAGGCACTACTTTTGGGTTTAAGGATTACATGGAGGTATGGTATCAAGGATATAATTGTTAAAGGAGACTAAAAATTAGTAGTCAAGTAAATGAAAAAATTGTATGCCACTAAAAATCAAAGAATGAAACAATATAAGCATGTGGTATGGTATTTAATTGAAATGTTTGACTCCTTCAATATTTTGTATCATGCCAGAAGCTAGAATGTTGCGGCAGATAGGTTGGTAGTTCTTGGTTCTAGGTTTGAAAATTGTACTGTCTCTCCTTATTATGATTATGATATTGAAATATTGTCAAGACCTTCTGATCCCTGATAATGTAAAACATTGGAAATTATTTGATGATGATGCCTAGGTTTAGAGGTTTTTCAGAATGAAGGAGAGTTCACTAACCAATGCATGGATTGGGAACCAATGGTTTCTATTTGTGATGGTAAGGAAACCTGTTTGGCAAAGACATTATTTAGTTAAAGACCAATACCATTCCAAGAGGGTTGGTTGCTTTGGAATAAAACTTTGATAATGTTGACAGGGTAGTTCATAGACATATCTCAGCCTCAAGAGATGTGGAAGAATATAATTTGGGGAGTGTAGAAAAACCAAGAAAAGTATGGCTAGGTAGTAACTTGAGTAAGGAGGAAAAGCAGTCCTATTTTGAGTTGTTGAAAAAGTACCAAGACTACTTAGCATGGTCTTACTCAGAGCTAAAAGCATATAGGGAGGATATTTTTCAACATGAAATACCTTTGGAACCTAATGCTAAACCATTTAGGAAAAAGTAGAGGCCGATTAATCCACTTCTTTCCCTCAAAATGCAAGAAGAATTGAAAAAGTTAAGGGATGGAGGGATAATACAACCAACAATATATTCTTCATGGGTGGAAAAATTGGTGCCAGTTAGAAAGAAAAATGGAGATATAAGGCTATGTGTGGATTTTAGAAACTTGAATAAGGCCTCAATTAAAGATAATTATCCATTGCCTAATATGGATAACATGTTACAATTGGTCACTGGGTCTGAGTTGTTGTCCACATTAGATGGATTCTTAGGGTATAACCAAGTGGTTGTAAAGTAATCAGAAAGAATCAAAACTACTTTCACCACTCAATGTGGTACTTATGTATATGTGAGAACGTAATTTGGTCTGATGAATGTTGATGCTACCTTTCAAAGAGATATGGATGTTGCATTATGAGGTTATATTAATGATTTTATTGTTGTTTATCAAGATGATGTGACAATATTTTGTAGGAAGAGGAGTGATCACTTGCAACATGTGAATAAGATGTTGATGAGATGTAGAGAATATGAAATCTCATTGAATCCTAAAAAGTGCCATTTTGGGGTTCAAAAGGAAAAGTTGTTGGGGAACATTGTGTCAAAAGAAGGGGTCATGATTGATCCTAAAAGGGTGGAAGCAATTGGTAAAGTTTGTGTCCCAAAACTAAGAAAGGGATTAAGTCATTATTTGGCCAAATAAATTTCATTAGGAGATTCATTTCTAACTTTTCTGAAATGATATCCCTATTACAAGCATGTTAAAGAAAGACCAGATTATCAAATGGGAGGAAGGAGCTCTCTAAGATTTCACTGGAATTAAAAAAGCATTGAAAAATGCTCCAGTATTGGCAGCCCTTGATTACAAGAAGGATTTTCAGATATTTTCCTTTTCATATGAGAACACTATTGCATCATGTACTATTGTAAAAGGATGAAGAAGGAAATGAAATACCTATTTCCTTTTTCAGTAAAGCCTTGCAGGGGGATAAACTGAAGTATACCATCATGGAGAAGCAGGCTTTTTCTTTGGTGAGAGCAACTAAATTTTTAGGCCATATATCTTGAGTTCTAAAATTGTAGCTTATGTTCCCCACACAATGGTCAAAGATATTTTATCAGAAATGGAAATTTACAGCAAAATATGTCATTGGGTGAACAAGCTACAAGAGTATGACATGGATGTACAAACCACTAAGTTGGTTAGAGGTCTGGGTCTTGCAAAGCTGATGGAAGAAATTAACTGCAGGTGATGGAATTCAATGAAATTGAGGAAGGAAATATGGATGTCCATGAGAAATTCCATATGGTATAAGGACATAATATTTTACCTTAAGAATTTGGAGTGTCCAGGCATCTAGATAAAAATCAAAGAAGGACACTCAAACTAGCCTCCCTAGAAGTATATCATCACTGATTATGGGTTGGCTTGGAAGAATCTTGAAGGGATTATTTTGAGGTGTATTACAGAGGATGAAGCTCCCAAATTGATTACATAATTTCATGGGGGAGTGTGTGGAGGCCATTTTGCTGGAAGAGTGACTGCCCACAAGATCTTAAGGGTAGGTTATTGGTGGCCTACACTTTTCAAAGATGCAACCTTGTTGGTTAGAAAATGTGAAAGTTGTCAGAGGTTCTAAGGAAGAATGAAATCTTTAGGTGCTTTACCCTTGCAACAAGTGTCAATAGAAACTCCTTTTAAACGAGGCATGAATTTTATTAGAGAGATCTCAGATCCCTCAAGTACAGGGCACAAATGGATACTTTGGTGGCTACTGATTATTTTACCAAATGGGTTGAGGCTATCCCTACTAAAAACTCATCAAATTGTCATGGATTTTATCCTAAATCATATAATTTGTAGGTTCGGCGACTCGCTGCAGATAGGTGTTGACAATGCAATGAGTTTTAGAGCTAAGCCATTGGTAAATATGTGTCAATAATATGGGATAAATCTAACATATGCATCAAACTACAATCCTCAAGGGAACATTCAAGCTAAATCAAGAAATAAAAATTTTCTTAAAATCATTATAAGAACATTGGAGGTTAACAAAAGGAAATGGGGTGAGTAGTTGAAGTTTGCTTTATGGGAAGATAGAATCACTGCCAAAAGATCCACCGGAAAGAGACCATGAAATAGACCATTTGAATTGGTTTATGGAGTCTAATATAATCTACCCTTACATATGAAATTATCCTCCTATCAGTTCATACAACAACTTGAGGATGAAGAAGTGAATCCCTATGAAGCTAGGATTAATCAAATAGTTGATTTGGATGAAGAGAGAAGGGAATCTCACCAAAGACACCTGAGGTTCAGAGATAAACTCAAGAAATTGTTTGATAAGAAAGTAAATCCCAGGAATTTCAATGTTGGAGACCTTTTCCTATTGTGGGATAGAAGGCATGAAGATAAGGGGAAACATGGTAAATTTGATGCTTTATGGATGGGTCCTTATTCCATTGACATAAGAATTGGTGAGCACACATTTTTCCTGAAGGACTTGGATGGAGACTTGCTTGAATTTCCTATTAATGGAAGAAATCTAAAACACTTCTTGGATTGATCCAAACAAGGTACGAATCATTGTACAATGTATAGTACTTTTTCTTTATTTTTGCCTTTTTGTTTTCCTTGTCTACAATGACCAGTTGCCTTGGTTTGTTGGTTTGTTTTTGTGAAGTGAGTTGATGTTGTTTAAAATAGTGTGTACTTTGAATGTCTCCATAACCCAATGGATTTAAGAACTTGGTCTATTTTATGAATGGTTCTTGTGGCACCCATAGGGGTTCCCATTCCCAATTGAAGCTCTGTGTTGTGTTCGAATATATCTCACCCTTTTATCTAGTATATGCCTTCGAAAAATTTACTTTGATTGGTTTTCTCGTATAAAAATGTGTATTTGAAGATATAGTCATGGTGAAATACATGTGAAAATATCATGTTTAGGGTGTAAATCCTCTTCGAGGAACGTAATAGTCATGTTACCTCTGTAAAATCCTTGTCAAAAGATGATCATAAATTGGGTGTAATCTTAAAAACATCCTTGTATATTATCTTCTGGTCATTGCTACAAATTTCATATTTTTCTCCACCACCCAAAGATACGTGGCATGTTCCCATTAGTTGCGGTGTTGCGGGATTAATTTGTAAAGTTACAACAATTACATAATACATACAAAATGAAAACTTAGCCCTAAGGCTCGACGAATATTCCTAGGAATATTTGAAGTCAAAATATGTGAACCAAAAATTTGCTCCACTCTGAAGAGGTACACATGTTAAAAGATAATTGGAGTGGGGAATCGGGGCCGATGATGTTCTCTTAACATTAAGTCAATAAAAGTGAAAAGTGAAGAAACATTTATGAAACCTTCCAGGGACACATGGCATATTATCAAGCCAAGGTTAGAGAAGCGGGGCCTTGGGTGGAATTGGTAAGATTGTGCTTGGTCAGGAAAATAAGCAGATATATAGAAAATTCTCATAGCTCCGCTATCTCTAAGAATTGAACACATGTCAAATTCATAATAAAATTCAAAAGGCAGGTGATCAGTTCAAATTCATAAACTTGTTTGAGTTTAAAGGTAGTGCAAAAATACAAAAATACTCCCTGAGCCCACATAGCATGGAATTGCTCCACGTGGATGACCCACATTTAAAAATGGGAGGTAGGACGGATGGCCACAATTCAATGCATTTATGAATGCCGCCATTAATGCGTTTTCTTACACAAATCAAGGAAAAATTGTTTGAAGTATTTAAACACTTCAAGATTTTTATTATTGCATATGAGGATTTGGATACCCTTGCTATCATAATTTTCAGAGGAACAAAGTGAAATCATTTTAAAAAAATCTATTGGGAGCTGATGGTTTGAAAATATAGGAAGAAAAGGTGAGTTAAATAGATATTTTCACAAGAAATCTGTAAGGATTGTATTACTCTCGTATTTTCATTGTCTTTTACTCCAAATTCTCAAAGTAATTGAAAGTAAAATCTAGGTCATAAAAGAAGAAGACATTGTTGTTAGGTTTTCATGTCACACCCAATTACAAAGATTTGGATAAGATTACGTATATAGATTTAAATAATACTTGGTTTGAATGAATTCTTGAAAAGATTGAACAACCAAAACAAAAGTGAACTCAAGGAAGCAATCAAGGCTAGTAACATTGTCTCATCTAGTGTTATACCTCCCCTTTTTCATTGCCCTGAATTGGTGAGGATTTGTGCTATGAACTATAATCCAGAAAAGAGAGAAGTCTTAGATGGGAGTGGTGAAGCAATATTGACTTTAACACCCAAGGCCTTTAGGATAATGCTAAACTTACCAGTAATCAAAACTTTGATAACCCTAGGTGTTGAATTATCCCTTAAAGACTATGAAGCCAAGAAGAGAGACTATGCTAAACTTATAAACACTAAATGGATGTTAGCAGATAATAAGGTAACCACCAGAATTCCCAAGAAATTGGTTAGGGCACAGTTTGTGGAAGAAGCGAAAGATGTAGTTGTGTTTCTAAGTAGGATGGCTAGTTTGAAAACAAAAAAATAATTCAAAGAATGGATTTTCCCATATATGTGGATTATTTTAGAAAGGAAAGGGATCATTTTTTGGGAAACCCTTATTGCTGATTCAATTCATAGTCATCTTCTAGCATTGGATACAAAGATCTAGTTGGGTGGTGTTGGGGAGTTTAAGTTTTACATGATGACATATCTAATTTACAATATTGCAGGCCATAGGCATTTCCCTAGCCTTATACCACATACCCCTTTCAAAAACATAATGTGCATGAAATTTATCCCCAATTACAATTGAGTAATTGGAAGGGAAATGTAAGATTGGTGAATGATACATTTTTGCACCTATCATATGCTTGTTCAAACCTAAATGGGAGAAGTATAGGATATTAGAAGAGGCTAGAAAAAAATAATGGAGTTTGGTTGTTTCTTTATTCAATATAGAAAATTCACTTACATAAGAGCTAGTGGATTTGAAGGACAACCTTGCAAATTACCAATGTATTTGGATGACTTTATGTGAGTTGGAAAGATAGTTGACACTTGTTCATAAGATGATCATTGGAAGACATAAGACAAACATTAAATTTCCCATTAGGATTGGAAGTTATTACGCCCTTCCATTAAAATATAGGTGATGGAGGAAGAAATAGAAAGGTTTGATATGGAAAATTTTGAGGCAAGGTCTAGCTATGACATTAGGTGGGTGGTAAATACTTTGGAAAATTTCTTTGAGCATGAGCCTCACTTTGAGGACTACTGGATGAATTGCAGGGATGAGGAAGAGGTCAGACTTAGGTACTTCTTGAGAATGACCCTCACACAAATCATTGATTTCAAAATTGTTGTGGTACCTGAGGGAATTGTAGATGACCAACAAGTTGTGAGTCAATTTTATATTGACCAAGGAATAAAAGGTCAAACAATGACCCCCATGAAGTGGGATGAGGAAGAATATGATGATTAGTATGGTAGGATTGTTCATGTAATGAGGAGAACTTTGACTTGGTTGAAAACAAAGAACATTGATTTATCCATTTAGAATACAAGAGTGCTCAGTAAGTTCAGAGAATTAGGGATTTTGAAGGAAGATCTTCCCCTTTTGAAGGAGGGAGATGATAAGATGGATATGTACGTACCAAAAATGTAGGTACTTGTACACTCGAAAAGATGTTACGAAACCCCATTGATGATTTAGATCTCTTCCCAAGGTGTTCAGAATCCAGAAAAGCTCGCCAAGTATAAATTTGCATCCTAGAAAGCCTTGTCTAGCTTTTGCATGTTTTGTTCTAACCTCTCGCCCCCTTTTCCTTGAATTTCATCTTTAAGTTACAGAACCACTACCATGCCTAGGTGGCGGTCCCATGACCACCACCCTAGATAGGTGGTGGTAGTCCCGTAACCACCTCCCCGCATAGGGTGGCGGTCCCGTGCACATTTTCCGAATGTTCTAACGATATCGTCAAACGTAAAAATTCAAATTTCACCCACATTTCTGAACCACTAAAGCTTTCATTTATGTTTTGGCCGCCGTAAATAGTGATTTCCCTTTGTTTAATAATAGAAGAGTTCAATTTAGAATTACCCTCTGTAAATCCAAATGCTATAAATACCCAACTTGTTCACAAGAAAATGGCCCCTCTCCTTCCATGTTTGATTATTCAGTGTGTTTTGAAGTTCTTCCATGAGTTTCAATAGATTTAGATTTTGCATGAATTCTCAGCCTCTCCTTTCTGTTATAGAGATCATTTGATCTTCTTTCTTTCATTTTTACTCCATTGTTGTCCACAAATCACTTAGTATAAGGTAGTTCTAGTTCTAGATTAAAATCCATTTGATAATCTTAGAGTTGTAGGTTTTGTTTTGTCACAAAAGATAGATCCCAGAATTCTCGGTATATTTGCATTGTATCCCCACAATAAATCTTGCTACGAATTGCATAGTCAAGCTCTGTTCACTTGCACTATCTCTCTCTTACTTGCATTGTATTCATTCTATATCCAAAGATGCCATTGTTCGAGTATCTTCTTCTGGACGCTATCACATTCATACTTTTCTAGATTCACGAGAACACGAAGGAACGAGGAGATCACACTGAGGGGACAAGACACGACACAACTAGATTTACCATTGTTCTGTAAACTCTAGGTTTGAGCTATCAAAGTTGTTGTTATAATATATCAAATAGAGTAGCAAATCATTTTATTTCAGTTAAAGTTCACTTTCAATATTGCCAGGGAAGCTATGGGGAATGATAGTTTATGAGAAACTATGATTCATTTCTCACTTCTGAGGTAGGATTGGAAGTATTTTGATTAAACTAGTTAGTTATTTAAATATTTAGGATAAATTCACAACTGCACAGAAAATAGCTATACCAGGCTAACTTGCTTGTTTTAATTTCGTCATTAGACTAATTGTCCATTATCTGAATACATTAGAATAATTGCTCTTTTAATTTCATTCAAATGCACATCATTGAAAATACAAAAAAAGGAATATAAGCATAGTGTAGATATATCTTTCATAGTTAATTTACTTGTTTCAGTTAAAGTTGAATCATCTTTTGCATGACAAATACGGGACCCAAAGAGCCCAGAGAATACGTATTCGAACTAGTAGTACCTCAACCAAATATCTTCACAATGTTAACAGATATAGATCAAGGGCTTAGGATTCAGGTCTTTCAAATGACAATAAACCCACAAGAAATTAGTGAATAATTGAGGTAATTGAATATTGAAGATGAAAAAGCATACACATTCTGGTCAAATCAACCCAACTATAGATTGCCTTGATAGGATATCTGCATGACCATACAAGAACGAAAGAGAACAAATATTTGGTTGTGATCCATTAGTTCCGTAGTCGATGCAGGAGACCTTCTCATTGACATAGACACGGGTTACATATACAAGTTTCCAAAACACCCGTAAGGTATTCTGAGAAGATCGCATAACTCTTGGTATTAAACATAGAAGCTGAAAAGGCTTATGACCATTGGATAGTCGAAAGAAGAGATTGATTCTTCACATGACCATAACAGGTCCACAACAACCACGAACTCATGGTTGTGATCCCTAGGTCCCACAACCCAATGGGCCTGCAAGTTAGTTAAGTATTGACACCGGTTTATGAATGTTGGTATTTAGATCCTCACCACTCCTGCCAGATATCATAATGCAATTTTCCGTATTAAACATAGAAGCCAATCAATCCAACATTTTCTGGGCTAGACCAAAAACCACCCATAGTTTATTATAAATCCACTACACCTCTCATTACCATTTTCCATGACCTTGTCTGGGAATATACACGAAGCACCTACAGTCATTTTCCATGTATCCAACAGCCAATAGATAGGATCTCGATAGATCTCAACATTGATTGGAGCCTCTAAACAACTATTATATCTAAACGATCCATTACACCAATTCAGGTTAGGAGAGCCTTCTTTGCCTTAGATTCACAGATTCCATTATTGTGTGTTGAGGATATAAGATTACCCAACTAGTTTTTCTATATCCATATATATTCCATTCCCACCAGCTATCTCAGCACAACCTCGGGAGGTTGGGTATGAAGAAGAGCTACTTTTAGATTCTCATGCTCGCATGTCACTTTTCTATCGTACAAAATCGGTGAACCCGATGTGAAATAAACAACAGTTCCCCTTTTATTTTTTCCATCCACCTTCACTCTTTCCCATTATTCTGTGGGTATTTATATACCCCTCGAATATGTCGGGATATGATGCATATGGCAAACCTCTCTCAGGTCTCGAAGTGCATTACGGTCAAAAATAAACAACTGTCACCCTCACTTTTTGCATGGGATGACAACTATTCAAGTAACTACTTGTCATAAAAAACTCCTCCTCAAAGAACTAGCTCTATTTCTTCATTCTGAATTGAGGAGTTGGATCAACTCACAAAAACGCAACAACCAGAGCCCTCAGAATCTAACAATATGACGTTTACTAGAGAGTCCATTTCATCTCCTCGGGTTTTGTTCGACCAAAATCAAGAAACAAATGATCCACTCCCATTTTTGGATGAGGAGTATTTAGCGCACTACACTAGAAGTGAACAATGCTTCCAAAACATGTACCCACCTATAGGAAGTTTGCAAACACAACCCGATACCCTGCTCCAAGAAAACACCCCCATTCCTCCACCTATGGGAAATACTCTCGGTGAAGCTTGGCAGGGTAATGATCAATTCATAGTAGGGTACCATACCCTTTACAACCTCAAGGTGTACAAAAACCACCATTAAGGAAAAACACTGCGTCTTCACAAATCGAGGTCATCTCAGCCTTAGTTGAGAAGGTTAGAGGATTAGAACTTGCTCAAGAAAATCAAAATTCATATTTCAGGAAAGCAGGAATCCCCAACCCTCCGCATCATCCCAGCCAAGTTGACCTCCTCACAGGAACAGACATGTTAGGTATGCCTCCTCAACATTCATATAGCTATCCACAACAAACACCAACTAGAACCACATTTTCAAACACCGCTCCAATTGAAAGTATGATACCTCCCGCTTAGCACCAAACAACCCATACTAGAGCAATGCTCCTCCCTACTTAAACATTTATTCAAAATCACCATAGGGAGACATGTTCTCCCCTCCCAGATGTTCACTCAACCACAGGGATTTCCTTATGTCCCTACAAATACATATGCTATGCCATATCAACAACCCATTCCACCTCCACCCCCTCAGTAGGCACCATCGATGGTCAAAACCTATGTGGTAGGGACTTACTCAGAATATTTAAAAGAGCCTTTAGATTTCACCATATGAAGTGTCATGCTTCTAATACCCCTTCCTGATTTACCTGAATACAAAGGGGAGGGAGATTTGAATGCACATATCAAATCCTATGCCACGGCCATTTGAGAATTTCTCCCTTGGGATGCGGTTGCTAAGATATTTCCTAAAACCTTAGAGGGTATTGCCCTTGATTGGTATTACAGAATACCTGAAGCCTTGATACAATCATTCAAACAACTTGTGTCATATTTTATCAAAGCTTTTGACATGAAGAACTTGTTAAGGACATGGATCAGGGAATTCCTTCACATTAAATAAGAGCACAATGAATCTGGCGCTCATTTTATCCAAAGATGGAATATAGTCCTCTACTCATCAGCAAGTGCTCCAAACATGGATCAAATGGAACTATGCAATTTATTCCTTCATTCTCTCAATAGAGAGATAAAGGAAGAATTCCAAAAGTTCCCGCTAAGGACTTATGATGAAGTACTCGAGAGTGTTCTCCAAATAGATCGTGTGAAATAGATAGTGGTCGTAAGACATATGGAACAAACAGAAATTAATCACTCCCAATCAAAACACTACGACATATCCCAAAGGCTTTGGGAATACCAATCAAGGACCCAAGATCCTTAAAAAAACTACGGTGTTACAACAAATAGAGTTACAGACGAAGTTAAAATGGAAAATGTCGTAAACATTTTGCCACCCATTAACAATCAACGAAATAACAAATTTACTCCAACGATCAACGTGATGGATTTTAATTGTCCATCACGAAACAACAACAACAATAATGGAAAATCCAGACACAAGGTCTAAATCGAAACCCAACTAGATATCATAGTCAAAAACAAAGGAAACAACCTCAAAATCTTAACTCTAACAACCAGCAACTCGTTGGTCCTAAAAAAGCGCTTGGTTAGGTAGGTCATGGGGAAACAGCCAACAAAGGTGCGGTGGCATAGTCCCTCTTTGAGACAACAAAGTGAAACTGATTTATTGCTAATCTATCAAGCAAGAATCTATGCAAATCTACACTATTCTAACTTCGGGGGAGTTTGGGATCTCATCCCAAAGGAGGTAGTTCCAACTACAAACAGAAAAGGAAGGAAGGAATGGAGGAGGGTAGATCTGAAGGAAGAAAAGAAAAGAATTCCAAGATAGAAAGGTCAGAAGGTTTATGCTTTGGGTTGGTAGTAAACAGAGTCAAACTTACTTGCATAAACGATTAAAGCAATATTGATGAACATATGACGATAATAGGAATGAATCCAACAGAATAAAAACATAGATCTAACTTAAGAAATATCTGATGCAAATAACACATATATTGAGCACAAAGTCTGAACATATATATTAATATTTCTTTTGTTACAAAAAACACAAAGTATTTCTCTCCTCACTTCTCTTTTCATACAAAAATGTCCACCTGGAATACAACAAGTATTCCAGTATTTATAGAAGGAGAAGAGGAAAGAAGACAAAAACAAACCAACCACTATTTACAAAATATCTAAAAAGTCAAAAGTTGACTTTGGGCAAGTTTTTGGATGGCAACATCCCATGGTGCAACATGGATGATGTCATCATAAATGCCAACATGCTTTTTAAATATTTTTACAAAAATGATCAAAGCGTACACAAGAGGAGAAACTACTCCTCATCATCCCTTTGCTTAAACTTAGTGTCTTGCTTCTGATTAGGAGAGTTGATGTGACATTGTGCTTGATATTCCATAAACTTGTTGATCATTTCTGGAGTTGATCATGATCTAGACCTTTGTCTCATTCTTGAGCTTATCAAGTAACCCAAAAACTCCTCGCATGCATCGATCAAGAAGCCAATGAAATCACGGTAGGCCAAGAGGTTATTGATTGACTCTCGGTCGAAAGTGACCTCTGGTGCCAAACCTTGAGTGACTATAGCCTTGAAGCACTGAAATGTATCGTCTGCTTCCCTCAAGGTGAACGATTCACTGAGCATCCCTGGAGACATCTTTGTAACTATCTGCTCCATGTTGTATCATGCATCTAGGGCTTCATCCTTGATTTTATCTATCCTCTCCAGGATATATTCCATTTGATCAACCCAATAATCTAATGCAACGAGAGCTTTATTATGTTCCCGCAGGTGATTGATGATGCCGACCTTTAATAGGTCGTCAGCTGAGCAGTTAGCCATTGCTTGGAATGTTTCATGTTGCAACCTAGCATTATCCAACTCCTGAGAGGGAACCTACTACTGCTTGTAGCTCCTTATTTGCTTGATCTATATCCTAGTAGAGCATTGTGAATTTCTTAATCATTTCCTCACTATCTTTGAGGATTCGCTCAATCTAGGAAGATATTTCTGCATCTTGTTTGCAAATATTAGCATAATCATTTATTTTATCCTGACCGATAACTTCCATGGGTTCAGCGATAGTCATAGGAGGAGCGTTTCCCATTTTCTGCAATGCTCGGAGGAGATGTTTGTTTTGTTCCTTGAGTAGTCTTTTCTCCTCTTTTTCTTCCTGAAGCTTCTTGCAAAGAGCATCTACTGCAGACAAGGCTTCTCCTTGTAGGCTTTCAGATGAGGTCCCCATTGTGACTTGAGTCACTGTGAAGTCTGTGGGAGACAGATCCTTCTTTTCTTTGGTGGGATCCGGGTAAGCAATATCCATGACTCTCTCCCCTGAAGTGCTCTTAGAAAAGTGAGTTATCACTTTCTGCTTCTTGGGTCCCTTCTTCGGAATGATAAAGAAGTCCATGGGTGTGATGGGAACCTTTCTCTTATGTTGACTTAGGTGGTCAGAAATCCAACTAGGACTTATGGGAGTAGGAGTAGAGGAAATAGAAGAAGAAACAAGAGTGAAAGGGGAAGCAACTAAGAGGCCTCAGGGAAGTATGTTGAAACACTTGGTGGTGGCATCGATAAGGAGTCCAATGTGCTGCTACTTGTGGGGCCTAGAGTTACTATAGGAGAAGAGAAGGACATGGAAATGGAAGGGATCTACAATTGGATGGAGGGAACACTGGGTGACAGATCCGTGAGAGGTGAGAAGATGAAAGAGGTGGGAGACAGAAGGGAGGAAGGAAGGGGAGAAGACACATCCATAGGAATAGATGCTTGAATGACAGGAGGAGGAGAAGAAATCGAAGAAGGGATGCTAAGTACCTCAAAGAGCAGTTGTAGTTGTGACAACATCTTCAGTGGATGTATCCATTGGAACCTCTGTTGTTTCCTCTTCTTTACCTGGAGATACCAGGTCGACTACCTGCTTCTCAGAAGTAGAAGGAAGGCCTTGAGGAGCTTCTTCTTGTTTACTTGATTCTCCCTCCTCATCTTTTCCTTTTCCTTTTGGCACTTGGGCCAGTCGGGGAGGTGCTCTACATGAAGGAGAAGTAGTGAAATCTACTCTGAGGTAGGTGAGACCATTCTGTTTGCACCAATGTTTGGTGCATTGCAACGTGGGCCTAACCCTTTCTTAAATGGTTTTCGGTGCCTTGGCTCTGTCGATCTCCGTGAATGGCCAATCATCCCCATCTGTGTCAAGGTAAACCTGATCAATTTCTTGATCAGTCTCTTGAATTCCTTTGGGACGATAACAACGCCATAGTGGACGATCTCCGCCACATGACCACCAGAGTGATATTTTTGCCTCGATGTCTATTTCATGTGTCAGGTCGATCCAGATGTCCTCGATCTTAGGAACATGGATGGGATCAATTTTTTCCTTTGGGAGGCAACTCCGACAGTCGAAGGTGGGCCTTGCTGGGAAGTTGTGCTTCAAATTTAGCAATTCCATCTCAGCATACATCTCTCATGCTTTGGCCAATGTGTAGAGTGTATCACCAACTATGAGTGGAATGGATTTCCTCCTTTCTTTCTCTTCATGCACTTCTCATGGTACGTGATTAGTTGCCTTGATAAATCCAAGAGGATCAGATTTGGCCCTGCATACCTTGGCAGCTTTGTCAGTTCACCCTTGAAATTCACCGCTCTAAGGTATGTGAATGTGGAGAATTATGTGAACAATGCTCCCCATTTCTTTGTGGCAGCAATTACACTCGGGCTGGTCTCGGCCATGTCTCATGTTCAGCCTCAGCAAGCAGATTACCTCATAGAAGAAGGCATCATTAATCTTGGAGAACTAGGAGATGCTAGCCTCGAGCTTTAGCTCTGGGTAGAATTCATATATTTTGACCTGGGGCCATACCCCATTTCGAGCTAAGCCTATGAAATCTCTTACTACCGCAGCAGCATATACAATGTAGGAGTTCATGTAGAACTTCCTAGTTGTTAGAATTTGTTGGAGCTATTGGGAGATGGTGTCACTGATGATTTTACCCCAGCCAAAACACTGATCGTGCACATTCTTGTTCATGGTTTCTAGATACCTCAGCATCCATTTGTGGAAATAATGGGCATCAAGGAGCCCAAATACTCTATTCATGAAGTTGATTGCATCAATCAACTCTTCATCAAGTCACCGTGGTGGATGGTTTGTGGTCATCTCGCTCACCGGCTTCTTGTTCTTTAGATAAATATCATTCATCATCTGCATACATTTATCCTCATTGTCGTCCCAAGCCTTCTTGCAGTCTTCAAGGCTTATCTCCACATATTTCCTATGATGGGGAATACCCAGGATCATTTAAAAGTGATGAGATGTGAGGTATATGATGGGCTATTGTTCTTTATTTTTAACATATCTAGTGTCCTTGTTATAGCAAAGGAAACCAACATGATGAATTCATTATTTACGACACTTACTGGTAGCCTTGCTACAAAGTGCAATCCACTACCCACTAGTTTGTTCATCCACGGGCCATTGATTGCCTAGTTGGTCCTCACCCATAAGTCATCCATATCAATATGCCCTAGCTCAGAGTCTCTGATGTTGAGGTCGCTTCTCTCTATATGAGTCGCCCTCCGAATTTCGATATTTGTACTTCATCTCTTGTTTTGACTGCTTAGCTTTAGCTTTAGACTTTGTTGGTTTTTTTCTTGATGAAGACATGTGTGAGCTCAAGGATGGCTGTTGTTTTTATGCAAGAATCAAGGAGGTCCAACACAAAAGAGCCATGTCAACCGTCATGTTATTCATACTGAAAGCTTGCAGAATGAAGAACAAGTAATTATAAGGCTTAGGGCGCAAGGCACAGTTCACAACATGTTGCAGAGGCTTAAAAATGTTGGGCACACTTTGGAAGATGTTGACATGAAAAAGTTTCATCCATGTTCATAGGAGAAAAGTTGCACCAAGTTTAGAAAGGGCACAATTTTGCAAGGTGTTGCACGAAAAGTTTCAGTGCCAAGGATAAGGCGCGGGGCGCGGTTTTACAACACACAACATGACATGTTGATGTCAAGGAATATGCACATGTGCCTTAGGAAATTTTGCTTTAGCGGGGTGCAGGAAAAGTCTATGTTACATATGTTTTAAGTGCACCAGGGAACTACTTTAGACGATGTTGCAAGGAAAATCAATGCACCTAGGGGTTAGGCGTGGGGCGTGAGTTAGCAACACACAACATGGCATGTTGATGTTCTTCAAGATGCGCCTATGCTTATCAAAATATGCTAAGTGTTATTTAAGCTAGTGTAGAAAAATATTGTGTTACTTAGGTGTACAGTGCGCCAAGGCGCGACTATGGGAGGTGCAACATGGAAAGACAGTGCGCCAAGGGTTTGATGATTTTTTGCAATTTCTTTGATTTCTTCTCTCTTTTGGTTTCTTCAAATGGTAAAGAGAGGGTTTCAACAAGATAACAAGTAGGGAAAAATGGCCTTTGGTTTCTTCAAAGGTAGGGGCCTTCCAGATTTATAGATCTGGAAGGAGAGGAAAAGGGGTTTCCAGTTGGTTATAGATTGTTAGGTTCCTCTTTTAGATTTAATCTTTTTATACAAGCCCTAAGCCTAACACAACCAAAAACAAAACCATAACAACAAAAAGGATGGCAGAAGCCACTTACCTAGATTTATAAAAGATGAAGAATGACATGGGATCCACAAGCTCAAAAATGGCACGTGGGGGACAAGGATAGGCTGACAAGAACAGAGAAAATACTTTTTCAATTTTCAAAACGTGAAAATGACAGGTGTCAGGCGCCTATTTATAGGAAAACTGACATTTATTATTTCACCAACTTCCTTTGGCACACCTTTGGGAGTGTCGACACAAGGAAAAGTGCACCTTAGCGCAAATTTGTTGATGTCGACATGACATTTCCTGTGCCTCAGCGCACATTTCATGGTGTCAACACAATGTTTCCAGCGCCTTAGCGCACATACTTAGCACATGTTTTATGATGTTGACATGACATTTCTAGTGCCAAAGGGCTTTCTAAGGGGCGCAAATTCCTTGATGTCGACATGAGAATTCCTATGCCTAGTTCAAAAAGGCACATTTTTAAGAGTGTTGACACACCATTTTCTGCGCCTAGTTAAAGAAGCTGAAAATGGCTAAGTTCTAAAAAACTTGATTTTTGAAAGGGAGTTTTGGACCATTTCAAACGTTAACAGACTTCCTTAGGGGTCAAAAAGAATTTTCTGATTTGCGGTTACCTAAAAATTTCCTTGTCAATTTTACAGATAACACAACCTAATCGTGGTTTTGACCATAGCAAGTTTCAAATCAACAACCTCAAAACTATAATCCCAACTTATATTGTGGTTTCCACAAAATTCAAGGCCATGATACTAGGAATTTTCGTGACTAAAATAAATTCATGGAAATTTTTCCAGAAGACCAAAGACAACTCTTTATAGATATGTTCTTGGCAAATTCTGTAGTACCCGCAACAAACACATACACAGGGGCAATCTCCCCTCAAAATGCACCCCTCAAGATTATTAATGATCCACTCCCAAATCATTCTAACAATAACATGTTGGATCCAAATGGGATGAATAAGGGTGTTATGATAAGAAATAATGATCATGAAGCCTCAAATTCATTAAATCCACTGGTCGCACCCTAATTAGGAACTCGACCACAAACCAAGATAGTTGGCTTGGTAGAGTTAGATATCGAGATACCCACAGGATAATTTTAGCGGAAAATATTCGTAATATGGCGAAAATTTCATTTTAGGAAAATTTGAAAAGGTGAATTATTCGGAGTGGGTCGGTGTCCTGTTCGCCTAAAATATATAGTATATTTTTTTGGGGGGGTCGGCTTCGCCTTCATTTGAAAACATCTCCTATAAAAACCTAGGTGATTCACCACGTAGTATACCTCAAGTAGCTTACCAAATTACCAATACTGTGAAATTTGAACTCACATACCCTTGAGCACCAGAGATTCATATTATTCTTTGTTGCTTTGTGATTGTTGACGCGATGAAGAGTCAGTCTTCGATGCGTGACAAGAGTCGATGATGCGCAACAAGAGCTGTCTTGTGACGCGTGACAAGAGCTATCCGACATGCGCATGAGTTGTACCGACATGTGAAAAAGGTGTTCGACACGTGACCAAGGAAGTGTTGCGCGACGCGACTTAGGCAAAGAAGTGACGCGCGTGATGAGGAAGTATTGACGCGCGACTTGGGCAGTGTTGACGCGCGACAGTATATTAAGAGTGTGGGCGCACGACCTCGAGGCATGGGGACGCGCAACAAGACCTCGGGCCGGGCGAGTCGCTACTTGGTTCTTTTGTTGACGCAGGACTCTTTTCAGAATAATGGAAGGTGCCAGCTCAAAGAATACGAATAACCTAAAAGTAAGTAAGAAATCTCGAAATCACTCTTCAAGTATTTTGGAAACTCAGAGATACGATATTGTAAATACCAATCATATAGATGCCACCACAGAGAATCAAAATACTGACTGTGTGGAAGGAATTATTGAGGTGGACATGCATTCTGCACAGTATCAAAGTCAAACAAATGAAACCTACGATAATATGCCAGATCTTGAAGATATTGTTCCTGTTGGGGTGCAACCAGAAGTGCAGCTAGATATCACAGATACAAACACTCAGCAAAATGGAAGATAGAAATCAAAATCAAACTCCGGTCCAAGAAAGAGGAAACCAGGTGATTGTGATATTGCTCAAAATTCTACTCAAAAAAGTAAAGCATTAAAAACAAACAAGAATATGTGGACCATTGGCAGGACATACAAGTTTGATTGGGCAGCTAAATTTCCGTTTATTGAACCTGTAAAATCATCTAATTCTGAAGAAATCCCATCTGAATGTACATGTAAAATATGTATGTGGAAATTGGGAAAGCAACAAAAAATGCAACTGAAGCTGGACACTATAGAAAAACATTGTGGAAAACAATATTTAACTATAACGGGGCGGATGGCCAGAAAATCAAAACACATAGGTGGAAAACTGAAAAAGAATGCATGCATGTTAGATACGCAGCGGAATATGAGGCAGAGCAGAAAAAACATAGACATCTGTTGGAAAAGGGAGGAACGATCACATCGCATATTGGTAAGATGAAAGAAACAAATCTACATGCAAAATTCATACAATTCTCTACTCTTTTTCAAATACTTAAAAAAGGAAGAGCGATTTCAGATTTCCTCGATTTCAAAGTTTTGTATCAATTTAACGGAATGCTGAATGTACCTCAGTCTCATTGGTCTGAGAGTAGTGGATGGGAAATGGCAAAATGCCTCTCGATGATAGAGAAGGAAGATTTGAAAGAGAATGTAAAAAAAGAAAACTTTATCTCTCTTTCAATTGATGAAGTGATAGCAGTCGACAACACCGCATGGGTATGTATCCACATCTATACTTTAGAAAATCATATAAGGACACCTCATCTGTTGGGTGTTATGAAAATGGTTGAAAAGCTATGATGCCGAAAACCTATATAAAATAGTTGTTTCTCATTTGAAAGATGTTGCTGGTATATGGTGATTATGAAATTGCTACAAAGTTGGTATGCGTTGGAGCAGATGGTGCATCTGTCATGCAGGGTCACCGAATAGGGCTATGTGTTAGATTACAAACAACAGTGGCCCCATATATGCTACCAATTCACTGTATGGCTCACAGAATGAATTTAGCGTATAAAATGGTAAGCAACCATGAAAATGTTGCTAAATTAGAAGACCTTATAAGAGAACTTCATGCCTATATGTCAAGCAGCCCAAAGCGTTTTCTCAAGTTCCAAAAATTTACAATTGGAATTACAGATGGCAAAAAACTTCTGAAGGATGTGGAGACTAGATGGATCTCTTTGTATGAACCTGCATGCAGAGTTCGTGAGGAGTATCCTTCATTGGTTGGTTTCATGCACAAATACCAACATGAAGTTGATAGGGCGAGGGACTTGTTGTTCCATTTAATTGATTTGGAGACATTGCTTACATTGGTTGGTATTCTTCCAATGTTAAAGGAGATCAATACACTGATGAAGCATGCACATGGCAGATTAATCTATATTGTGGATTTTATACGGATGAGGAAAATGGTATGTCAAAGTCTTGATATATTGTACTGTTCCAATGATAGTTTTGATGCACCTGTTTTTGAAAATTGGAGAGATTTATTAGATCTTAAAAATCCTAACACCTTTTTGAGATTTAATATCCACGATCACCTCTGCATCACTGTTAATGGGAGGGAAATACCAGTGCACATTTTGCAAAAATGTCAAGCTATTACAGGATCGGAACGAGAAGATGTTCCCGTGACACGTAATTTGTTTGAGTCTATTATAGTTGAAACAAGAATAAAGCTTAAAAAAATTTCAGAAACCTTGTCATCAGAAATTAGGGAACGTTTCTGTAAAGATAAAATTCTGGAAGCCATGGGTGTGATGAATCCTAATTTTTGGAATACTGAAGGTGGCCGTGCAGACTTTGTCAGTAAGCATTTCCATAAATCAATGGGTACAATAATGGAACAATTTACAAAGACGTCAGAGCTCAAGGGTGTGGAAATCAAAGGTATACTGAATGCCGATTTATTAAAGTCTCAGTCAACAAATTTTGCAACAACAATGAGGAACCAATATAAGAATTTAGATCAACCTTCTGAAAGTGGAGCTATTACAAGGCTGTGGCGAGGAATCTATCAAAGTTCTATTTTACAAGAAGATATCAGTGAATACTTCAGATTATATGAGTTATGCCAAACAATGATTTTGGGGTCTGTGGAGGATGAAAGGGTTTTCAGTGCATTGTCATTTATAAAATCAAAACTGAGAAACAGGTTGGATAAAAATCTAGAAAGCTGCATGAGGTGTTATGTTTCTCGATACTCCATCGAAACCTTTCCGTTCGACAGAGCAATTGCGCACTGGAATTCCCTTTGCGAAAGAAGAGGTGTGAATAATACAGCTACAAGTACAAATATTCCCAACCTTGAGAGTGTAATTGGCTCTTCGTCACATTCTACAGAAGACAACATCGACTTTGATGAAGCTATTGATAATGGATTGTTTCAACTTTAAATAGGTATCTTCTTTATCTATCTTTTATCTTTATCATTAAAGATGTTACAGGTCTATATACTAAAAATGTCAGGAAATTCACCCATCTATCTACTAATACATTTCTCGTGTTGGGTTTTTTTAAAACACAGATCTAGCTCATTACCAGTGGCAATGATGATTTCAACTTTAAGGAGGTATCTTTTTCCCCTTAATCTTATTGTTTGTTACTATTCATTTATTCAGCTCTGGTTATCATTAAAGATGTTACAGGTGTATGTATTTACATTTAGTTAAATACAATATTTTTACTTTTGAAAATGTGGGTTGACATCCGTCAGGAAGTCACTTCTGGACCGACAATGTCAGGCAACTCACCCACTTATCTACTAATCCATTTTTTGTGTTGAATTTTTTTTAAGACAAAGATCTAGCACATTACCGGTGATGATTTCAATTTTAAATAGGTATCTTCTTCAACATAATTTTATTGTTTGTTACTATTCATTTTTTCAGCTCTGGTTATCATTAAAGATGTTACAGGTGTATGTATTTACATTTAGTTAAATACAACATTTTTACTTTTTGAAAACGTGGGTTGACATCCGTCCGAGGAAGCTGTTACTTCTCGGGGGTCGACAATGTCGACAACTCACCCATCTATCTACTAATCCATTTTTGTGTTGAATTTTTTTAAGACAAAGATCTAGCACATTACCGGTGATGATTTCAATTTTAAATAGGTATCTTCTTCAACATAATCTTATCGATTGTTACTTTACATTTTTTCAGCTCTTGTTATCATTAAAGACGTTACAAGTCTAATTCTATATATTTACATTTATTTAAAGATATTGTTGGTCTATATATTTAAAGATGTTGCTGGCACTTCTCAGGAGATAGGACTGACAATGTCAGGCAACTCACCCCTATATCATATCATCACCATATCATTATCATATCCTGAGTCCTGACACTATAATTATTATTAATACAATTATTTATCTAATTTTAAATTTATTAAAACAACTTCGTTTTTAAAATAATTCATAATTATATCATTACAATTCTATCCATTCTAATCATATCGTTACAAGTGTAGAGAATAATTATCTTAAAACAAGTTCAAAAGTCTAGAGGAGAAGAATTACTGTGCTTGATGATAAATCTACGTCCACATTAAATTGATCATCGTCTTTCATCATCATCTATCATTAATTATCAATTATCATCATTCATCATCTACGTCCACATACAATTCATGACAACTCAAGTAAACAAGAAACATACATATAATTCATGATAATCACCATCTAATGCAATTAAAATTAAAGATTGTATATAAATCCATATAATTAAATTCAAAAACCATAGTACATACTCAATTGTAGAAGTTTTCAAATTCAATATTTAAAGTTTCCTCAATAATAAAAGTTTCTAGTTTTCAAAACCCTCTCTTTCTTTATCCAATTCTACTCTGCACTCTTCCCCAACGGCTTCTTCCACTGTGGCTGTACCTCCTTCCCCAAAACAAGAAATCTCCATGCGACAACAAATTTGGATCAGCTGCAGCGTTCAAACTATCCCGTTGCCAATAATTTTCATAACGACTAATAATCTCATTGATAAGAACCTTAGCCCTTCTCTCCCATTCTATAAGCTGAATCTATCTTTTTTGTGCTTGTCTAGTTGTATGAAATACTCCTTGCCCTCTTTAGAAGTACTTGTGCCAAAACCCTGTATGGTCCAAGCAACAAGTGATACCTAATCAACAAGTGAACAAAACCAGAACTTGAAAACATATAAAGAGAAAACAAACTAGCATTACTTTGTAGTACTATATGGTCCAGCCAGTTATCGATCCACTCAATGATTCTCTCCAAGCTTCATACTCAGGAATTGTGTAAAAAGATAACACATTTCCATTTTTGTGAGTTGCCTACATCAACATGTGCCAAAATTAGACATGGAGATAAATAACATCTGGAGGCTTAAAAACAAATATAAAGAGTCTCAATACACTCAACAAAATATACAGGGGTAACAGTTACCCTGACAATAGGAGTGATAAATTCCACAACAAATGAAGGAATTTTAAGCAGTGATGGCCAGGTATGGTGTATGAAATTGATCAGCAATCCTTTGATGTGGGATCCATCATGGTCCTTTAAGAGACAAAGGACAAGTCAAAGGATCTCACTAGAAAGGATGTGTCAGAATTAAGCAGAAACTAAACAACGCTATACAAAGATCATGTACCTGGTCTGTCATTATCATCAGATGGCCATATCTTAAAGATTTAATGCTGTCATATATTTTATCTTCCTGTAGACCAAGGATTTTTTTTATATTTACTATCTCTTTATTCTCCATTTGTTGGTGAGTGGTAGCTTCCCTGACATTGAGCAGCTTACCTCTGAGAGGAAACACGCCATAATAATATTGACCAACAATAGATATTCCTGCCACCTGATAGAATAAAGATAACTAAAATAACAAAAAATTAAATTGGAAAGTGATGTCGAAACATGTCACAATACTACCAAATTCAGTATTCACATTTCCCTGATTCAAGGCACAAACACTTACAGCAAGAGCCTTGGCTGAGTCACCCTCTGTTAATATTAAAGTACATTGATCAGAATTCTTCCCCCTTGATTGATTTGCATCATCAAGTTTGGGAACATCAATTAATTTCCCCTTCTTGGTTCCATCAGTTTTCTTAAGATCTTTTTTTTGTTTAAACTTTTCCACTGCACTCATCAGGTCAATCAAAGTTACAAAGCTCATCTTAGACACTAGCATTGCAAAAATTACATGTACTCAGAAATGTTACATATTAGACACCACGCCTTTTATTTATTGACATGGGCTGCAAATGCGAAACAGTGAAAATTACTATAAATTTATAACAGCAAATTGTATCAGAATAAAAAATATGAATTAAAAGGAATTATACTTACAATCAACATGGAAACCGAACGTTGATTCGAGAAAATTCTTTTCTTCCACGAGTGTTGCCTTGGTTGTAACAATTGGTAAATTTTTGAACGAAAGGCCCGTAAACCGATGGATGTCATTTGCTTCGATACTGAATTGAAAAATTTGGCCATCGTTCAGAGTCACATAAAAAATGCCGTCCTCTGAATTGTAGGATGACAGAAAGTAATTCAAAATATCCGGATCTGTTTCGAAATGGGGCATATTAATAGTATGGATGTGAGGGCATAAGGGATTCCTGTAGTTGATCTTGGAAATCGATTGAATTGGATTCTCTTGATTTTTGTTACTGAACTTGGAGTTGGGAAGCATCGAGACCTGCAAAAAATCTAGAGCTGGAAGGTGAAAACGAGAAAATGACCGGTTGAAGGGTATTTATAGGCTAAATTGGGCATCAATGGCTTCACTTGACGCGCGTCAAAGGTTCTAGCTGACGCGTGACAATAGTCTAAGTGACGCGCGACAATAGGAGTGAGCGACGCAGCGTCGTGTAGAAAGTGACGCGTCGTAGAAAGTGACGCGCGTCATAGAATCGATGGCGCGCATTCACTAGGATCGATGACGCGCGTCACTAGGATGCGCGTGTGACGCGCGTCATTAGGTGCCATGACACACGTCATTAGGTGCCAGTGACGCACGCGTCATTAGGAGCCGCGATGACGCGTGCGTCATTAGGTACCAGTGACGCGCGTCATTAGTTTGCGATGCAGCGGCGCGTCATTAGCGCGTGCATTGCGCGCGTGCGTCATTAGGGGATGTCGCGCGTCGGTCAAGACCATTGATGTTCCATTGACGCGCGTCGGTCAAGACCATTGATGTTCCATTGAGAAAGCCTGAGACTACCAAATAATTGATTTCTTATCCAAAATTTAATGGAATTCGAAGTTTTCACCTCTTTTGCTCTAGAGGAAATTCCCTTCATGTTTGCAATGCAGCCAATTGAGATGAAGCCTTCAAATTTATCAACCAAAGAAACAGTGTTTGGTGTGTACTTGATGATGATATAGGGTCTTGTTTGATAAGTTCAAAAAGAAACTTCATGATATATGCTAAGACTGAGTTTGAGATGAGGTACCAGTAAGGCACTGTTGACAAAATTTACACAATGTTACCTTTTTAAGATGATCCAACCTTGCACAGAGAACTTTATGTTGAGCTGTAAAAAAATTTCAATATTTGAGACACTTGATTTTATCAATTGTACTTCAAGAAGATCATGATTAATCAATTCAAGGCATAGAAATGGGGGAGCTTCAAAAAAATTGTCTTCAAACATACACTTCAACATTGTATCTTCAGCAAAGGAAAACAAAACAAGGTGGTAGCAGGAATTTTATACTTTGATACTCCTTGCAATGGTCAACCAAGTATTTCATCAGCTCAACAATGATAATTAGAAGAAAGTAAAAACAACTTTCCATTACACAACAATTTTGATCACTTTACCCTTATTGTATCTTTCAAACCTCATTCTTGTAACTAACATGATATATAAACGACCTTATTGAGCTATGATCATATGCACCACCTTAAAATTTTGAAAAAAAGAGACATATTTTAATTCAACCACTCCAAGAAGCAGTCCTGAAGAGAGAATCTCAAGATGTGAATCCTATACAAAATTAACTTCTTGGTGGTAGTTGTTTAGTCTGCATTTCTAAGCGATCGAGTTTTATAAAAACTTGAATAAGTTTAAATACTCATTTCAAAATCTAATTAAATTTGGCATGAAGCACTAAAAGACACTCCTATACACATTTCATGTTTTGGTTAACCATGGGTTTTCCTAAAGATGTTACAGGTCTATATACTAAAAATGTCAGGCAATTCACCCATCTATCTACTAATCCATTACTCATGTTGGGTTTTTTTAAAACACAGATCTAGCTCATTACCAGTGGCAGTGATGATTTCAACTTTAAGCAGGTATCTTTTTCCCCTTAATCTTATTATTTATTACTATTCATTTTTTCAGCTCTGGTTTTGATTAAAGATGTTACAGATCTATATACTAAAAACGTCAGGCAATTCACGCATCTATCTACTAATCCATTTCTCGTGTTGGGTTTTTTGAAACACGAGATATAGCTCATTACCGATGGCGGTGATGATTTCAACTTTAAGGAGGAATCTTTTTCCCCTTAATCTTATTGTTTGTTACTATTCATTTTTTTCTCCTCTTTTTATCATTAAAGATGTCTATGTATTTACATTTAGTTAAATACAATATTTTATTTTTTTGAAAACGTGGGTTGACATCCGTCAGGAAGTCACTGTTACTTC
Organism: Taxus wallichiana var. yunnanensis; assembly: GCA_018340775.1. Lineage (NCBI taxonomy): Eukaryota > Viridiplantae > Streptophyta > Pinopsida > Cupressales > Taxaceae > Taxus > Taxus wallichiana. The sequence goes on from CM031240.1 coordinate 259,705,617, forward strand.
TCGGATTTGACATGTCGAGCAACTCACCCATCTATCTACTAATCCATTTTTGTGTTGAATTTTATTAAGACAAAGATCTAGCACATTACGAGGATGATTTCAATTTTAAATAGGTATCTTCTTCAACATCATCTTATTGTTTGTTACTTTACATTTTTCAGCTCTAGTTATCATTTATTTAAAGATATTGTTGGTCTATATATTTAAAGATGTTGCTGCCACTTCTCGGGGTGACATGTCGAGGCAACTCACCCCTCTCTGATGTCGGGAAAAAAAAAGATCTAGCATGTTACCCTTGATGATTTCACACAATCTAATACACAAGAGGTAAGCTAAACCCTATGATATTTGTAATTATGTTTAATTTCTTACCGGTGATGATTCTTTCTTGATTTCTTAGAATTATATTTAATTTATTTTTATATGTGGAAAATCCTTTGATATATTTTTTAAGCTGCTGGGATAAACTATTAAACAATACATTATACTATTATAAATATAAGTCCCGACACTCTTCCTAAAATTCCATGCTTTGTCATAGATCCATCACTTCTTGATTTCTCCATGAAGAAATAGATCTATTTTAGACTTATAATGATCATCCTCTAACACGAAGTTATTCAAACTCAATTCTAATGCTATCTTCCATATCCTATAGTCACCCACCCAAATCTACACTAATCACAACTATTTAAATCAACTTGAGCAGAGTCTTTATCTAATAAAAATCTACACACATAGTTTCTTTATGATCTAGTTTACAACCTTGATATTTTCTTACACACTCAAAATTATTCCAACTTATAGCCTCCCAGTTCTAATCCACAATTATTCTTCACCCTTATCAAATATTAAAAAATGATAGGATTCTTCAACCTTATATGTTTTACATTAAACTTCAAAGTTCTATATCGAGCTTGACCTATCTTTTAATCACATGGTTATTCCAACTTTGGTTAATCTAGATTCCATAACCTTGACTATTTAGAGCAACTTGTCAATCTACTCTACACAAAACAATATCCATGATAACAAAACCATATCTTTTAAACCATGGTCTTGATTGTTTGCAGCAAAACGTTATTTTCTGACAAATGGTCTTGACCATTTTGGATGTCAAACAACCTCTCTAATGAGAGATTATGCACTTATATAGAGGTGAATCTCTTTAAAATAGAATTTTCCTACACCATAAGTCTATTAAGGAGAAATCCTAAAGATCTGCTTCAAATCTTAGTTGCTATTTTTTCCCAAAAACATAATTTTCAAGATAATTAAAGTCCCACAAGATATTTAGGCACTACATTTTACATTATACACATTAAATTGATCATCGTCTTTCATCATCATCTATCATTAATTATCAGTTATCATCATTCATCATCTACGTCCACATACAATTCATGACAATGCAAGTAAACAAGAAACATACATATAATTCATGATAATCACCATCTAATGCAATTAAAATTAAAGACTATATAAATCCATATTATTAAATTCAAATACCATAGTAGATACTCAATAGTAGAAGTTTTCAAATTCAATATATAAAGTTTCCTCAATAATAAAAGTTTCTAATTTTCAAAACCCTCTTTTTCTTTATACAATTCAACTCTGCTCTCTTCCCCAACGGCTTCTTCCACTGTGGATGTACCTCTTTCCCCAACACCAGAAATAACCCCTGAACTTATAAGATCTTCTGCAGCACTGTCCAGATTTTTTATAATTCTTTCTTCTTGATTTGTTGCATCTCCATGCGACAACAAATTTGGATCAGAAGCTACTTTGGCTTTGAATAATATGTCAGGGTCGAGACCATGCTCTTTAATTATCCGCTTTAGTGTATTGTTTTGTTTGTTAACCAAAACAATATTTTGCTTCAAATTTTTCTTTTCGGATAAGTTTTGTTCTTTGCTTTGTTTCAAGTGAACTTGCAAAACCTTCGCCTGACTCTTCAAATTTTCATATTTCAACTGCACAAAAAGAGTAATGTCAATATAAAATATTAATGTAAATTCAAAATTTCAAAATAACAAAAATGATTGTTTAAATGTAATAGTACTTACAACAGCTCTATCTCTTTCGGCATTTGCGATTGATACCAAATCCTTGTCCTTGGACCATTTGTTAAAATATGCCTGGGCCTCGGCACTAATATTTTCCAATTTGTTTAGTGCCTTATCTAAAATGTCGTCTTTATAGTTGTTGTTAAACGTGACAGTCCCACATCTTACTTGGGTAAGTAAGGAATCCATCTTCGCAGGTTGATTCTAGACTGCAGCGTATAAACTATCCCATTGCCAATAATTTTCATAACGACTAATAATTTCATTGATAAGAACTTTAGCCCTTTTCTCCCATTCTATAAGCTGTTGGATATGAGGAATAATAAACTCACTGATATGGGATTGACAATCATTACCAATTAAGTTCTCCAAAGGAAAATGTGGCAACTGTTCACTATCTGAATCTGATGCAGACGATCTTGCTGGAGAAGAATGGGGGCTTTCACCAAGATCAACTGCTCCTTGTTTCTGCCTTTGGGTGGGCTGATCCTGTTTTTGAAAAAATTAATCAAGATTTAGATAAATAAATTTAAATCAGAATGTAATTCAAAATTGTAAAGCATATTAAAATTGAAATTTGAAGTATACCTGCTGGCCTTGAATCATCTCGCGGGTATCGAAAAAACCAGTTGGGTCATTGCTATCAATGCCCAAATAATCTTCATCTAAATTTATATTGTTCAAAACAGATATGCCCGTTGCACTGGGCAAGCCACCAAGTGATAGAGTTGGAATTCGAAACGAGGAGGCAAGGTTTAGTGTCCCACTAGGGGCCGGAGCAAAAGGCATGCATTTACCAATGTTCTTTTTCACTGTTCCTCTGGTTGGCATTTTAAAAATTAATGGTTGAGTGGGTGTCGGTGCCATGGTTTGATCATGACTGACATGTGCTGAAAAGTACAAGAAAAAAATGAAAAATATTAAAACAATTCATAAAGTCAAAACTACGAAATTAAACGTACTATAGAAAAGTTGTACCTTGTTGTCGAGGGGTTGTTTTCTCGGTCTTTACGGGTGGCCTTGTAGGAGTTGTACTCAGTGGCTGTTCAGAAGATATGAATGCATGCGACTGTATGGAGTGAGTTGGGGAAGAAGGTTCCAAAGTCCCTGCAATTCATCAATATTAAATAATGTCAATTCTTTTGGTTAAAATTTAAATTGAAAAATAAATATGCAACTTTGGAATTTGTAAATAATATATGAGAATGTATTACTTCTCTGGCGTTTAACGAGTTCAAACTGTTGAGGGTTTGGAGAGGAGTGAGCTTCCATTTCAGATTGGGAGTCCCCCGAAGCCTCCATGTGTTGTTGGCCTCTTCCTCTCGATAATTTCTTTTTTTTTTTTTTTAGGGAAGGGCTTTAAGATATCTTCTCTGTAAAACATTTAAATTTAAGTTTTAATAACTGCACTGTAATGTCGAAAATTGAAATACAATTACAAACTAAATAGTTTATACCTGTTGTTCTTCAAATGGAATTGAGAATTTCTTCAAAGCCTCATCAGAGCAAGTAGGAATTTCTTTATCTTTTAAATTTAAAACGCCTCATAGTAGAAGCCGAGGAGATAGTTTGTTGAATAAATGAAAGGTTTATCGAGAGTTTTGAATTTATTATGTCGAGTTCTTATTTTTTGGATAGATATGTGCACCAATCAAATTGTCATTTTGAGATAGTGGCACAAATGTATGCGATGGCCCAATTTGGTATATCTGTTTTTGGCGACCTGTGAAAACAATTCTGGCTTGAAAAAATGAAATAAGTGCAGCAAGAAAGTGGTGTGCAATTGATTGTGTATCTACACCACGCCTGGATTTATTGACATGGGCTGCAAATGCGAAACAATGATAATTACTATAAATTTATAACAAATTGTATCAGAATAAAAAACAATAAAAAATATGAATTAAAACGAATTATACTTACAATCAACATGGAAACCGTACGTTGATTCGAGAAATTTCTTGTCTTCTTCCAGTAGTGTTGCCTTGGTTGTAACAATTGGTAAATTTCTGAAAGGAAGGCCCGTAAACCGATGTATGTCATTTGCTTCAATAGTGAATTGGAACATTTGGCCATCGTTCAGAGTCACATAAAAAATACCGTCCTCTGAATTGTAGCATGACAGAAGGTAATTCAAAATATCCGGATCTGTTTCGAAATGGGGCATATTCACGAGCCCTGTAAATTCACACTCTTCCATCAAAGCTTGATATTCTGAAGACATCTTTAAAGCCATATGGATGTGAGGGCATAAGGGATTCCTGTAGTTGATCTTTGAAATCGATTGAGTTGGATTCTCTTGATTTTCTTGCTGAACTTGCAATTGGGAAGCATGTGAAGTCGACATTATAGCTGTAATTGCGTCTTTGACGACGATTTAGACCTGTAAAAATTCAAGAACGGGAAAACGAAAACGAGAAAATGAGCGGCACAAGGGTATTTATAAGCTAAATAGGGCGTCACTGGCCCCTGATGACGCGTGCGTCATTTGCTCCTACTGACGCGCGTCACTGTCTCCTATTGACGCGCGTCAGCTCTAACTTTTGTCGCGCGTCATCTAGGACATTTGACGCGCGACACTGGCACCTAGTGACGCGCGACACTGTCCCCTACTGACGCGCGTCACTTCCTCCTATTGTCACGCGTCAGCTATTACCTCGACACGCGTCAATAGGTTCCGATGACGCGTCATTAGGAGTGCGATGTCGTCGCGTCAATAGAAGCTTGATGTCGTCGCGTCGAAAGGTCATAGTTGACGCGCGACAACGATCTGGCGCGTGCGTCAATAGGAGACGATGGCGTGTGTCGGTAGGAGGAGAAAATGACGTCGTCATCGATCGGGCGATGATGTGCGGCGGTAGGAGGTAGTGTCGCGTGTCATTAACGCAGACAGCGATGTGCGATAACAACGGTGACAATGTAGCGCGTCATTACGAACTAGTGTCGCGCCAATGTCGCGCGTCATTACAAACTAGTGTCGCGCCAATGTCGCGTGTCATTACAAACTAGTGTCGCGCCAGTGCGCGCGTCATTACTGAACTAGTGTTGTCACACGTCACTGATGGAGCCATGAAAAACCAGGTGAAAATTTTGTTTTTGAATACTGTCAAATTCACCTTTCGCTGAAACTGGTTACGGGGATATTCGCCAGGTATTTTCCACCTTCAATTTTATAGGGGTGTCTTAAAATGAAAATTCTCCTACCCATACTGGCTGCTCTCTTAAAATCATTAGGCCTTGGTCATTTAATTAACATCACTCCTCCTCCGGAAACACAAGTAAACCATGTAGACTTTGATGTCTACCCTCCAAGGCATCCAAATAGGGATACTGAGTTCATATTTAATATAAGAAAAATGCCAACAGACGCTAAAATTGTGCATAGAGGTGACCCAGCCTTGCATTTACAGGTATGAGTTTACAATAATTATGTTAAGCACGCATTGATTGATGACGGGGCAGAAGTTAACATAGTCCCCTTTGCTTTTCTTCAAAATCTAGGATATGGAGAAACAAATTGTTCCACAACATGAAATTCGCTAAGAGGTTATGATAGCCTTAAGGCCACTTCAATTGGGACCATAGTTTTACCAGTCACCTTGGGACCCAAGATAGTCCTCACTGAATTTTATATTATAGATCCTGAAACCAACAATAATATGATCCTCGGTCGACCATGGATACATCACATGAAGGAAATCCTTTCCACGTTATTCCAGAAATAAGATTTTTGCACCTAGGGAAGATATTTGTAGCGCAAGGTGACCCAAAACCATTTGATATACACCTAACGAGACTTAAAGAAAAGACCAGGGCGTTCACTCGAGTTTGAAATCCTAACGAATCAACTTAACAAACCAATCAATTTAAACCGGAAGACAAGTTGATACCTACAACAAAATTAGAAATTACAAATCTAGTCGAAGGCATTCCAACACTCAAAAATGAGACTAACGTCATAGAAATGGTATCATTAGGGACTACCGTAAAAATTTTCAAGTTACTAGAGAAATATCTACCCATTCTCCTACCGTTTGATTCCATGGGTATGGGATACACCCTAGGAATTGGTTCCCTTCCATCAGATGAAGTTTGTATGGTAGAAGTAACCGAGGCAAAAGAAACAGACGCAAGGAATGTCCCAACATCCATTTTCCAAAAATATTGGAATCTCCACTTCGAGGGAGCTAGATGTCGTTTTGGAGCTAGCGCAGTGTGATCTTTACTTCTCTCGAGGGAAAGATTCTACCTTTTCCTTTAAGTTAAACTTTGAGTGTACAAACAACGGGGCTGAGTACAAATCCCTCCTCCTTGGCCTCATCATAGCCAAAAGGATGGGTTTTGATAACATTAGAGTGCTAGGAGACTTGCAACTAGTTGCAAACCAAGTCTCTGAAGTATATGAGACTAGAGCTGAGCATTTACAACTCTATAAAATGGTGGTATTAGATCTAACCAAAGGATTCAACTTCATATCAATCAAAGAAATCCCATGAGAGAAGAACCTTCTTGCTGATTCAATAACAACCTCAACTTCCCGTTTCACTCCAAATAGTGAGTTGGAAAATACAAGTTTCATGGTATCACTTCATATTGAACCATTGGTGCGTAAAATACCAACAAACCCGCTCCTGACACATATAGAAGTTGAGAATGATTTTTCTATCCCGGATCACTTTGACAGTGATAGAGTCACTCTTGAATATTTAAATTCCTATGCGGAGCTACATCTCACTCATCACATAGTGGATCTTTCCTTAATCCCACATTCCTCTTCCTATTTTGGAAATCCCATGATAGAATCTCCTCCGCAAAAGGATCTCAATATCTACGAGGTAGAGAACAGAGAAATTTTGGAACTACCTCCGGCCCGCCTGAATTTGAAGAAGGAAACACTTCCTTAATCGAAGAAACAATTGACATAAACATTGGAACGAAGGAAGAACCAAATATTTTGAAGTTGGGATCCTCGTTAACTCCAAAGGAGATAGAAATACACACCCAAATCCTCAAGGAACATCAAAAGGCTTACACATTTAATTACAAAGAAATGATAGGAATTAAACCACATATCACAGTACATAATCTTGTCACCAAACTAGATGCAAAGCCAATTAAAAAAGTTGAGACCAATGAAACCAAAAGTGGCTCTCATGGTGAAAGAAGAAGTAATGAAACTTATCCAAGTGGGATTCATCAAACTAGTTCACTATTCACAATGGTTATCTAATATTGTCCCTGTTCTAAAAAGAATGGGAAGATACTCATTTGCATAGACTTTAGGGACATTAACAAAGCTTGTCCCAAAGATGACTTCCCGTTGCCATCCATCAATGTTATTGTTGATGCAACAACTGGATTTGAATTGTTGTCCCTCATGGATGGGTTCTCAGGGTATAATCAGATTAAAATATATGAGGAAGATCAAGCCAAGACCACATTTATAACTCCTTAGGGAACTTATTATTACTATCATGTCATTCAGTCTTAAGAACGCCGGTGCTACATACCAACGGGCAATGACGTACATATTCCAAAACCTTATTCATTAAATTTTGGAATCCTACGTGGATGACTTGTTGGCCAAGGCCAAGAAGTGTGATCACCCAGAGGTACTCCATATCATCCTCTCATGATTGATCGAATATGGTGTCACATTGAACCTAGAGAAATGTGTATTTGGTGTGACAGGTGGTAAGCTTCTTAGTTACATTATACCATCATGAGGGATTGATGTTAGTCCAACCTAAATTCAAGCTATTCTTCAAATGATTCCACCATCAGACGAGTTTAATATTAGATTATTTCTTTGGAAACTTGGTGCAATTTGAAGGTTCATTCCAGACTTAAGTTTTGTTGTTCATCCAATCAACAATTTATTAAAGAAATATTATAGCATTGATTAGACAGAAGAATGTAACGAGGCCTTCAAAGCAGTTAAACGCTTCTTATTGTCTCCTCCCACACTAATGCCTCCTAGACCAGATCATCCTTTGATCCTGTATTCATAGGCTACATATGTCTCACTAGCTTGCATGTTGGCTCAAGAGGACAATGATAAATGAGAACATGTAGTCTATTTCATTAGCTAGACGTTGCTTGATTATGAAACACATTACACACAGGCAGAAAGAGAATGCCTTTCCATAGTTTTCACAATGAAACGCTTTAAGACATCACGTGTTAAATAAAGAAACAAGGGTCATTATAAAGACAGATCATTTACTTAACATTCCTCACGCAAGGGTCTTTATCTAAAAAGGATGGACGATTCATAACCTTAATGGGTGAATTTTAATTAACATTTTTAAATCAGAAATCCATTAAAGGATAAATCATTGTAGACTAGTTAGCTGACAATCCTTTAGATGGAGGTGATCTGGTAGATCTAGAATTTCTTGATGAATGTATATACTTTGTCGAAACTAGACCCCCATCTCTATATGTCCTTGGTACACTAACATCGTCAATTTTATCATGGACCATACATACCCAAAAGGTGCCACATCACAACAAAGAAGGTGGTTACGCATTATCACTACTAAATATGTTATCTTAGAACAAGTTCTCTATCGTAAAGCCTTCGATGGAATGCTTTTAAGATGTGTTGACACTAAAGAATCCAAAAATATTCTTTACGAATCCCACAATGGGATATGTGGAGGCCACTTTGGTGGTCATGCCACTGCTCACAAAATACATCGATGGGCTATTTTTGGCCCACTTTGGAACATGACATAGTAGAGTTTGTGTGTAAGTTCCATAAATGCCAAGAATTCTCCCACGAGATTCACATGCCAACACAGAGCTCTGTAACCAATCGCAACCCCATGGCCCTTTTCCACGTGGGTCCTAGATTTGATAGGGAAGTTCTCTCCCTCGTTAATAGATGGCCATAACTTTATAATCATGGCCACAAAATATTTTACCAAATGGGTAGAGGCCATGCCTCTCACCACCGTACTAGGTTTCGTAATCACTAAGTTCATTTTGAATCAAATCATTTGTAGGTACGGTGTCCCACAAGTCATTATCTCAAATAATGGCACATCCTTTAAGAATGATGAGGTGTGTGAATTATATAAAAATTCAAGATAAACCATCATACGGCCTCTCTTTACTACCCTCAAGCCAATAGACAAGCCAAAGCAACAAACAAAACATTAAAAGCTATTCTCCTCAAAAAATTTAAGGAGAAAAATTGGATTAGAATTTAAAATTATACCTGGCCTTGTGGGCCCATCAAACCTCAATAAGAACACCAACAGGGGAAACCCCTTTGTCATTAGTATTCGGGGCAGAAGAAGTTCTCCTGCTTGAGGTCAAAATACCCGGTCTCCACATCTCATTACAAGGGATTTTGGGAGAAGAAGCCTATAGAGAGGCATGCCTCTCTCAAATAGAAATCCTTGATGAGGCCAGACTAAACGCCGAACAATGAAATAGAGCTTATGCTGACTAGATGTGTCGGAAATATAACAAAAAGTCTACAAACGAGAAATATACAAGGGAGATCTAGTTCTAAGACTAGATAGCCGGATTGATAAGAAAACCGGAAAAGGAAGGAAATTCCGGCCCAAGTGGTTGGGCCCATACCAAGTCATGAAAGACTACAAAAATGGTGCGTATCTCTTGTGCACACTAGAAGGTGAGGAATTCAATGAAATTGTCAATTCCCTGCATCTTAAATGGTTTTATGGATAGGTCATCAACATCACCATTTGTATATTATATCTATCTACATTGCATTTAATCACTTAGTTGTTTCATTTTGTTTGCTCGTTTCATAACTATTGTGGTCAAGGAATTTATTCTTAAGTAATTCATTACAAGCTTCTGAAAATATTGGAAAAAGCATTCAAAATCATATCTCTTCAATTTTCATAATATCATCAAATGGTTCCAAAATCATTTCATCAATTCAACAGACAAAGTCCTGACAAAAACCATACTAAGGCCTACATACTTGGTCATACTTATTCTTTTCTACTTGGTTAAGTTGTTCTTACCTATGGTCTATTCTAGAAGCTTCTTGGTGTCACATCTATCCTTCTTACATCTCTTTGAAACAAGGATACTCCAAAGTCATAAATCAGAAATGTCAAGTTAAATAAAAATACTAAACCAAATAGAATATTTTATTTTTACACACTTCTTTGCCCCACCAACCTTCGGTGATAAGCCTGCATCTCTTACTAGTGATACGAGGTTGAGAAAGGAAAGAAGTGCCCTTACTCGCCTATGTCCTGCCTTCGGTGATGAGCCCATGCTTCCTACCAGTAGCATGAGACAGGGTGTAGGGGGTCCATTCACGTAAATTAGTGAATATTAATATTTTAAAGCAAAGTATACTAAGAGAAGTTAAATATCCAAATTCCAAAGAGATCAAATCCTTAAAACCAGATTTTGTCAACCAAGTTGCCATCCATGGATCTAAGTCTAGATAAACTAGAAAATAAGTTGCATTCTAAACTATGTAGTAGTTTTGAGTAAGAGTAAGTACGCAAGTCTAAATTTGATTTCTGTCAAAACCTTGTCTTTCTCTCATCATTTCCATTCAATCAAACTCATACAATTTGCGCCCTTCCCAACTCTTGGTGATGAGCCCTCACATCTTACTAGTTGTGTGGAGTTAGGAATGGGGCAAGTTCATCTCTTTATCACTATATATTCATCACATTTTTCCAAAACAAGAAGAAGCAACGAACATTGCCCAAAGAAGCCAAAAGTTCAATACTACAATATGTTTTCATCATCACGTATCAGTATTACAAAAACAAATAAAAGAGAAACATTATGTTCAACATTTGTTATCACTTGTCATCCATTGCATACATTCTGAAAAGCATATAAAAACAAAAATTCTAAAGACATCTAGTGTACACATGGGAAACGAATCACAAAATTCTAGATACAAGAAGATCTAGATCCAAAAAGATATATATATATATATGAATCATGTTTTATATACAATGCCATCATGCACTAGGCATGGTCAAAATGCTCAATGAGCCTAAAAAGTACAAAAACACTCGTATAAACATCCGACAAAAATCACTACAAAAAGACACCATGATCTCTCAATCCCTATGGGATCCCTTAGAGGGTGCACGACCGCATCCAAGACTCCTACTATGAAGAAGCTCAAATGAAATAACGGCTCACGATCATGGCCTCGTAGCTATGGTCTCACTGTGAGAACGGCTCCTCCTCATCAAGTGCTTAGCAGTCCTATATCCAACTAGCTCAGTACGAAGAGAGGTCACTAACTTTTCCACCTTCCAAACAAGGGAAAAAACATCAGTATGTCGGCCAGCTATTGAAGGCTCTCCCACATCTGCAGTAAGCTCGGCCCATGTACTCTCTCAAGGAAGTAGTAGGGTGTCTACACACACTCGGTGAATAAGGTCTCGCCATCCTTCAACAATCATTTGCAAATAAAAAGAGAAATAAACAAGTTAGAAAATCACCAAAAATAAAGTAAAAACAAATGAAACAACAAAAGGAAATATCAACTAAACATTTCTAGCTAAAAAAATTGAGAAAAGAGTAGTAACTCACTTGGATCTCCAGGCATCCAGGTGGGATCTCTAGGATTTACGCCTACCATGACGCCGCTGCCGACATTGTGGAGCCTCCCCCAAATTTGGAAAGAAGTGACGTCCTACCATGGACTCATCATCTCCCCAATGTCCCAAGAAGGCAAATCCTCTGAGATCAAGGTCACCTTCTCTGCACTCTCCTCTACCCTCTCATCCCTCAAGATATCCTAAGTGTCATGCCACTCAGAGTCACTCTCATCCTCCTTAGCCATCCCACCTGTCTCACCTCCCTCTGTCTCCTCCTTTGTCTCCTCTCCTATGAACTCCTCAGATTCTGAGTCCACATCAATGGGCTCATCTCCTCTCCACTATGAGTAGGAGTAGCTTTGATCTGAAGTAAAGGTGCTCGAGGAGCACGCAGCTACCCCTCGGGCATGAACCACCCACCTAGCTACGATGGGAACTCCAGGAGTAACCATGGTCCAACCTCGGCCTCTAGGACCTCCCTAGCCTCACGAATAGACTGTATACCGACCTTAATGGAGGAAACATATAAATATAGGGGAGGCCAAACTACTGTGGTACTCAGTCGAAGGGGTGGATCTCCAACTTCCCCATCCTGTCTATCTATCACCGACTCAGTAGTATAGCAAGCAATCGGTGTGTGTGTCTTCTCTCCCCATAACCTTGCCATGACACGATAAGCAAGGGTGGCCTCCATGTCTCTGTAATAGTCGAGAAGCCACCGGCTGGTGTGGCATCCTAAGTACAGTCATCCCTATCCATCTCGCTTCCCTGATACCCCCGGATCCTCTACCTATACACCTCTCCCATAGGGAATGATGTGCTCATACACCCAACTCATAACTAGAGTAGGGTGACTCAATGATTTCCCATGTAATCTAACCACCCTATATAAATCATGATAGGTGGCCCCAAGAATTTCTACTCCCCAAGCGTAAACACGGCCATGGGTCTCAATCTGTGCAATAATGGGAGCCCAGTGGTATAAGAGAGTATCCCCTCCCTTGTCCCCAATCAACCGTGAGGCCAAGATACCCATAATATCCTGGCAGAGCATAGGGATAGGAGAATCAACAATGGAACATAACTTCACCCCCTTCTTTGAGCCCATGGAGACAACAACATCTCCCATGTAGGTGGCCCACTAAACCATTTGAGATCTGATATTTTGCTATCTTAAGAGACAGCCACCTCCCAAGAATCGGGACCCCAAGATGTGATAAACATCCTCTAGGGTGATAGTCCACTCACCCCTAACTCCTGGAAATTAGAAAGTGTTCTGATCTGCATCCCAGTATGAAAATAAGTCACACAATATATGACTAGTAGGTGTAACATGAGGAACTCCGTGAAATCGTCTAAATACCGGCCCTCTATATAGTATCTTGCTCTGCTTGGATCGGTGCCTCTAACACTACTGGGAGCCAATCACACTCCCTCTCTCTACTCCACCTGATATAGTCCTCCTCCTTCTTCATCCACCCAAAACAGAGACAAAGAGTAAGTTAGTAACATAATCCAACTATAAAAATCATCAAGAACATATAGAAATGTCAAAAATGCAAAGACAATTAAAAATACATCTTTTTTTGCACTTTGTTCGGAATCGCTGCCTGTTTCGAGCAGCAGTTTCCTAACCACCACCTTCTAAGGTGGTAGTCCTCAGTAATAACAACTTTATGAGGTGGCGGTCCCATAACCTCTGCCATCATAGGGCGGTGGTCTCATGACTACCACCCCGTGTAGGGTGGCGGTCCTGTCCCGAGTTGGCAAACAACTCTTAAGCCCTAAAAACACTTTAAAAAAGAAAAAATGTGCCATTTTAATTGAAATAAAGACCTACCCTATGGGTGCCCCCTAGAGACTCATTTAAAACCAACATTTCAAAAAATGATCCCCCCAAGACAAAGTTTTCAACATTTTTACATTTTAGGTTTAAAAATGATAAATTGAGAAGAAATAGCCTGAGACTTCACGGGTTGATGTCCTACTCTCATAGGCATGATCACGAAATCACAATGAACATTTTGATCTGTACTCTCTTCAAAATTACCATGGGTCCCAAAGGCTGCTCAAAACCACCAAATCGACACATGTAATGAATAGTAAAATGAGCTCGTTATATATATATATATATATATATATATATATAGTATTCTAATTTTGTTTTGAGTGTTCTTATGCAGAGTTGGAGCACCGACGGAGGTAAGTTCTCATCCCCACACAAATGGTAAGTCCTCATTTCATGTTAATTTAGTATTTATTTTTTAATTTATTTTATCTATCTACACTTGAGTCCCTTTTTCATTTTGTAGATAGTAGGAATTTGGATGGTGACATTTCGACACATAAGCATGTCAGGTATAGCTTCTAACTCCCCATTTTGGGACCGCCATACTGCACTGGTCGTTTTATGCCATGGCTACAACACTTCTCCGAGGGGGCAATATGTACGTACCCAAAAATGTAGGTACTTGTACTACCGAAAGAGGTTACAAAAACCCCAATGATGATTCAGATCTCTTCGCAAGGTGTTTGGAATCTAGAAAATCTCGCCAATTATACATTTACATCCTAAAAATCCTTTTCTAGCTTTTGCATGTTTTGTTCTAACCTCTTGCCCCCTTTTTCCTTGCATTTTGTCTTTAAGTTATAGAACCGCCACCTTTCTTGGGCTGGCGGTCCGTGACCACCACCTAGATAGGGTGGCGGTCCTCAGTAACTACCTCCTTGCGTAGGGCGGTGGTCATGTGTGCATTTTCTAGAACATTCCGATGATCAGGGATAATTTTAGCGGTGAATATTCGTAATATGGTGAAAATTTCATTTTAGGAAAATTTGAAAAGGTGAATTATTCGAGAGTGGGTCGGTGTCCTGTTCGCCTAAAATATATAGTATATTTTTTTGGGGGGTCGGCTTTGCCTTCATTTGAAAACATCTCCTATAAAAACCTAGGTGATTCGCCGTGTAGTATACCTCAAGTAGCTTACCAAATTACCAATACTGTGAAATTTGAACTCGCATACCCTTAAGCACTAGAGATTATTGTTAGCCTGTGAGGGTTCGTTGTTGAAACACAACAGGGACATTATCGACACGTGAAAAGAGTTACAAGCGGTGCGACACACACGACAAGGGAAGTGTTGAGTGTGTGACAAGACAAGGAATAGGTTGTTGACGCGTGACAAGTGTAGAGTTGACATGAGACCTCGATAGGGGACACTCGGAGACCTCGGACAAGTGGATAGAGTCACTACTTGGTTCTTTTGCTGATGTAGGACTCTCTTTAGAATAATGGAAGGTGCTAGCTCAAAGAATGCAAAGAACCTAAAAGTAAGTAAGAAATATCATAAATCACTCTTCAAGTATTTTGGAAAATCTACAGATACAGATATTGAAAATACCAACCATATAGATGCCACCACAAAGAATCAGAATACTGACTATGTGGAAGGTATTATTGAGGTGGACATGCATTCTGCACAGTATCAAAGTCAAATAAATGAAACCTACGATAATATGCCAGATCTTGAAGATATTGTTCTATTGGGGTGCAACTTAAGTGCACCAAGATATCACACATAAAAATACTCAAAAAATGGAACACAGAATAAAATTCAATCTCCGGTCCAAGAAAGAGGAAACTAGGTGATTGTGATATTGCTCAAAATTCTACTCAAAAAAATAAAGCATTGAAAACAAACAAGAATATGTGGACCATTGGCAGGACATACAAGTTTTATTGGGCAGCTAAATTTCCATTTATTGAACTGTACAATCATCTAATTCTGAAGAGATCCCATCTGGAAAGTACATGTACAATATGTACGTGGAAATTGGGAAAGCAACAAAAAATGCAAATGAAGTTGGACACTATAGAAAAACATTGTGGAAAACAATATTTGACTGTAACGGGGTGGATGGCCAGAAAATCAAAACACACAGGTGGAAAACTGAAAAATAATGCATGCATGTTAGATACGCAATGGAATATGAGGTAGAGCAGAAAAAACACAGACATCTCTTGGAAAAGGGAGGAACGATCACATCGCATATTGGTAAGATGAAAGAAACAAATCTACATGCAAAATTCATACAATTCTCTACTCTTTTCAAATACTAAAAAAAGGAAGAGCGATTTCAGATTTCCTTGATTTCAAAGTTTTGTATCAATTTAACGGAATGCTAAATGTACCTCAGTCACATTGGTCTGAAAGTAGTGGATGGGAAATGGAAAAATGCCTCTCGATGATAGAGAAGGAAGATTTAAAAGAGAATGTAAAAAAAAAACTTTATCTCTCTTTCAATTGATGAAGTGACAACAGTCGACAACACCGCATGGGTATGTATCCACGTCTATACTTTAGAAAATCATATAAGGACACCTCATCTGTTGGGTGTTATGAAAATGGTTGAAAACTAATGCCAAAAACCTACATAAAATAGTTGTTTCTCATTTGAAAGATATTGCTGGAATGATTGATTATGAAATTGCTACGAAGTTGGTATGCGTTGGTCCACATGGTGGTGCATCTATCATGCAAGGTCACCGAACAGGGCTATGTGTTAGATTACAAACAATAGTGGCCCCATATATGCTACCAATTCACCGTATGGCTCACATAATTAATTTAGTGTATAAAATATGTAAGTAACCACGAAAATGTTGCTAAATTAGAAGACCTTATAAGAGAACTTCATACCTATATGTCAAGCAACCCAAAGATATTTCTCGAGTTCCAAAAAATTTCAATTGGAATTACAGATGGCAAAAAAATTCTGAAGGATGTGGAGACTAGATGGATCTCTTTGTACGAACCTACATGCAGAGTTCATGAGGAGTATCCTTCATTGGTTGGTTTCATGCACAAATACCGTCATGAAGTTGATAGGGCGAGGGACTTGTTCCATTTAATTGATTTGAAGACATTGCTTACATTGGTTGGTATTCTTCCAATGTTAAAGGAGATCAATACACTAATGAAGCATGCACGGGTATACTAAATCTATATTGTGGATTTTATACGGATGAGAAAAATGGTATGTCAAAGTCTTGATATATTGTCTTGTTCCCAAGATAGTTTTGATGCACCTTTTTGAGAATTGGAGAGCTTTATTAGATCTTAAAAATCCTAACACCTTTTTGAGATTTAATATCCATGACCACCTCTACATCACTGTTAATGGGAGGGAAATACCACTACACATTTTGTAAAAATGTCAAGATATTATAGGATCGGAACGAGAAGATGTTCCTGTGACACGTAATTTGTTTGAGTCTGTTATAGTTGAAACAAGGATAAAGCTTAAAAAAATTCAAAACCTTTTCATTAGAAATTAGGAACGTTTTTGTAAAGATAAAATTTTGGAAGCCATGGGTGTGATGAATCCTAATTTTTGAATACGAAGGTGGCCGTGCAGACTTTGTCGAAATCATTTCCATGAATCCATGGGTACAATAATGGAACAATTTACAAAGACTTGAGCTCAAGGGTTTGGAAATCAAAGGTATACTTGAATGCCGATTTATTAAAGTTTCAATCAACAAATTTTGCAACAACAATGAGGAACCAATATAAGAATTTAGATCAACCTTCTCGATAGTGGTGCTATTACAAGGTCATGGTGAGGAATCTATCAAAGTTATATCTTACAAGAAGATATCGGTGAATATTTTAGATTATACGAGTTATGCCAAATAATGATTTTGGGGTCTGTGGAGGATGAAAGGGTTTTCATGCATTATCATTTATAAAATCAAAACGAGAAACAGTTGGATAAAAATCGAAATTTGCATGAGGTGTTATGTTTCTCGATACTCCATCAAAACCTTTCCGTTTGACAGTGAGCAATTGTGCACTAGAAATTCCCTTTGCAAAAGAAGAGGTGTGAATAATACAAACTACAAGTACAAATATTCCCAACCTTGAGAGTGTAATTGGCTCATCGTCACATTCTACGAGAAGACAACATTGAGTTTGATGAAGCTATTGATAATGGATTGTTTCAAATTTAAATAGGTATCTTCTTTATCTTTATCTTAATCTTATTGTCTGTCACTTTACATTTTTTTCAGCTCTTTTTATCATTAAAGATGGTACCGGTCTATATATTTAAATTTATTTAACTACAATCTTTTTATTGGTCCTTCTCGGGACTGAAAATGTCAGGCAATTCACCCATCTATCTACTAATCCATTTCTTGTGTTGGGTGTTCTTAAAACACGAGATCTAGCACATTACCATTAAGCGGTGATGATTTCAACTTTAAGGATGTATCTTCTTCACCTTAATCTTATTGTTTGTTACTATTCATTTTTTTCAGCTCTTGTTATCATTAAAGATGTTACAGGTCTATATATTTACATTTATTTAAATACAATCTTTTTATTTTTTGAAAACGTGGGTTGACATCCATCCGAGGAAGCTGTTACTTCTCGGGACTGACAATGTTAGGCAACTCACCCATCTATCTACTAATCCATTTTTTGTGTTGAATTTTTTAAAACAAAGATCTAGCACATTACCAGTGATGATTTCAATTTTGAATAGGTATCTTCTTCAACTTAATCTTATTGTTTGTTACTTTACATTTTTTCAGCTCTTGTTATCATTAAAGATGTTACAGGTCTATATATTTACATTTATTCTAATACAATCTTTTATTTTTTTGGAAAATGTGGGTTGACATCCATCCGAGGAAGCTGGTACTTCTCAGGACTGACAATGTCAGGCAACTCACCCCTCTATCTACTAATCCATTTCTCGTGTTGAGTTTTTTTAAACAAAGATCTAGCACATTACCATTGATGATTTCACAAAGCAATCTAATACACAAGAGGTAAGTTAAACCCTATCATATTTGCAATTATGTTTAATTTCTTACCATGATGATTCTTTCTTGATTTCTTAAAATTATGTTTAATTTATTTTTTATATGTGCAAAATCCTTTGATATATTTTTTTAACTGTGGGATAAACAATACCATTATCATAATCCTGAGTCCTGACACTACAATTATTATTAAAACAATTATTTATCTAATTTAAATTTATTAAAACAATTCCATGTTTTTAAAACAATTCATAATCATATCATTACAAGTATATCCGTTCTAATTTCATCTATATCCATTCTAATCATTAATGTCATTTATATCCATTATAACACATTCCATTTATTTATCATCTATATCCATTCTAATGACATTATGATCATATCGTTACAAGTATAGAGAAGAATTATCCTAAAACAAGTTCAAATGTCTAGAGAAGAAGAATTATTGTGCTTGAAGATAAATCTACGTCCACATTAAATTAATCATCGTCCATATTTATCATATCATTATCGCATTCATCATCTTTCATCATCATCTATCATCAATTATCAATTATCATCATTCATCATATATGTCCACATACAATTCATGACAATGCAAGTAAACAAGAAACATACATATAATTCATGATAATTCATGATAATCCCCATCTAATGCAATCAAAATTAAAGATTATATATAAATCCATATAATTAAATTCAAATACCATACTCAATATTAGAAGTTTCCAAACTCAATATTTAAAGTTTCCACAATAATAAAAGTTTCAAGTTTTCAACCCTCTTTTTCTTTATCCATTTCTACTCCTCTGCTCCTTTCCCCAACGGATTCTTCCAATGTGGCTGTACCCTTTTCCCCAACAGCATGAAATAACCCCAGAACTTATAAGATCTTCCAGCGCTGTCCAATTTTTTTAAAATTCTTTCTTCTTGATTTGTTGCATCTCCATGCGATAGCAAATTTGGATCAGCTTCTGCCTTAGCATTGAATAATATGTTAGGGTCGAAGCCGTGCTCTTTAATTATCCATTTTAGTGTATTGTTTTGTTTGTTAACCAAAACAATATTTTTCTTCAAATTCTTTGCTGCGGATAAACTGTTCTTCGTTGTTTCCAAGTGAACTTGCAATACCTTCACTTGAATCTTCAAATTTTCATATTTTAACTACACAAAAAGAGTAATGTCAATTCAAAATATTACTAAAAAATGAAAATTTCAAATTAAATAGAATGATTGTTGAAAAGTGATAGTACTTACAATGCTCTATCTCTTTCGGCATTTGCAATTGCTACCAAATCCTTGTCCTTGAACCATTTGTTAAAATATTCCTGGGCCTCGGCACTAATATTTTCCAATTTGTTTAATGACTTATCTAAAATGTCATCTTTATAGTTGTTGTTATACATGACAATCCCACTTCTTACTTGGGTAAGTAAGGAATCCATCTTTGCAGGTTGATTCTGGACTGCAGCGTATAAACTATCCCTTTGCCAATAATTTTCATAATGACTAATAATCTCATTGATAAGAACTTTAGCCCTTCTCTCCCATTCTATAAGCTGATTGATATGAGGTAGAATAAACTCACTGACATGGGATTGACAATCATAACCAATTAAGTTCTCCAAAGGAAAAGGTAAAGAATTGTTCACTATCTCAATCGATGAAGATGATTTTGCTGGAGAAGTATGGGGGCTTTCAGCAAGATCAATTGCTACTTGTTTCTACCTTTGGGTGGGCTGATCCTGTTTATGATAAAATTAATCAAGATTTAGATAAATAAATTTAAATCGAAAAGTAATTCAAAATTGTAAAGCATATTTAAATTGAAGTATACCTGCTGGCCTTGAATCATCTCACGGGTATTGAAAAAACCAGTTGGGTAATTGCTATAAATTCCCAAATAATCTTCATCTAAATTTATATTGTTCAAAACTGATATGCCCGTTGCACTGGGTAAGCCACCAAGTGAGAGAGTTGGAATTCGAAAGGAGGAGGCAATGTTTAGTGTCCCGCTAGGGGGAGAAAGTGGCATGCGTTTACTAATGTTCTTTTTCACTATTCCTCTGGTTGGCATTTTAAAAATTATTGGTTGAGTGGGTGTCAGTGTCGCGGTTTGATCGGGATGACATGTGCTTTGAAAAGTAAAAAAAAAATGGAAAATAGGAAAACAATTCAAAAAGGCATAAACTACAAAATTAAACGTAGTATCGAAAAGTTTTACCTTGTTGTCGAGGGGTAGTTTTTCTCGGTGCTAAGGGTGGCCTTGTAGGAGTTGTATTCAGTGTTTTTTCAGAAGATATGAATGTATGCGACTGTATGGAGTGAGTTAGGGAAGAAGGTTGAGTTTATGAAACAAGTGTATGTTCCAAAGTCCCTGCAATGTCATCAACATTAAATGTTGTGTCAATTCATTTGGTTAAAATTTAAATTGAAAAATAAATATGCAAATTTGGAATTTGTAAATTATATATGAGAAGGTATTACTTCTTTGGCGTTTAACGAGTTCAAACTGTTGAGGGTTTGGAGAGGAGTGAGCTTCCATTTCAGATTGGGAGTCTCCCAAAGCCTCAGCGTGTTGTTGGCCTCTTCCTCTCGATAACGCCTTTTTTTGGGGAAGGGCTTCAATAAACCTTCTCTGCAAAACATTAAAATTTAAGTGTTAATAACTGTGCAGTGCAATGTCGAAAATTGAAATACAAACTAAATAGTTTATACCTGTTGTTCTTCATATGGAGTTGAAAACTTCATCATCTCCTCATCAGTCACAAGTAGGATTTTTTTATCTTTTAAATTTAAAAGTGCCTCATAATAAAGGCCGAGGAGATAGTTTGTTGAATAAATGACAGGTTTTTATGAAAGTTTTGAATTTGTTATGTCAGTTCTTATTTTTTTTGATAGATAGGTGCACCAATCGAATTTTTGTTTTGAGATAGTGGCAACTATGTATGCAATGGCCCAATTTGGTATATCAGTTTGGCGATCCTGCAAAACAATTATGGATTAAAAAATGAGATAATAAGCTGCGGCAGAAGAAAGTGGTGTGTAATTGATTACGTATCCACACCACGCCTGGATTTATTGACATGGGTTGCAAATGCCAAAGTTTAAACAGTGAAAAATACTATAAATTTATAACACCAAATTGTATTAGAATAAAAAATATGAATTAAAATGAATTATACTTATAATCAACATGGAAACCGAACGTTGATTCAAGAAATTTCTTTTCTTCTTCCAGGAGTGTCGCCTTGGTTGTAACAATTGGTAAATTTCTAAATGGAAGGCCCGTAAACCGATGGATGTCATTTGCTTCGATACTGAATTGGAACATTCGGCCATCGTTCAGAGTCACATAAAAAAGGCCGTCCTCTGAATTGTAGGACGACATAAGGTAATTCAAAATATCCGGATCTATTTTGAAATGGGGCATATTAACGAGCCCTATAAACTCACACGCATCCATCAAATCTTTATATTCAGAAGACATCTTTAAAATAGTATGGATGTGAGGGCACAAGGGATTCCTGTAGATGATCTTGGCCATGGATTGGATTGGATTCTCTTCTTGATTTTTTTCCTGAGCTTACAGTTGGGAAGCATGTGAAGTCAAAATTATAGTTGTGTTTGCATCTTTGACAACGAGGACATCTACAAAGAATCAAGATTCGAGAAAGTGTAAACGAAAAATGACCGGTCAAGGGTATTTATATGCTAAATCGCATGTCGTCAATGGTTCCAGGTTGACGCGCATTAATGGCTCGACGACGCGCCTCGAGGCGTGGTTTTCATGTGTCACCGGAACCTATTGAAGTGCGTCAACAGAACCCATTGACGTGCGTCAATAGAACCCATTGACGCGCATCAACAGAACCCATTGACACGTGTCAACAGAACCTATTGATGCTCGTCAACTGATACCATTAACACACAACAACCAAGTCCCTTGACACACGCCAATAGAATCCATTGACACGCATCAACAAACTCCATTGACATGAGTCGGTGGCTACGATTGACACACATCAATGGATTGTATTGACATGCGTCAATTAGAGCCATTGACATGCGTTAATGGATTCTATTGATGTGCGTCAACACACTCCATTGACACGCGTCAATGGCTCCAGTTGACGCACGTTAATGGAGTGTGTTGACATTGCCTTGACGTGTGTCAAAATTATTATTGACATCTTGTTGTCGCGCGTCAATGATGCAACCATGTCTTGAACTCTTATTTCTCCGGCTCAAAAACCTTGGTGAAAATTTGGTTTTGGAATACTGTCAAATTTTCCTTTTGCTAAAACTAGTTCCAGGGATATTCGCTAGGTATTTTCCACCTACAATTTTATAGAGGTGTCTTAAAATGAACCACTACGCCGATGATTTTGTAAAACATAAAAATTCAAATTTCACCCGCATTTCTCAACCACTAAAGCTTGCATTTATGTTTTGGCCACCTGGTAAATAGTGATTTCTCTTTGTTTAATAATAGAAGAGTTCAATTTAGACTTACCCTCTAGTAAATCCAAATGCTATAAATACCCATCTTGTTCACAAGAAAATGGCCCCTCTCCTTCCATGTTTGATTATTCAGTGTGTTTTGAAGTTCTTCCATAAGTTTCAATAGATTTAGATTTTTCATGAATTCTCAGCCTCTCTCCTTTCTATTTTAGAGATCATTTGATCTTCTTACTTTCATTTTTACTCCATTGTTGTCCACACAGTCAGCTTAGCATAAGGTAGTTCTAGTTCTAGATTAGAATCCATTTGATAATCTTAGAGTTGTAGGTTTTGTTTTGTCACAAAAGATAGATCCCATAATTCTCGGTATATTTGCGTTGTATCCCCACAATAAATCCTGCTAGGAATTACATAGTCAAGCTCTGTTCACTTGCACTATCCCTCTCTTACTTGCATTGTATTCGGTCTATATCTAAATCTTCCATTGTTCGAGTATCTCCTTTTACTGACGCTATCACATTCATACTTTTCTAGATTCATGAGAACATGAAGGAACGAGGAGATCACACTGAGGGGACAAGATGCGACATGACTAGATTTACCATTGTTCTGTAAACTCCATGTTTGAGCTATCAAAGTTGTAGTTACAATATATCAAATAGAGTAGCAAATAATTTTATTTCATTTTAAGTTCACTTTCAATATCGTGCAGGAAGTCATGGGGAATGATAGTTTCGAGAAACTATGATTCATTCTATCGACACTAAATTTTCCTCTATAATTTCTATTTCATTAATGTATGTATTAGGAATAGGATGTTGTTAAGTATAATTAGTAGTGGCGTCTGATAGAAGATAATGGCATTACGTGCGACGCCGCTAATAATGTATAGTATAGTAATAGTCAAAGTACAATAGGAATGTTGTGGTAAAAAGTAAATATTTGTCATAAGTGGTTCGGTAATGTTAAAATGTCAAAGTTAGGGTAAGTAGAGAAGTCGGGTCTACATGATTAGGAATTACAAATATTATATTAGTAATAAGGACAAGCAATGATGTCATAAATATTGTGTATTTTATTTGTAAAAAGTCTAAAAAAATGGAACCAATGTAAAATGATAAGGTTTATCTTATCTTAAAAGATAAGCTTATATGTAAAGATAAGAGTTAAGGTATGGAATATGATTTCTCATAGTAGATTTATTATTCTATCTTAGAGATAAGGTGGATAAGCCTGAAAGTTCTATAAATAAAGAGGCCACCCCCTCATTTAGCATAGAAGGAAGTAGTGAGAAATATTGTATAAGAAAGTGTGTTAAAGAAGCCATTAAGAGGTGTAATTGTGAAGTTTCTCCCATAGTTATTGTTGGAAGGCAAGTGGAGTTGGTAACACTTGAAGTACCTCATGGGTGAGATTGTAACAATTTCATGTTGATAATATAATTTACACTTATATTTCAGATTTTTCATCATTCCTTTGTATCATAGTCTATGGTATTCTTGTGTTATGTCTGTTATTGTGTTTCCAGATTACTTCCACCAAACTAAAAGTTGTGCATTAGTAAATAATCATAGCACGAGGAGTTCCCGATGGAGAATTATCATAGTGTTGGATTGGTGATGACATTTTAGTTCCATTGCCAGGACCATTCCTCGTTGGTGGATTTTCTAAAGAGATATTCCCACTTAGTCATAAATCATTTGGAGGATAACCTTGTTTTTACTGTGCATAATAGTTACCATGGTAAATTCACTTTTTATCGTGAATAATATTTACCGCATAACTTCACACTTTTTACTCGTGAATAGTGTTTACCACATTAAAGTTAGTTTTTACCACGATAAGTCAATTTTTACCATAGTTTACTTGTGGTCATTTATATTTTACTCGTAGAAAGTGTAAATTCACTTTCTATTATAGTGATTCCAATTATTTATGCACATAAGTCTTGTTGTTTGTACTTTTGGGTTGGTATTTCACTGTGGTTACTTTTGAAAATGGGAAAGATTTCTATTTTTTCAGCCAAATCTAATGAAGATGTATCCTCTTTTATTCAAGAATTTAAATGATCTTACATTTGTAATGGCCTCATAAGAAGGGAACAATGGACTGAATTTTTTCCTACCTTTTTGGATGGTTCAACCCTTAGGTGGTTTGAAACACTAGGTGATAATGTGAAAAACTCATGGGATTTATTAACTCAAAGTTTTCTTGAAGAATTTGGTAAAAAAATAAATATGCAGATCTCATGATTGATATCACAAAGCTATCCCAAGGAGAGAAAGAGAAGATAAGGGATTATCATGCTCGTGTTCTAGAGCTAAGGAGGAAGCTCGATGCCTAGATCCAAAAGGAAGGATTAGCAGATGGGTTGATGGATAGCATGGATAATCTCCTCTGTAAGCACTTCATTCCCGGGAATAAGCCGAGATCGACAACGAGCCTCAAACAAGTAAAGGAGATTGCAATAAGGAAAGAAGAAAGCATGGAATAAGAGCCCAAAGAAATTTTTGCTAAGGTAGAGCCTACACCAACACCTTTGGTATAGAATCCACAACCACTCTTGGTGTAAAAATATTTCTCCTAGTACATCTAATGAGTATGAGGATCTGCTCGGAAGATGGGCCGATTAACTATTAATCTTCTTCAAGGAAAATAATTTAGTTCTCATGGAAGAGATAGAGGTCTAAAAAGAAATATATTTGAAGTTGTATGTTATGGCTGTCATAAAAAGGTCATTATAAGTATAATTGTCCGAGATAGAGCTTCTACATTTGGTACAAGAGATAATGATAAGGAAAAGAACCTCAGTGAATTTTTTTGAAGTAGTAGATATGAGCATAAATAATGAAGCGTAGATGTGTTTGTGTTTGTAACAAAAAGAAAGAAAAAAATAACCAAGTTGGAAATTATCCTAAGAAGACGAAAGGAGAAACTAGTAAGAAACATAGGAGAAGAAAGTTGGGTGTGCAGGATTTTTTGATTTCATAGGGACAAGGACCATACTCCATCTTAGAAGATCTATCCAAAAGGATTGTAAATATTACATATGGTCAACTTCTTGCTATGTCTTCTGAGAAGAGGCGGGAGCTGTGAAGTGGACTCAATGCTCGACGAAGGAAGGAGGTTGAGGTCCCTGTTTTGGAAGCAAAGTCGGATCCCTACGCTCCACAAGCTGAGGTATTATGTAATGGTATTTCAATTCATAATGTCTTAGTAGATGGAGGTGATGCAGTTAATGTAATGACCAAGTTTGTAATGAATATGTTGGGTTTAAAAATTAATAGCCCCTTACCAATTATGTTAAGGTCATTAAATAAGGGAAAAACTAAACCAAAAGGTGTTGTTTCAAATTTGGCAATATTTATTATGGGTGTTGTATGTGTGGTAGACTTTCAGGTGATGAAAAATGGTACTATTGCGTACCCAATGTTTTTGGGAAGACCATGACTAAGGAGAGTTCATGCAAGAAACTACTGGAATGAAGGCTTCATGACACTTGGACGTGGCAGAGAGAGGGTGAAGATAAACATGATCCCTCAACATCATAAGATAGAACATGTGGATTCAAGTGATGAAACTGATGATTGGACATCCTCTAATTACTCTAGTACTAGTGAAGTGGACACATAAGATGAAGAAAGTGAGGTTGATGTTTCAGCCATGGATATCCTTCCAGTCACAATGAATCATGAACCCATAAGATTATTTGAAGAAGAAATTGCTGATCGTATCCAACAAATAAATATTGGTGATGCTGTGATGGAGAGTGAGAAGGAATCCTACCTCCAGCTCTTTTCAAGGTACATACACCTATTCACTTTTTATTATAAGGAACTCCATCAAGTAAGTTGGTTAGAACATTCTATTGAGCTGGTAGATGGTGCTAAGCCCATCAAGAAAATGCCATATAGAATGAATCCTAATTTTTCCAAGACTGTAAAAGAAGAAATAGATAAGTTGTTTGATGCAGGATTCATATTTACTGTGGAGAATTTAGAATGGGTTTCTCCCATTGTGATCTCAATAAAAAATAATGGAAAGCTACGCATTTGTGTTGATTATAGGAAGCTCAATAAGGCAACAAAAAAGGATCATCACCCTCTTCCATTCTCAAATCACATCTTGGGAAGTAGCTAGACATGAGTGCCATAGTTTTGCTCATGGATATAGCGGATACATCCAAGTTCATATAGTGGAGAAAGATCAATCAAGACCACGTTCACCACTCCTTGGGGAACGTCCTCGCTATAGAGTTATGCCTTTTGGGTTGTGTAATGCTCTAGCAATATTCCAGCGCTTGATGAATAGGGTGTTTGAACCCTACATTGGAAGCTTCATCAAAGTATTTCTGGATGATTTTTGCATCTATGGGAGCAAGAAGGACCACATGCATTAGATGGAGACAACATTTCAAAGGTTAGATGAAGCACAAGCCTCACAAAACCCTAAAAAATGTGTCTTTGGATGTTCTAAAGGTGTTTTTTTAGGGCATGTTGTATCCAAAGATGGTATTGGTATTGATCCTGACAAGGTTTTAAAAATCAAAGAGTTACCATATCCTATGAATAGAAGTAAGTTGAGATCATTTTTAGGCCATGTGGGTTACTATAGAAGGTTCATCAAGAATTTCTCAAAGATTGCACAACCACTAACCCAGTTCTTGAAGAAGGATGTTACTTATGAACCAGGAAAGAAGGCGCATGAAGATTTTGAACAACTAAAGGAGGCTTTGGTGTCTTCACCTATTTTAAAGAATCCAGACTGGAGCAAGCCATTCATTATTTATACTAATGCTTCAGATGCAGCACTAGGAAGTACTCTGAGCCAAAATGATGAAAATGGGAATGATCATCCAGTTTACTTTGGGAGCAGACAAATGCCCAATGCTGAGGTAAATTATACTATAACTAAAAAAGAGGCTCCAGCTATCATTTTTGCTGTAAAAAAGTTTAGAAATTACTTGCTAGGGTGGAAGTTCACAGTTGTAATAGATCATCAGGCTCTAAAATATATTGTAAATAAGCCTAACCTATCAGGGAGGATAACAAGATGGATAATTTTGCTACAAGAATTTGAATTTCATATTATAGATAGGCCAGAAATAAGCATGTCAATGCAGATACACTCTCTCGAGCCTATGATGGTTTAGGCTCATCTTGTGATGTGATGATTTCCTAGATGCAACATTGTTATCCTTTGACACAATCACTAGTGAATACATAGATATTTGGAATTATTTGAATGAATTCAAGTTTCTGATGGTGCCAATGCAAATACTAAGAGGAAGATTACTCAAGCCAATCGTCCATATTCTATTCTACATGGAGTATTATTTTGAATAGGACCTGATGGACAACACAAGAGGGTAGTTGGACGTGATCAAGGAAACGAGCTAATAGAAGAATTCCACAATGGTACATGTGGATGACACTTCTCTCAGACAACTTATAAGCAAGAAGGATCTTGGATGCATGTTATCACTGCCCACTCTTTTTAGAGATTATTATAATTATTGTAAGACATGTGATATTTTTCAAACACATGGTAACCATAAGACTTCATCAGCTCCATTATGCCCTATTCTTCCACTTGGTCCCTTTGAAAATTAGGGAATAGATATTGTATGTCCACTTCAACTACCCCATGCCAAAATAAGTATATTGTAGAGTTGCCACACAGATTATTTAACCAAGTGGGTTGAAGCTAGGCCATTGAAAATAGCTTCCATGGATGAAGTGGAAAGGTTCATATATGAATGCATTGTCACTAGATTTGGTTGTCCATTAGAAATTGTAACAGATCAAGGAAGCCACTTCATTAATGAGGTGGTAAAAGCTCTATTCAATAAAATTTCTATTAAGCATAGGAAGGCAATAACTTACAATCCAAGCACAAATGGATAGATGGAATGAAAAAATTATGTGTTGTGTCAAATTCTAGAAAAGGATGCAGCCTTGTAGGTACATAAATGGGATAAAAGGATTCATGCAACATTGTGGGCATATAGGGCAACATCAAAATCGGTAGCAGGATACTCCCCATTTAAATTGGCTTATGGAATTGATGTAGTTATTCCTATTGAGTTTGATATTCCCACTTTGTGAGAGTTATGAAAAATGAAAGGATGGATGAAAGTGATTCAGTAAAGGAAAGGTTGGTACATCTTTATTTTCTAGAGGAAATGAGGGAAATAGCGAAGGATATAAGCTTACATGTAAAGATAAGAGTTAAGGTATGAAATATGATTCGTCGAGTAGATTTCTTATCCTATCTTAGAGATAAGGTGGATAAGCCTAAAATTTCTATAAATAAAGAGGCCACCCCCTCATTTAGCATAGAAGGAAGCAAGAAATATTGTATAAGAAAGTGTGTTAAAGAAGCCATTAAGAGATGTAATTGTGAAGTTTCTTCCATAGTTATTGTTGGAAGACAATTGGAGTTGGTAACACTTGAAGTACCTCATGGGTGAAATTGTAGCAATTTCATGTTGATAATATAATTTACACTTATATTTCAAATTTTTCATCATTCCTTTACATCATAGTCTATGGTATTCTTGTGTTATGTTTGTTATTGTGTTTCTAAATTACTTCCACCAAACTAAAATTTGTGCATTAGTAAATAATCATAGCACGAGGAGTTCCCAGTGGAGAATTATCATAGTGCCAGATTGGTGATGACAGTTCCTCACTTTTGAGGTAGGATTGGAAGTCTTTCAATTAAACTAGTTAGTCATTTAAATATTTAGGATAAATTCACAATTGCATAGGTAAATAGCTATACCAGGCTAACTCGTTTGTTTTAATTCCATCATTAGACTAATTTTCCATTATCTAAATACATTAGAATAGTTTCTCTTTTAATTTCATTCAAATACGCATCATTGAAAATACAAAAATAAAAGAAATATAAGCATAGTGTAGATATATCTTTCATAGTTAATTTACTTGTTTCAATTAAAGTTGAATCATCTTTTGCATGACAATTACGGGACCCAAAGAGCCTAGAGAATACGTATTCGAACCAATAGTACCTCAACCAAATCTCTTCACAATGTTAATAGATATAGATCAAGGGCTTAGGATTTAGGTCTTTCAAATGACAATAAACCCACAAGAAATTAGTGAACAATTGAGGCAATTGAATATTGAAGACGACAAAGCATACACATTCTGGTCGAATCAACCCAACTATAGATTGCCTTGATAGGATATCCACATGACCATACAAGAACTAGAAAGAGAACAACTATTTGGCATGTGATCCATTAGTTCCGCATGACCATACGCAAAAGACCTTCTTATCGACATAGACACGAGGTTACGTATACAATTTTCCGTAACACCCATAAGGTATTATGAGAAGATCATACAACTCCCAGGTATTAAATATAGAAGTTGAAAAGGCTTATGACCATTGGATAGTCTGAAGAAGAGATTGAATCTTCACATGACCATAATAGGTCCACAATAACCATAAACTCATGGTTGTGATCCCCAAGTCCCACAACCCAATGGGCCTGCAAGTCAGTTAAGTATTGACACCGGTTTACGAACGCTAGTATTTAGATCCTCACCACTCCCGCCAAATATCGTAACGTAATTTTTCGTATTAAACATAGAAGCCAATCAATCCAACATTTTTTGGGCTAGACTAGAAAACCACCCATAGTTTATTATAAATCCACTACACCTCTCATTACCATTTTCCATTACCTTTTCTGGGAATATACATGAAGCACCTACAGTCATTTTCCACGTATCCAACAGCCAATAGATAGGATCTCGGCGAGCTCGACAATTATTAGAGCCTCAGAACAACTATTATATCTTAACGATCCATTACACCAATTAAGGTTAGGAGAGCCTTCTTTGCCTTAGATTAATGTATTCCATTATTGTGCATTGAGGATATAAGATTACCCAACTATTTTATCTATATCCATATATATTCCATTCCCAACGGCCGTCTCGGAACGATCTCTCGGAGGTCGGTAGAAAGAAGAGTTACTTGTAGATTCTCATGCTCACATGTCACTTTTCTATCATACATGATCATGTAGGAGGAAAATATCCTCAATTACCTTCAAAGAGACCAACTATAAGAATTCTTGATGAAAGGAATTTTCTTCTAGTGGTGCGGGAACCTCCATGTATGCGATTTGAAGCGAATAATAAAAGAAATGCTTTTAAAATATATGGAAAATGCTCCTATCACTTTTGTAATGAAAATCCAAATAAAAGGAAATTTTTTGGCTACACAAAATTCCTCTTCAGAGGTTTTACCAGGATGTCAGGGTACTAAAAAGATGATGATAGGAGCTATGAAAAGTGCTATCATCCAATCCAAGTGACCAAGTGTCAAGGGAAGGGTGTCACCAAATATCAAGTAGTTTGAAAGGAAAAATAAGAAATACAAACTTGTATTTAAACAACCCTTGGTAAGAGAAGGTGATCATGCACATAAGAAACACAAGAATAAAAATGATGAAGTGATTGATCCCCCACACCCACTAAATAATATGAAGGAGTAGAAGTTTCCATGGATCATCAAGCAACTCCACCACCAGAACAAAAAGATGTTCAAGTAAGTCCAAGTACACAACCAATGTTTCCAGCTTCATCTTTATCTCTAGGAGGAATAATAGCTGATATTAATCAAGAACAAGTGTCCCAATGTAATATCCCACCTAATTCACTAGATATTTCTTTGTTATAACAAGAATTGAAGTAATTTGATACAACACCAATTGAAGGTGTCAATATACCTATTTTTGATCAATTGCATGAATCAACAAAGAGCCCAATTGAAATAATAGACATAGAAAAAAATGAGGAGATTCCTTGTACTCGAGGAATTTGAAGTAATGGTTGAAAGATAAGTGGTGGAAGCTACATGAATTCTCCATCTAGGTGAAGGAGTGAAGGAATCCACCCATGTGTCAATTATTGAGTCAGAAATTCCACTTGTCAGAAGTATCTTTTGAAGGCAAAACTACTTTAGAAATGAGCAAGTCATAAGTTCAAGGAGTTGTTGGTGGGGAAAGTATGGACACTTTGGGTTACTAGATGAAAAGGATCCCCAAAAGGAAACCAAGGTTACCAGAAGTAGTGAATCACCTAAAAATAAAATTCTACCAAAGAAAAGGTGATTGAAATTACAAAAGAAACCACTACAAAGGAAAATATTGATGATAGTCGAGTGTGTATGGTATTGATAAAGGTAAATGATCAACTATTGAGAGATAGTACACAAAGTGTCACAAAAGGAGGTATTAAAAGAACCAAAGGAAATTGGTGTACCAGTTCATGAGGATATCTCCACCAAACAACAACCTCTAAAGGAAGTAGAAACTAGAGAATAAAAATAATTTCCTGAGGGAACAAAACCAGCCCACGAGGTTCCCAAGGAAAAGGTATAATTTAATAATACATCAGTTGAGGAGATAAATAGAGAACATGTTCCAAATGTTGATATGAGTAAGAAGAAATTTGGTCAACCCCAAGTTCAGGATCAAGGAAAGAAGCAAGTGGGGGAAGTGCCAACACAAGATGAACCCAAGAAATCAACATTGGAAGTGGACAAAGTGAAATGTAAGGGTCCATTACTACAAGATGTTCAATAAATGTATAAACAATATGTGGTTTTCCCTGAAAAACCTCAACAGACACTGCAAGAGACAAAGGTGGGAACTGCTCTTATAACAAGTTGGATATGAGAATTGATTTCGAAGAAGAAGTGGTGCCAATTAAGGCTATAGAACTTACGTCATTATCTTTCCCAAATCCTACCGAGACTCCCAAGAAGGCTAGGGTCATCACAAGGACTCATACTGATCCATTCGGATCCAAGAATTTGGAGGTAGCAATCCCACATGAGGGGAAGATAAGGAATGATATAACAATTGAGGATTATAATGTTCAATTCATTCATCTAGAAATCCTTCAAGAGATTCACCAAGCAAGGATTTTTCGAATGAGTCGTGACTTTTACACAAAGTGTATGAGGATAGGATAACAAAGAGAAAACTAAAGGAATCAGTTAAATCAATGACTTCATCCCTACAACAATTAGTTGGCCAATCTAGTGTGAACCAAGAAGAAATCTCCACAATTGCTCCTAGCTTATAGAACATGTTGAAAAAGATGTTAAGAATATTCAAGTTGTTGACACTTGGGTAGAAATGTTAATTAACAAGGGAAAAGAAGCCATTACAAAATCCATAACAAAATATGAAGAGCTCAAAGACAAACTCAATGAAATTGATGAGTTAATTGAACAATGTGATAATGAGTTATTATCTTTTGAAGGAATTCTCCCCAAACTGAACCGTATTACTCAACTCAATGAAGATTTGGTTGAAAGGGAAGAATTGGCTACAATCAGGATTGAAGTTTTTGAAGGAGATCAGGGAGAAAATGGAGACAGAAAAGAAATGGGTGGATAAGACCATAAACAACATTTATTTGAAATTGGAGGACATGTTATTTGAAAAGTTAAAAAGGAGTTATGGTGATTTGAAAAATAACTTCTTATTTTGTTCCTTTGAGAAAAACATCCAAAAAGAAAATTTCTCCTATAAATTCATCAAGACATTGATGAGGATGGAAACCAGGATTTCAAAATTAAAAGCAAGACCATGGGAGTATAAACACAGGATGGATCAATGTGTGAATGCACTAAGAAAGAATTCCCTCATATTCCAATATCACATAGGGCTAGATGAGGATGAGATAAAATATTTTTTCCAAAAATATGACGCATATATAGAAAGAAAACCAAAGGAAGAAGAAGGTGATGAAAATAAATATGCAGACATGAAAACCGAGGAACAAGCCTAGGCTTGTTTTCTTTGAACTTTATGTTCATCACTTTTCAATTACTAATATTATTTCATAAGAACTAAATATTACCTTGAAGTTGTTATTTTCACACATGAATGTAATTTGATACAATGCATTATATTTTTATAATGCATGGATAATATTTAAAATCCATTATGAAGCATATGAACTAATGTAAATGTTGTGTTATCTTTTGTAATGTGGAAAAAGACAAAATGGGGATCTATAAGGGCCCCTTCCCATGAAAACCACATACATTTTTCAAAATATTAAATCAAAAGGGTGCATCAGGATAAGACACATATTTAATTATTCTTTACTCCCACCTTAAGATCTTCACTAAAAGAGGCTATTTTACTCAATAGGATGATCTTTCTTGGTATAAAATCCCCTGAACCCTGAGATGATTGAACAAATATGAATTCCCCAACCAAATTATGAGACATCCCCATGTCCCTTAATGTGTTCATGTCCATCCTAGGACCATCCAAAATCCTCCCCAATTTTATCTTCTTCTGAAGGGAAGATACCCAATCCAAGAGATCTAAACCACCACCAGGAAATGTTGTTTTCCCTTTCACCTTATAAGGAGTAGAAGAAGGTTGAGTAGGAGAAATTGAAGTGGCTAGAAGAGAAAGAATTATGGGTCTTGGACCCAATGGGACAAAATATCTGGAGTTGGACTCACCTTTGTGCCTTCTTATGAAAGGTGGATGTTCCCTTGGGAGGGGAATAGGTCGAGGTCCTAATAACTTGTGCTCCATAAAAGAAGATTGTTTTTCTAAATGGATGAGGGTTGTAAAATAGACTTTCCTTTAGAAGTTGATGCCCTGGGATGTTAAGGAAATGAAGGCCCTGATTCCTCTTCATCTAAAATGATAATAGGGGGATGAGAACTGGATTCTCTCCTTCCTTTCTTGTTAAAAATGGTGGTGTTACGAGATGGTTGAGATGACATAGGTCCTATTGGACCTTTTTCCAAAGAATAAATAATTTTCTCTAATTCACCCATCTTACAAGAAATGGCATACACAACATCAATTGAAGTCTTATCATAGAGCACATAAGACTCGAAGGAATCTCTTTTTGAACAAATATTTCATCACACAAGAAAGGGATTCATATTTAGTTTCTCCTGCTACAATGAAGCCTTCTCTCAATCCAAAATTTTTTCAACACCTCTAGATTTTTATGATTCTCCCATCAAAAGAGGTGATAATACATAGATTGAAATGATGAAAAAATAGGATTAATCTTGATTAACCTCAACATGAGATAAATCTAAACCGCCTAGTGTGTCAAAGGATCTTTGTGTCCCCTAGGTTATCTATCTCAAATAAAGCCCTAATGAACGCTTTGTCAGGGTCTAACAAGTCAAAAATATGATTTAAGTTCTCTAAAGATATTTCTTTTAGGCTAGCTGCTATTGCTACCCTTGCCATCGCACCAGAAAAGAAGTCTACAAAAGTCTATCACGTTCAAAGGCAAAGAAATAATGTGTTTTAAAGGAGAGGCAGATGAGCTAGATTTATAGAAATAACTATACATACGAGATGAAATGGACATAATCATTACCATTGAATGAGAAAATATTTCTTTCTTAGCTCGCAAAAGGGAGATAAATATGAAGCAAAACAATATCTTTCAAAGGGATGATAATCAGCTTGACATGACACAAAATAGGTAGAAAACGTCCAATTCTAAGAAACACAAAGAAAATTTTGTGTGTCCTGAGGGAATATATGAAAAGTAAGAATGATTATTAGTCACATCAAGCCATTTTTGGGGTTCCCAAGGGTTATGGAAATGAATTTCCAAACCAACCCAAAATAATCCAACATTGATGATGTCAGGGTAAATGATGTAAGCATTTTATTCACCACATAAGAATAAAATACACACCTGACAATATTTGTGACACATTTATCCACTTGGAAAAACAAAGGATAAGATACCCCCACAAAAGAATCAAAAATTATTCCTTTGGAATATCCGGTGGAAAATTTTAGATTTTGGAGGAAAAAACTCAATGAATGAAAAAAGGAGTTGTATAGATATGAGAGGCATTTAGTCATATTGAAGGGGCATTAAAATTTTCTGAACTTTATTTTAGAAAAAGGCATAAACTAAGAGAAACCATTTTTCCTAGAACTTGTCTGAGAAAATTTTTAATTTCATTAGCCTTTAAATCAAATCATGTCAAGATGGTTGCGAGCATACAACCATTGACAAAAATTGATACTGTAAATGAAACTTTCCCTTGCTGATAAATTTGATGAGCCTTGAGTTAATTGTGTTAATCATGAGCATTGTTGTGTCTTCTTTTAAGTTGAGATGTTTCAAGTAGCTATTCATGTTCCTGTTGCAATCTTATGTTAGGAATTCCTCTAAATCACACAATATCTTATCCTTCTGGTAGTATTGTGGTAATTGCAATTGTGTTGTGAGAAGAGCTTTCATTTCATTGTGCAATAAATAGTTTTAAATTCACTTTACTTCCATTTTGTTGATATAGGTTATTTGTTAGTCTATGAGTGTATCTTAGGTGTGATAGATATGGGATTCTTGATGTTTAATTGAGTCTTTGACATGAGATTTTATGTTTAAATTCTCAAAGAATGTGTGAAACTGTGTATCTTTGGGCTTCCATGGGTGCACATATTCTGGTTGAAGGTTCATTATTGGTTATTTGAAGTGTTTTCATCATCTCATTTGGTATATTTTCTATCCTTTATTACAATTTCCAAAAAAATTGATATAATAAAATTTATCCTGCTTAATTCCCCAAAAATTTCATCCAAAACCGATAAATCATACAAGAACTACCCATGCTTTTTTCTGTGTATACTCATGTGCTAGAATTTAATAAAAATATGCAAAATCAAGTGGGTTTTATTGTTGTTTCTAGTTACCTGAACCTTGTCTAGGAGGCATCTACATTTTCTAGGGTAACAACTCGTGAGAGTTAGATTATGTTGCATTGACCATGTCTTCTCAAGGTTATTTTTCAAATTCCCTAAAAAGGAGAGTCAAATATTGTTGATCCATTCATTTCCCTTGCAAATATAAGTTACAAAATGGGCCCTCTCACCCTGGTTGAAGGTAGAACCTAAAGTAGTAGGGTAGGTCAAACCATTAGTATAGTGTTATCTGATTTCTCCAAGCTCAAGTGACAAAGAGTCAGTTAGACCCTTCCCGGCTACAAAATGACTAAAATTTTGATCTATTTGTCTCTAAGAATCCTGCTCATCATGTTTATGCTTCTTGAATTTAAAGGGAGAACCAATTTGGGTACCAAAAGACCAAAAAAAATCCCTCAAGACAGGTCAAAAGAGACCACCCGGCATGATGCATAGAGAAATATACATTTTATGCATTCAACTAGTTCAAGAGGATTCAATCAACAACTCATACCAAACTCTACAAATGAGGATCTTTACAAGATACCTAAAATGGATTTAATATGAAAATATTAACCTATTTCTCCTTTGATTTCTTATTCAAACACAAGCCCTTGCTCCATACCCTACTCCTCAAGATAAATTCATTCATCAAACTCATCACATTTTATACAAACTCTCTTGAAATTACCTTTTTTACTTGTCCTTCTCCTTTCTTGAATAGCCTCTAGAAACAACAAGTGCTTTTTGTTATTTTTAGCATTCAATGACCTATCCACTACCTTATACATTGTTTTAAAATTCAAACAATGTTAGATCCAACATTAACTTGTCTCAAAAGGAACCAAAGCTTTAACTTCACCTAACTTGTTCTAAATTTTTGTTTGTGCTCTTAAGACAATGATTCTTTCTAGCTTCATGGTTGGAGATTTCTAGAGGTACTGAAAAAAAAATATTAACTCCCTTAGGTACCCTTTAGTCCAAATATGGTTCATGTACAATTTCATAAGTTAACTCTAAGAGATGCTCTCCCAATCACTCATTCTTCTTCCCTAGTTTCAATCCTCTTTCTAGTCATGTCCAATCACCTTTCTCATCATAAATTTATTTTAAAATGGGTTCAATGCAAACTAAAGAAATATTTTAACACCCATTTAATCCTTATTTATAGGTGCAAAAATTTAGAGTACCCTCTTTTTAGAAAATGTCCCATAAACCTCTCTATCTCAACTCCATTAGGTCTCTTGACTGTGCATGAAATCCTTTTAAGGACTATCATTAATAACTCAAAATTTACCCAAGGAAAGCATAAAATTATTTCAAAATCCTTTGAGACACATTGCCACCATTTTTCTACCATTTTTCAGATCTCAATACCATGTATAGAGGCTTCACTCCAAATTTTCATTCGACCCTAATTGTGCAATAATGATAACTCAAAGTAAGGAATAAAGGCTTATAAATTTCTAATTAAAAGTATTCAAGACCTAAAAATTGTCTCTCAAGTATGTCCCAACATAAATCACGTATTGCTTTTACCAATGGGAGATATTAACGCATTAAACCTTGAGAAGTTTCTTAATCCTCTCTTACATGGATCTGCAATAATAGTAATTCATGCAAGAATTTGGTCTTCCTATCAATGAATCCTTTTATTTCACCAAAAATACCTTGTTATATATTTTCAACACATTCTTATACCCCTAATGGTTATCACATAAAGCTAGCATTGTTAGTTAGCACATATATATACTCTATTGTATTGTAGATGATCTGCGACTTAGGGTTTCACCGCATTCTTTTAACAAGAAAACAAAACATGTAGAGTCCACCTCTATAGACTATGTAACTACAATCATCCTTGAAAAAAATCTTAGTGTATTATATCAATCATTTTCAACGTGATACTAACACAAAAGCTTCTCAAATTATCACTAAATGGATAACCCTTACCATTCATACACAATTCGAAAATATATTCTTAATCAATCCTTTCATAGTCTCATGCAAAAGTTTCATGTTGTACCTCATGAATATTGAATCAATCATCCATCATACTTCCTATAATAATTATATACAACTATCCAAATGGAATAAAAAAATATAATCAAGTTCTTAAGCTATAAGATAAGAACCCTTCATTACAACAAGAAGTTTTTCCATAAAAATACAAAGCTATTGCATAATAATTCACATTTAGATTACAAAATACTTATTTCCTCTTTTGATCCTCAAGGAACCTCTCTTAAATTCACCATGTTGGTCCTCAATTCTACACCCCATGGTGGCCTGACAACATTATCTTAGGAATGGGGGATGCTTGGATGGTGATAGACCAGGTAATATATCGTTTTATAGCCGGGGAGGAGTCTAAAATGGTCCTCAGGATCAATATTTGAGATGATTGAGGGGAATGTATAGAGGGGATGGCCTCATCCTACTACTTTTGGTACTTCCTTGAACCAGGAGAGAGGACTTGTAGGGAAACCTAAATGCGAGAGGGGAGATGAAATCTTTGTTCCTCTCGATTTTTTTCAATGATAGATCAATTTGGGATAAACATGGTCATGAATACAACACTCACTCTCATGAGTTGTGAAAAATATGTTGTAGATGCTTAATGCACTAGACATAGGTTACTATAGGATGTAAATTTTGGTTCATCTTGCATTCTCTTTGTAGCGAAATTAAAACTAGAAGGAACTTTCAAAGTGATATTTTGAGCAACAAAGTAGTAACTTCGCAACGAATGGACGCGGTATGAGGGGGTGGGATCAATTATGGTATTTGTAAATTCAAAAAGGGGGATTTATATGAATAGAGATTCCTTGTAAAAGAAAATTTAACAATTAGAGTATCATGTAACTCTGGAAAGTAAAAAAGCTGGATTAAGTAGTGAAAATTTCTATAAAGAAAGATTTACATTCATTGATAGCCAACCGTCGAGCACCTTTTTTACTTTTATTTTCTTGATGTCTCAAGGGGTAATAACCTGACTCAACCTCAGTATGGCGGGGTTTCTGGGATACCTGCGGTGTGGATTGTGTTATATTGCGCACTGTGAAAGAAAGTGAAATAAAGGCTCCTTTTCCTGCAATCAAACCTACAAATCAAAACATCTAAACCAAATAATATTAGTAAGATAAAAGGGTAGGTTATCTGGAAAAAGCTAGTCCCTAGAAGCCCAATGAATTCCTTTGAAGGATAACAACTTGATCAAGAAAAAAATTCTTTTATTGATAACAAGATTGTGATACAATATGATAAAAGTGGAAAATATGACTATCTGTGTCACTTATTTAGGTGGACATATACATAATAATGACAAGCTTAAAACCATAGATTGGATTCTTGATCCATGTACAAATTTTTAGAAAAGTTAGACCCTACAGAGTCAACTAGGCCTTCCTCTTCAGTGAAGTTAGATTCGGGTACATAAATGAAGTCCTCTGCAAAGAAATCAGATACTTCCTCCAAAGTGTCATAAAGACATGGCTAGTGTGGTGTCAGTATTAGGGGTGCTAGTGTGACTATTAGTATCAAATTTAGGTGCAGTATGGTAGTCTTCTGATAGGTCTAGACCAGCCTCATAATTGTGCTTGTATTGTGTAAGGTCTTCATGGATCCTTTGAGCCTCGTAATACGCATCCAAGAATGCTTCAGTTACCTCCCAAATACGTTTGTGTTGATGCGAAGATAGATTCTAAATGGTCAAAGGGTGCAAACTGAATTGCACAAAGCTCTAGATCATGAAGCAACTCGTACTGCTCCCAGTAAAGAGGATGATGGATAATAGGAAAAGCACCAATGTCAACAATAGGGTAATTATTACCTCCTAAAGCCATCTAGAATCACCATGTTGGGAAAGAAGTTAGAAAACAACAAAACAAATAAGAAAGATTAGGTAAATTGTAAGAAATATGCAAAAGTAAACTATTGCATAGGAATCGTTGGCGATTGGGCAAATTGCTGGCGATTGTTGTAAATTTTCTCAGTTTACGAAAATAAAGTCAAATTCAATTTAAAATATGATCTAAAGTGAATTTTTAGAACATATATGACATGTTAAATGTAATACAAATAATATTACCTATATGAATGACCGAAACAGACAATAATGATGATGGTTACCTTACATGAGTGACTAAATGCAAATCAAATGACGAGGATGATCTGATGATGAAAATGGATGATACGATGATCAATTTGATGATTTTGGAGTAGCGTGATGTTGATGGAGCTTGGTTGAAGATGAATGACCTCTAGAATTCCTAAAAAGATCAAAGTTTCTGCAAAACAACCAAATTCCATCCCAAAGGAATGTAAAAACACACTTATATAGATTATCGATGATTGTGGGAAATCTTAGTTAGGTGTCCAAAATGAGTGATTTTCCTTCTATTTCTAACTCAATTTTAGAGGATTTCAAAGTGGTTAGGATAAGAGATGGGGAGGGAATTCGAGATAAAATAAATTGGTTAGGATGGGTGAGAGAGCTTTTTTAGAAATTTGTCTTAGTTATAGTTAGTTAAGTGGGGAGAAGTGGTTAGGGATAAGTTAGGGGTGGTCTAGTTATATTTATGGAAGGTTAGTAAGTTAGTTTAATTATAGCTAGTGAGGTGTCCGAGTTAACGTAACAAAGTGTGAGGGTGAGGTGTGAGGCTATTCATTCTATTTTATT
Source organism: Taxus wallichiana var. yunnanensis (assembly GCA_018340775.1). Lineage (NCBI taxonomy): Eukaryota > Viridiplantae > Streptophyta > Pinopsida > Cupressales > Taxaceae > Taxus > Taxus wallichiana. The sequence continues at coordinate 259,746,982 of CM031240.1, forward strand.
ATTTTAATTAATTAATTAGATTATATTTTATGGATGTTTGTGATGTGTATATTAATCTAATTAAAGGGGACCTAATGGGTGACCTAATGTTACAGAGTGTCACAAATGGGTCATCTATGGTTATGAATGATCCTAGGACAGGGAGTGTATAATTTTGGTGTCTACATTTACCCCTTTTGTTTAGATATTGTAATAAAAAATTGTTAGACCAAAATAATGAGAATTATTGTGTTGGTATGGGTGATTACATTGTAGTGCAATACAATGAGCACTAGTGTGTTTTTTTAAAAGGTTTTCCCAATCATAGGGGTTCAAAGTAAGGTACCGGAATGAATTGATTGATATGGTGGCCAAAGGGCTCGATGCATTTGGACGTATGAATATCACCGGGTAAATTTGTTGAGCGGAAAACCAAGTGATGGGGGCCAAAGGGCTCATCATCCATAGACGAATGGTGAATCCCAAATTCTGACTATGTTGGGTTTGGTCAAAGGTTTTAAAGATTAAGACCCTTTTTGGAAACATGAAACACTTGTGCGAGGAATGAAAATGACATGGTTTTAGGCAAATGTAGATAAAATGCCCAAAACAGACAATCACGAGTGATTGTAGCAAATCGTCGATGATTGAGGCAATCACCGAAGATTGCATCATATGGAAAAAAGAGGGGTTTTAAATACCCCAAAGTTATTTGTTTTTAATCACATTACATTCCAACTATTTTTGACAATGACTTGTTAGAGAGGAAAACGTGTCTTTTGATGGTGAAAAGAGACCAAGATGGCGTCCTCTAGCCAAAATGCAAGCCCGTGCTTGCTGAGGGATATGATTCTAACCCTCTTTGTTTTCATTTTTGTGAATTTGTTGTGTTTTTAATGATTTGCCATATTAGAGCATGCGGATCATATTAGGGGATCACCGAGATCCGTAATCGCTTGCGATTAGTAGGGATCATCGGTGATTCACCCGCTATATAGGTAGTTTGCATTTTTGAGTGGAATGGATTAGATTTTTGAATATTTATTACTTAGGACTTGTTTTTGATGCATGATATGTTTCAAGGGTTGATGTGAATGTTGTAAAAGTGATTTAAATGTTGTTTTCAACTTCATTGTAATGGTATTGACATTTTGTTTTGTGTGTTTGTGTTTTGTAGGTGGATGCAAAGTTGACTATCCGAGACCGTATCCCTTTGATGTTAGATGAGGCCCAAGAGGATTTGGCTGATAATGAATGGGAGAACCTAGAGGCAGTGGGTTTTGGTGGTATGATATTTTACAGATGGATTCACAGGTGCACGTAGTTTGATATTGGCATTGTTAGAGTGGTGAACCCTTCCACCAACACTTTTTAGCTTCCTATAGGGGAGATGACCATCACGTCGAGGATGTTCATTAGATTACCAAAATTCTAGTTAGAGGTTAGGCCATTTAATGCATCACCGATGAGGAAATGGATGACACAATGTAGAGATTATATGGAGGGGATGCCTAGGATGTTAGATACTCTTCAGGGGCCTTTGATTATCAAACACTTTATGATGTTGGGAGAGTTGGTTGTCCAAAATGACCATGATGATGTTAGATATTTCATTTTTGCACTACTAAATTTAAGGGGTGGTCAATTCCATGGATGATGATGTGTGTAGTGGCAGAGATGATGGAACACCATATAGTTTTTGAGTGGGATCCTACTTTGTTGGCTCAAAATTTCGAGAGATATTTGGGGCTTGGAATGCCCATAAGCATTATGGGATAGATGTCAAGTTTTTATTATAGTGTTGGGCACATGAGTATATTTGTATTGCTCATCCTTTAGGGATGCCTATTGTTATTGATGTGATGAGGCACCTCGATTTTATGAGATGGAGTGCGAGTCTTGGTCGAGCTAGGAAGTCCAAGGGGCATACTTATTACCGGGACTTGATATCAGGGTTATAAGTAGGGGATGTGACTTGGAGGCCTTATGTGGATCTTGATGATTTCCTCGAGTTTCCTCAGGACTTATTATGTTTCAATAGGATATCTACATTCAAGGCCACAGGACCGGGAGAGTGAACTGCTACATTTTAGTTGGGTCATGAGATAATTTGGGCTTGTTCAGAGTATACCCACAGATCAAGTTTTGTATAGATGGGTGGATGGGGATATTAATACCCCAAAAATCATTGTAGTGAGGCTTATAGTCATTGATGAGCATCCTGGTGCCATGGGTCCAGATGAGGATGGGAAGATGGTTCTATTGATGATGCGGGGTGACCCCATATTTTTCTGTGTGGTGGGCTTGATCATTGAGGATTTTTGAGAGGACAAGGGTAGCGGAGAGGGTTGTACAAGAAGTTAGAAGAGTGTGTGTTTGAGAAGAGGGAGGAGCACAAAAGCCAAAGGAAGAGGAGGAGAGAGGTGAGGGTGATGATATTATAGCTATAACTACTTGCAGTAGTGATGATGATCGAGAAGGTAGTAGTGGAGGCAAGAGAGGGATGTTTCTCGCTCGAGAGAGTGTGATGATCTTGTGGGAGTTTAGGACACACTTATTGGGGAACGTGATGGTTTGATTTTAGAGCATGATGCTTATACGTGAAACGTATACATGTCTCTTCTGATAGAGACAAGTATAAGGGATAAAGAGATACATTGAGGAAGGCCTTAGGGGATCATAGGGCCTTCTATTTGTTTAGCATGGAGTTCTCAACGATGGCTCGATAGGGTAGAAAGAAGGGAGAATTCCCACCACCTCGACATGGTCTCGGTAGTGCATTATGATATTGTTTGGGTTGAGAGAGACTATTATGTTGATATGGTCATCAAGAACTACCTTAATGCACATTTTGTATGAGACTACTTGGTTGAGAAAGGGCTAGCTCAGTGGGACGAGACCTAGTGCGATCGCAAAAAGTGTGGGGCATTCACCTCGGAGGTTGGAGGGTGGTGATGGTGGAGGGGAGGCACACCTACTCTCCTAGAGGAGAGAGGTGGTGGTAGTACATATATTAGGAGGTGTTGATTTTACTACTTAATAGTATATGATGTCATAGGCTCGAGAGAAGCCAATTTTCTTTATGTGATGTGATTATTATGAGACTTTGATATATATATATATATATGATGTTGTTTTAGACTTACACTAGTGTTTGTAGGCTCATAAAATCCCATGATGTTATTTTGATTATGTAGAAATTTATATACAAGAAATTTTATATGTGATGATGATTATAGTGATGATGATATTGCTTATGGCATTGTGTTTTTTCATGCATTTATGTTGATAAATGGATTAGAATGTTTTTATTAAATGTGTTTTGAAAATGTGACAAATTTAAGTCAAAGAATACATTTAAATGAAGTAAAAGTGGAAATACTTCCCCACTATAAATCTGATATGAAAACACAATGGGTTTAAGATAATACTTTGCACTAGTATCCTTTCAAGATGTTAAATAAGACCATCAATGGATAGTTCATGAAAATCCCAATGGAAAAGGTATTTTTGCTATGATAATGGACGAAAGAGGCCTTGCGGGTGTATATTGTTATGGGGGAAAAAAGTTTCTCCTCTTTAATGGGTTTATAAAGAATTGAAGCCCAAATTTTGTAACTTTAGAAGAAAATTGATCAATGCGGGAAGTTTTATTATGATGGGAAAGTTGATTGATGCGGGAGGCTTTCCTAGATGCTTTTGATTTTGTAACATTTTTGAAAGCTAATTAAAGTAAGAAGCCTATATGAGTAGCCATCCTTCGAGGGTATGGTCTACATTTTTCTTACTTTTTGACTTTGAATAGCCATCCTTTGTGGGATTAGTCCATGATTTTGATAGGTAGTTGTCTGAGAGAGTAGTCTACTTTTTGATAATTTATATTTTATAAATAGTTGTCCTTTGAGGGATCAGTCTATTTAAGCATCCAATGAGTTTCATTTAATTTTGTTAAGACGAGGATAAAAAACTGAATAAACCATATTTTGAGGAGGGGATAGATGTATATCTGACCTAAACCCACATGCTCCAGGTTACAACACTGATAAATAGGTGTAGTGATTTTGAGGAACTTGTGTGAAGGAAGGTGTTATTTAATGATAGAAGGATAGGATTTGATTTAAAACTGGTGTCATGATGATTAATCCTTTAGTAGAAGAAAGGCTACAAGTGCAAAACATTTAAGGGTTCTACCTTAGGTTCCCCATCGAGAGAAGTGAGATGACATGCCCCCTAACCCATAATTGTGTGTGATAATGCGGGACCAATCTAATTGGGTGAAAACTTCCCTCATTTACTCCATTCTAATGTGTAACATTTTGATTTTATTTAAGTACAAGATCACCAATTTAAAATTCATGTTCTTTGACATGCTTATTGTATGATCTACTAATATGTTATTGATAAAATTGATGATGTTCAAGGGCTGCTATACGTTTCTCATCTAGAATTCTAGCTATGCTAAGAGGTCTTGGCGATATTCATCATCTGGGATAAAATATTTCAGAGATACATGAAGTGATGGAATTTGGATTTTAAGAGGCACAATGGCTTCAGCGCCATAAACAAGTGAGTAGGGCATAACGACCATAGGTGTGTAGATGATTTTTTGATAAGCCCAAAGAGCAAGCGAGATCTGGAGATGCTAGTTCCTACCTGCATCATTTACAGTTTTCATGAGAATTTTGTTAAGTGTTTTGTGAAAGGCCTTGACTTGTCCATTTTCTTGAGGATAGTAAGGTGATGAAAACCTAAGTTTGATGTTAAATGTGTTACGAGCTATTTTAACTTCCTTATTTTTAAATTATTTCCCATTATGTTTGATAAGCTTGTGTGGGATTCCAAAACGACATATGATATGTTGATATATGAAGTTAATGATAGGTCTGGATTTTGTCAAGGTCAAAGGAATAAATTCAACCCACTTAGTGAAGTATTAAATTGTTGTGATTATGGAATGATGTTGTTGATATGATTTTGGATTGATTGCACCAATGAGGTCTAAACCCCATTAAGAGAAAGACCATAAGTCCTGGGTAGGTTGTAATGCTTGACTAGAGATGTGAATAAGATCTAAATGGATTTGACATTTGACACACTTTTTTACATATGTAAAACATTCTTTAGTGATAGTAGGCCAATAATACCCTATTTGTATGACACATTTAACAATGACATTACCAATGAAGTGACCTCTATAGATGTCATCATGGACCTCTTCAATTGCTTTGCTTGATTCAAGTGATTTGAGACATTGTAATAATATACCATCGAAACTATGTTTATAGAGGGTAGCTCCGATGGTAACAAAGTGGGTGGCATATTGAAGAAAAGATCACTTGTCATAATATGATAGATCGGATGGGATTTTTCATTCAGAGAGATATTGATATATCTGCATGTACCATAGATCCGGTGGATTGTTGTTAATGGTATTGATGGAAGGTAGCTCATTTTGATGTGAAGGATGATCTAAGCATTGAATTACTACGGAAATTTTAGTGTCATATTTCAATTTTTCTTCTTCAAGAGGGACAAGGGACCCAAGGGATGTCATGGTGTCTCGCAATCTATTTAAATTTTGTGGGATGACTTGGATGGTGTAATGATCGAATGTGCTAAAGAGAAAGTTGATGACGAATTTATACTTTTGAAGGATTTTTTTACATTCTTATTCTCCCTTGACTTGATGATGACTCTAAAATATAAACCATATTTGCACAGATAAAACACAGAATAATAATATATTTTCTATTATCTCACCATCACAATACATGGCTATTATATAGCTAAACAACCTCTGATTATTTAGGGAGGTGTTATAAAAAATATCCCAAAATAATATTCATGGGTAGAACATACTCTACAAATATATTATAACATTAACCATATGAAATGAGAGCACTAAATATCAATTTCCTAACATTCCACCCCTTAGTGCGAACATGGGGAAAATATCAATTCAAGACCTAAAACCGCTTTCATGATTACGTGATTTTATATTGGTTGATCACAAACCAAGCAAAAGATGGTTTTCTATCAGATAACTAGAAACCAAGAGTTGTGTGATTTTCTATTGGATTATCAAAAACTAAGACAAAGATATGGTTTTCTATCAGTTGACCAAAAAATGAGAAAAAGAGGTTTTCAAATGGTTTACAACAAATCATATCACGATGTGTAGTACTACTTTAGCTCTCATCATATCTTTCCTCAGGAGACGACATAGGAAAAAAATCTCAACTTCTCATAGGAACAACAAGAACTCTGAAAAATAGCAACTCAAAAAACACAGCTGGAAAAAATTGAAATCACACTACAAACACACATGTCACCAAACCATAGTGTGTGGCCCCGTCATTTATGAATGGCGAGAGGATGTTGATTTTCCTCCATCCCCTTGTGCCTTTGTCTTCCAAGATATCACGTTGCTCACTCAAAAATTGGATGTTGAAGCTTAACTATTTACAAATTGGATTTATTCTTTTCTTCCCTCCCACAATGTGAAAACACTTTATTTTTCTGGACGACGAGTAACAAATAAAATGCGTCCATAAGACAATTTTTTGTATGGAATTTTTACAATGACACAATTTTTTTGACGACAACTTACAACTACAACTCTATTGACTATCAATATTAAGTTGTACATTGACTATAATAACATAATTTAGACTCAATAACATTAGACAATATTGACTAATTTAACAACTAAACAAACTTGATGGACAAACCACTCACAAATTGAATTTGACAAAAAATTGACAACCAACTAGTGACAAGATAATGACTTGAAACATAATTTTGATTATATCAACATTTTGACATTATTGATGACATGATTTTTTTAAAACATAACTCTAGAACTATAGAACATAAAAATTTACTTGACTAAGTAGACACTCATAGACTCGACTCGAAACAAACATTGAGTGACACACAAAAAATAATATTATAACTATGGTGAACAGATCCTAATATCACCAATATTTATGAAAGTTTGAAATCAAACTCAAACCTTTGCATCTAAAACTGCGGGCAATTGGATGGCAAGGAGTAATAAATGGATATTTTCACCACACAGTGAATCCAGGTATGGAGAAAAACAAATATTTTACACGAACATCGTAGGAGATCATGTTGAACAGCTGGGCATGTACCTCTTGGTTGTAGGGACGACACACAAGTCTCTTCATCTCGACGAGCCACAAAGCAGCGCAGTCATATATGTGATTAGTTGAATATGTGAATGAATGGTGTCTGAGATCTATGAAACTGAGTAATCTCAACATTCACCAATCTTTATGTTTATTTTCCAATGTTGAAAAAAATAGTCCAATGCGAACTATACACATTATGATTATGACCTCTCATAGATCACTTAACTACTCACTCCTTCACACATCATTTTATGATCCTCACCCCTCTATTTAGTAGGAAGGCTAAGGGGAAACAATCAATTCAAGCTTGAGTCGATGATGTAAAGAATGAATAATGACATAGTCGAACTATGTTTCCAATACTGAGATAAAAAGACAACCAATACAATATAGTCGACCTTGGCCTAATACAAACTACAACCATGTCACGTGAAGTAGGGTTTGAGATTGGAGGAGTGGATATTGTAGGTGAGTCCATAGATGAAAACACCAAGGTGAAAATAATGTGATATATGCACGGGGTTTGCGATGAATGACTACTCATGAATATGGAGATAGAGAATGTCACTTTTTCCTTCTTGCTAAAATGCTTAACTTAAATCATGCTCGGGAAAGAATAAAATTACAGACTTCCCTATATTTATTTTAATCTTCCATTACCATCAACCACGCTTCCTCTATCTCGCCTTGAAAATCTTGCTCGATACCAAATCTAAAATATAAACCAGATTTGCACAGATAAAACATGAAATAATAATATATTTTATATTATCTCACCATCATAATACATGGATATTATATAGACCAAAAATAGCCAAACAACCTCCGATTATTTAGGGAGGTGTTATAAATAATATCCTGAATAATATTCACAGGGTAGAACATACTCTACAAATATAATAGAACATTAACCATATGAAATGAGAGAACTAAATATTAATTTCCTAATAATGACAAGTTGTGAATCTCTATATATTTATAAGATGTGGACTCGTAAGAGAATAACGGTATTCAGACCCGTGATTAAGGCTTCGTATTCTTGTTAGTGTAGGTTATTATTTATCCTTTTATTTATTTATCGTGATAATTCTTACACTTGTTGGGTTAGCTTGCTTAGGTGTACTAGTTGTGTGGAGTTAGCTTCTCTGTTATGTGAAGTTAGCTTACTAGTCTTTTGGAGTTAACTTAACTACTAGTATTAGTTAGTGGGAGTTCTTCACCACTGATTTAGGTAGTAGTTGCACTTCCCTCCTCATATATGTACATATTTCTTATTGAATAATTCAAGTCATTCTATTGTAATGTATTGAGCATTATGGATTATGATGGATTTCCATATATGGTATTTTAGCTCTTCTGCTTTGCAAATCTAATGTGGTGTGCTATTATCATCTGAGATTGTGACTTGGAACAATATTCTTATCGTTCCTTTCATGGTATCAAAGTGATAGATGATGTAGACATCCAATAAGTTTTTCTTTACAAGCAAGGGTTTATTTTTTTCATTTATATGGAATTTTTAAGCACTTTTCTACAGCATGCATTTTTATACAAAATAGAGTGCGCCATTGGATTTGGAAGGTGCCAAAACCATAGAATCAACTGTAAACTTGACCATGTTTTGAGATAGTCAAATCTGGGTGCATTCTTTTATCCATTGGATATAAGCGTGTACCTTCGGATGCATTCTTTTACCCTCTGGGTATTTTGGTTTTGGATGCAGTCTTTTATCCACTTGGACACAAATCTGTACCCTATGGGTGCATTCTTTTATCCATTGGATATAAGCGTGTACCTTCCAGATGCATTCTTTTACCCTCTGGGTATTTTGGTTTTGGATGCAATCTTTTATCCACTGGACGTAGATCTGTACCCTATGGGTGCATTCTTTTATCCATTGGTTATAAGTGTGTACCTTTCAGATCCATTCTTTTACCCTCTCGATACTTGATTTTGAATGCATTCTTTTATCCACTTTGGACACAAATCACCCTATGGGTGCATTCTTTTATCCATTGGATATAAGCGTGTACCTTCCAGATGATGCATTATTTTACCCTCTAGGTATTTTGGTTTTGGATGCAGTCTTTTATCCACTGGACGTAGATCTGTACCCTTTGGGTGCATTCTTTTATCCATTGGATATAAGCGTGTACCCTCTGGACATTTTAGGTTTTGGGCGCAGGCTTTTATCCTTTGGTCGCAAGCATGTATCGTGTGGATGCACTCTTTTACCCTTTGGACATTTGGGTGTCACGTGTACCTTTTAAAAAGATCAACATTAAAATATTATTTTAATAGCAAAACCTTGTAGAGCTCATAACTTTTGATCCGTAGCTCGGATTAAGGTGATCTTTTTTTTGAAATTGTGTATTTTTTCGAGATCTACACATTGGTGAAATTTTTATACACATTGGTGACATTTGAAAAACACAATGCAAAGAGTGGTGGAAAGTCAATCAATGATACATATTGCAACACTGTGACATTGGGGCATGTGTGTAGTGTGAGGCTCAACCCTTTGATTACTCCAAAAATTTCATTGTTGTCCCATCTAATTAAACTACACCTCTAGAAATTACTTCATACTTAATACCCAATTGATCAACTATTTGTTTGGGCATCACCGAAATGCTTGCTCCTAAATCAATCATGTAGTTATGTACAATATTGTTTCCAATGATCAAAGATATGTAAAATGGAGGAGGCTTCATGTTTTTTCCCTGTTAACCTCCTTGATTTCCTTCTTATGGAGCTGCATTAGTGAGAACCTTCTCTTGATTCTGGGTAACTCATTTGAGATGGGAAAGTTGGATATGGCTACTTGCAAAAGGTCCCTTTGCCCCAGATTTTCAAAGATTCCCACATAGAGATGCTTACATTATTCTTCTTCATGTGGTCGATGATATTGAATGAAGGTGGGTTGTCCTTCTATTTCCCTCTTCTTGGCACTGTCTTCTCTTACACATGGGATGCTACAACAGGCACATGAGCTGGTCTAGAAGGTGGTTTGGGTTGGTTCTCGCATGCTTGAAGGTACACTCGAATTAATGAATCCTTGTAGATTGATAGAGTATTGAATAGAACTGGATTAGATGACTAACCTTCCTCTAAATTCCTCTTTTTAGACCTTGTGTTCACTACTACCCCTTGAGAAGGAGATTGATTTATACCACAAAATCCTCAGCTTGCCAATTCACAAGTGTGGTCTCACTTGAAGGTGCCTCTTGAGTAGTTGTTTTTTGCTGATTTTATTCTTGGCTTGTCTCTTGAGGCACACCAACAGTTTGTACCATCAAGGCCTGGTTTAGCATACCATTGAAACATGTTTCCGATTATGGGGTTGACCACAAGGAAAACACCATTCATATTCATGTGCAATGTTATTCTGGATTGGAACCAAGGCTTGGGATGTTGAAGGTGTATTAGGATTGTATGGCTGGAATGGCCTAGTAGCTGGGGGTTGTCCTTGATTTTTTTTTGCAGCTTGGGTAAGAGGTCTATTAGGATGATATGGAGGCCTATTTGGTTGTGCCTGAGGCTGATAAGGTCTGAAATTTTGGGCATGTTGCCTCTTGAGGGTCACCAATTCATTTCCTAGGTTCTGTAATTGCTTCATAACTTCTTGGAGTTCAGTTGAGGTACTAGAAGAAGAGGTAGAAGCTTCATTGGAACTCTAATTTCTAGGGGTAGGAATAGGGGCTAATGTAGGAGTTTGACTAGAACTAGGATTCCCCATTTTTGGATAAATAGGCATAGGTGGCCTAGGTGCTAGTTTACTAGCTTGGATTAGGAAATTCTCAGCTCTGATGGCTATGGCATAAGCCCTGGGTAAGGTTATCCCTCCCATAGATTAAATCATTATAGATATATCAAATTAAAATCTTTAAGGAAATAAAGGAATACACCTTTAGCAGTTGGTCTCACGATGACTGGAATCCGGTCCCACGTTATTTGGAATCTGAAATTGAAGTTGGTCATCTACTCGTTTGGTGCTCTCTTGATTGTAGTCAATCATGCGACAGGAGAGATAGATTGTCCACCTTTTCTCTGAACTAGCTACATAGAGTTGTACATAATTGATCCCAATTTTGGATTAACCCTACTCCTAAGCTTCTGAACCATTGTAAATATTTTCCTTTGAAAGAAGAAACTAGAATCTTTACTGCCACATCCATTTCAATAATCTCATGTATGGCACAGACATTTGTGATGTCCTGAATGTGATCAATTGGTGTTGTGTGATTCTCCCCATTGAAGAATGGAATGTTCTTCAATGCTACCATAGGAACTAGATTATGTGCATTAAGGGAAAGTGGACTACTGCCAATAAAATTTGTAAAAGGATTTGGTGGTCCTTGTGGTGGCTGTTGATGTGCCATCCTGATTGGCCTAAGAACCCTAGTTGATTGAAGGAAGGGTCTACCTAGTGGAGGGGTTGATAAGGTTCTATTTGGTGGAGATGGAGACCTTTGTACTCTTCTTCCTCTCCTTCCTCTCGCATGTGGATAACTGCAAATATTCAAATATTCCTTATTCTCTTGTCCTAGACCTTGTTTGAATCCTTCTCATGTACTTAGGACACTAACACTACTGGAACTAGTTTATTTTCTAATTGGAGTCACTATATGTGTTGTTGTAAAGCCTTCAAAGGATGAAAATTCACCAAGACACACACCCAATCTTGATAAACATGGAAGTATTGAATTCTAGTCCCACTAGGCGTGCCAAAATTGTTATCTCAAAAAAGTAGTACCTTGGGATTTACACATTATAAAACCCTAATTTTGAGTAACATGGGATTGTCTTAAGGTGTGGGACCCTAACAAATGAGACAAACCTCTAGAGAAGGCTAGTTCCTCTACTTGTTCTAATGCTAAATCTACTCCTAGAAAGGGAAATGTAATTATCCTAACATGAACCTAGATTTTCCAAGGGATCAGGGAAGAAAGAGATGCATAAAATAAAAGTCCTAAATGAAGGAAGGTGATAAAACCAAGAAACTGGGGGTGGAGATATCCTTAGTGAGTGAAAATGGAAGGAAATGAGGTAGAATAGGGCAAACAAAGTGCCACAGTTCAAGGAACACATTCAAACCTCCAATTTCATGGAGCACAACGAATTTAAGTCCTGCAAAAGAATACAACATGCACAATATACCTGAAAATGTAATGAAAGGAAAAGGAGGCAACACAACTCGATCTAGGGATAGAAAAGCCACAAAACACCAATTTTATTGCTTAAAATGATGCACAATCCATTAAAATACGGGCACAAGGAAAAAATCCTTTGCAAAATGCATAAATTTGAGGCTTGCAGCTCACAAGAGTGCTAGAATAATTTTAGTAGAGTTCTTGTTATCCAAAATTCACCCCTCAAGGTAATTTTGGATAACCTGCATCATTTATTTAGGCTTGAGTGAGTAGAATTGGTCCAAGGCCCAAAAATCAGGTTTTGGGGGTCCCTTTGGCTCTTCTCTCTAACTTCCCCATCCAAGGAAAAAATCCAAGAAGTTAAAAAAATTGCAAAAATCCAAAAAATTGGCATGTTCTAGTGTATTACGGAAAAAGTGGATATTTTTGTCACAGGAGTCTGTGGGATGGTTGGGATTCAGGTACAAGTGGGACGCACAAAGCTAAAATGGCCACAGTGTAAGGAATAAGTAAAATAAGATATTTTTGTCCTAGGCGGCTGCATGGGACAGGTTGGGCTCCAAAATTCCAGCGCTGATCATAAAGTAGTGTGGAAAAAGCGGAGGTCAACGAACCTCATTGCCCGATCAACATCGGGAGAAGTGGGACATGAAAATCCAAAATTGCCACACCAAGAGGGAATTAGCAAAAGTTGAGAAAGGAGGCCCGATGGTCAAGGTACTGTCATCACCAATTTGGCACTATGATAATTCTTCACCGGGAACTCCTCGTGCTATGATTATTTACTAATGCATAGCCTTTAGTTTGGTGGATGTAATCTGAAACAAAACAACAACATAACACAAGAATACTATCGACTATGATAAGACAGAATGATGACAAATCTGAAATATCAAAATAAATTATAATATTAACATGAAACTGTTATAATCTCACCCATGAGGTACTTCAAGTGTTATTGACTTCACTTGCCTTTCACCAAGACTATGGGAGAAACTTTACAATTACACCTCTTAATGACTTCTTCAACACACCTTTAAACTGATGGCTTCCTTCGCACACTTCCTACAATATTTCTCACTACTTCCTTCTATGCTAAATGAGGGGGTGGCTTCTCTATTTATAGAACTTCCAGTGCTTATCCATCTTATCTCTAAGATAGGATAAGAAATCTACTCTGACGAATCATATTCCATACCTTAACTCTTATCTGTACATGTAAGCTTATCTTCTAAGATAAGATAAACCTTATCATTTTACATGGGTTCCACATTTTTAGACTTTTTACAAATAAAATACACAAAATATTTATGACCTCACTCCTTGTCCTTATTACTAATATAATATTTATAATTCCTAATCACGTAGACCCTACTTCTCTAATTACCCAAACTTTGACATTTTAACATTACCGGACCACTTACGACAAATATTTACTTTTTACAACATTCCTATTGTACTTTGACTGTTACCATACTCCACATTATTGGCGGCACCGTACTGACGGCGCCGTTATCTTCTATCAGACGCTACTACTAATTATACTTAACAACATCATATTCCTAATACATACATTAATGAAATAGAAATTACGGAGGAAAATTTTAGTGTCGACATCTTCCCCCTTCCTAGCTTCTACTCCGTCCTCGGAGTAGACTATTCTGGTGCTTGGAAAATCTTCAACTTGTCGTGGTTGACCCATTTCATAATGGGAGTGCCATCCAATTCCTCCAGTCGATACATACCATTTTCATGCACAACTGCTATTTTGTAGGGCCCCATCCATTTTGGAAGAAATTTTCTCTGTCTTCTTTTTTGTATCTGGAATCATATACTAGAACCAAGTCATTCACATGAAATGGAGACCACCGATCTTTTGATCAAAGTATTCCTTCTGCTTCATTTTCTTCTTATGGCTTGTATCCTTTGTTATTTCTCTCATTTCCTCCAGCAAATGAAGATGTACCAACCTTTCTTTTACTGAATCACTTTCATCCATCCTTTCATTTTTCATAACTCTCACAGTGGGAATATCAAACTCAATAGGAAGAACTGGATCAATGCCATAGGCCAACTGAAATGGGGAGTATCCTGTTGCTGACTTTGATGTTGACCTATATGCCCACAATGCTTTGCATGAATCCTTTTATCCCATTTATGTGCCTGCAAGGATACATCTTTTGCTAGAATTTGACACAACACAAAATTTGTTCGTTCCACCTATCCATTTGTGCTTGGCTTGTATGTTGTTGCCTTCCTGTGCTTAATAGAAAACTTATTGACTAGGGCTTCTACCACCTCATTAATGAAGTGGCTTCCTTGATCTGTTACAATTTCTAATGGGCAACCAAATCTCGGACAATGCGCGTTCATACATGAACCTTGCCACTTCATCCATGGAAGTTGTTTTCAATGGCCTAGCTTCAACCCACTTGGTTAAATAATCTGTGGCAACTACAATATACTTATTTTGGTGTGATGTAGTTGGAAGTGGACCTACAATGTCTATTCCCCACTTTTCAAAGGGACCAAGGCAAAGAATAGGACATAATGGAGCTGATGAAGTCTTACGGTTACCATGTGTTTGACAAATATCACATGTCTTACAATAATTATAACAATCTTTAAAAAGAGTGGGCCAGTGATAAGCTGCATCCAAGATCCTTCTTGCTGTAAGTTGTCTAGAGAAGTGCCCTCCACATGTACCATTGTAGAATTCTTCTAGCAGCTTCCTTCCTTGATCACGTCCAACCGCCTCTCTCAGATCGTCCCATCGTGTCCTATTCAAAATAATACTCCATGCAGAATAGAATATGGACGACCGGCTTGAGTAATCTTTCTCTTAGTCTTTGCATTTGCACCATCAGAAACTTGAATTCATTCGATAATTCCAAATATCTATTTATTCACTAGGGATTGTGTCAAGGGATAACAAGGCTGCATCGGGGAAATCATCATCATCACAAGATGATCCTAAACCATCATAGGCTCGAGAGAGTGCATTTGCATTGACATGCTTCTTTCCTGGCCTATCTATAATATCAAATTCAAATTCTTGTAGCAAAATTATCCATCTTGTTATCCTCCCTGATGGGTTAGGCTTATTTACAATATATTTTAGAGCCTGATGATCTGTTACAACTAGAAATTTTTGCCCTAGCAAGTAATTTCTAAACTTCTTTACAACAAAAATGATAGCCAGAGCCTCTTTTTCAGTTACAGTATAATTTACCTCAGCACTGCTCATTTGTCTGCTCCCAAAGTAAATTGGATGTTCATTCCCATTTTCATCCTTTTGGCTCAAAGTACTTCCTAGTGTTGTATCTGAGGCATCAGTGTACACAATGAATGGCTTGCTCCAATCTGGATTCTTCAAAACAGGTGAAGACACCAGGGCTTCCTTCAATTGTCCAAAAGCTTCATGCGCCTTATTTCCTGGTTCATAAGTAACATCCTTCTTCAAGAATTGGGTTAGTGGCTGTGCAATCTTTGAGAAATTATTGATGAACCTTCTATAGTAACCCACATGGCCTAAAAATGATCTCAACTTACTTCTATTAAGAGGAAATGGTAAATCTTTGATTTTTGAAACTTTATCAGGATCAGTACCAATACCATCTCTGGATACAACATGCCCTAACAAAACGCCTTTAGAACATCCAAAGACACACTTTGTAGGGTTTAGTGAGGCTTGTGCTTCATCTAACCTTTGAAATGTTGTCTCCATTTGGTGCAAGTGGTCCAACTTGCTCCCATAGATGTAAAAATCATCCAAAAATACTCTGATGAAGGTCCCAATGTAGGGTTCGAACACCCTATTCATCAAACGTTGGAATGTTGTTGGAGCATTACACAACCCAAAAGGCATAACTCTATAAGCAAACATTCCCCAAGGAGTGGTGAACGTGGTCTTCAGCTGATCTTTCTCTGCTATACAAAATTGGTTATAGCTGCTATATCCATCAGCAAAACTATAGCACTCCTAGCCAGCTACTTCGTCCAAGATCTGATCTGAAAATGGAAGAGGGTAATGATCCTTCTTTGTTGCCTTATTGAGCTTCCTGTAATCAACACAAATGCGTAGCTTCCCATTCTTTTTTATTGAGATCACAATGGGAGAAACCCATTCTGAATTCTCCACAAAGAAATATGAATCCTACATCAAGCAACTTATCTATTTCTTCTTTTACAGTCTTAGAAAAATTAGGATTCTTTCTATATGGCATTTGCTTTATGGGCTTAGCACCATCTACCACTCAATAGAATGTTCTACCCAACTTACTTGATGGAGTTCCTTGTAATCAAAAGTGAATAGGTGTATGTACATTCGAAAGAGCCGGAGGTAGGATTCCTTCTCGCTCTCTCATCACAAAGCATCACCAATCTTTATTTGTTGAAGATGATCATCAACTTCTTCTTCGATAATTTTATGGGGTCATGAGTTGGTGTGATCGGGAAGGATATCCATGACTCAAACATCAACCTCACTTTCTTCATCTTCGTGTCCACTTCACTAGTACTAGAGTAATCGAGAGGATGTCCAATCATCGCTCATCACTTGAATCCACAAGTTTTTCCTTATGATGTCGAGGATCACATTTATCTTCACCCTCTCTCTACCACGTCCAAGTGTCATGAAACCTTCATTCCAGTAGTTTCTTGCATGAACTCTCCTTAGCCATGGTCTTCCCAACAAAGATTGGGTATGCAATAAGTACCATTTTTCATCACCCGAAAGTCTACCACACATGCCACACCCATAACGATATTGCCACATTTGAAACTACACCTTCTCGTTTAGTTTTTCCTTTATTTAATGACCTTAACATAAGTGTTGAAGGGTGATCAATTTTTAAACCCAACATATTCATTACAGACTATCGATTCATTACATTAATCGCAGCACCTCCATCAACTAAGACATCATGAATTGAAATACCATTACATAATACCTTAGCTTGTGGAGCATAGGGATCTGCGCTGCGCTCTCCAAAACAGGGGACCTCAACCTCCTTCCTTCTTCGAGCATTGAGTCCACCTCGCAACTCCCGCCTCTTCTCGAAGACATAGCCAAGAGTTGACCATATGTAATATTTGCGAGCCTTTTGGACAGATCTTCCAAGATGGAGTATGGTCCTTGCCCCGTGAAATCGAGAAAATCCTGCACACCCAACTTTCTTCTCCTATGTTTCTTACTAGTTTCTTCTTTCATCTTCTTAGGATCATTTCCATCTTGATTATCTTTTTCTTTCTTTCTTTTTGTTACAAACACATCTACTTCATTAATTCTCGCTCTTATCTACTACATCAAAAGAATTCACAGTGCTTTTCCTTTATCATTATCTCCTTTACCGATGTAGAATCTCTATCTGACAATTATACTTATAATGACCCTTTTTATAATAACCATAACAAACAAATTCAGAAATATTTCTTTTGGACCTCTATCTCCTCCCCGAGAACTAAATTCCTTTCCTCGAAGAAGATTAATAGTTAACTGACCCATCTTTTTGAGTAGATCTTCATACTCAGTAGATGTACTAGGAGAAATATTTGTGCTCACCGGGAGTGGGTGTGGATTATGGACCAAAGGTGCTGGTGTAGGCTCTACTTTAGCAACAATTTCTTTGGGCTCTTCTTCCATGCTTTCTTCTTGCCTTCTTGCAATCTCCTTTGCTTTTTCAATGGTAGCTGGGTGGTCATACTTCACTCGTTGTCTGATCTCTAGCTTCATCCCAAGAATGAAGTGCTTACAGAGGAGATTATCCACGCCATTCATCAACCCATCCGCTAGTCCTTCCTTCCTTTCGGATCCGGGCATCGAGCTTCCTCCTTAGGTCTAGAACACGAGCATGATAATCCCTTATCTTCTCCTTCTCTCCTTGGGATAGCTTTGTGATATCGATCATGAGATCTCGCATATTTCGTTGTTCACCAAATTCTTCAAGAAAACTTTCATTAATAAATCCCATGAATTTTTCACATTATCACCTAGTGTTTCAAACCACCTAAGTGCTTGAACCATCCAAAAAGGTAGGAAAAAATTCAGTCCATTGTTCCCTTCTTATAAGGCCATTACAAATACAAGATCGCTTAAACTTTTGAATGAAAGAAGAAGCATCTTCATTAGATTGACTGAAAAAATAGGAATCTTTCCCATTTTCAAAAGTAACCACCGTGAAATACCAACTCACAAGTACAATCAACAAGACTTATGTGTACAAATAATTGGAATCACTATACTAGAAAGTGACTTTACACCTTTCTACAGTAAAATAGAAATGACCACGGTAAACTATAGTAAAACTTGACTTATCATGGTAAAAACGACTTTACTTGTGGTAAACACTATTCACGGTAAAAGTGAAGTTATCGGTAAATACTATTCACGGTAAAAAGTGACTTTACTGCGGTAAATACTATTCCGAAAAAATGACTTTACCATGGTAACTACTATGCATAGTAAAAACAAGGTTACCCTCTAATTGATTTTTGACTAAGTGGGAATATCTCTCCAGAAAATCCACCAACGAGGAATGGTCCCGGCAACGGAACCAAAATGTCATCACCAATCCGGCACTATGATAATTCTTCACCGGAACTCCTCGTGCTATGATTATTTACTAATGCACAGCCTTTAGTTTGGTGGATGTAATCTGGAAACAAAACAACAACATAACACAAGAATACCATCGACTATGATAAGACAGAATGATGAAAAATCTGAAATATCAAAATAAATTATAATATTAACATGAAACTGTTACAATCTCACCCATGAGGTACTTCAAGTGTTATTGACTTCACTTGCCTTTCACCAAGACTATGGGAGAAACTTTACAATTACACCTCTTAATGGCTTCTTCAACACACCTTTAAACTGATGGCTTCCTTCGCACACTTCCTACAATATTTCTCACTACTTCCTTCTATGCTAAATGAGGGGGGTGGCCTCTCTATTATAGAACTTCCGGCTTATCCATATTATCTCTAAGATAGGATAAGAAATCCACTATGATGAATCATATTCCATACCTTAACTCTTATCTGTACATGTAAGCTTATCTTCTAAGATAAGATAAACCTTATCATTTTACATGGGTTCCACATTTTTAGACTTTTTACAAATAAAATACACAAAATATTTATGACCTCACTCCTTGTCCTTATTACCAATATAATATTTCTAATTCCTAATCACGTAGACCCTACTTCTCTAATTACCCAAACTTTGACATTTTAACATTACCGGACCACTTACGACAAATATTTACTTTTTACAACATTCCTATTGTACTTTGACTGTTACCGTACTCCACATTATTGGCGGCACCATACTGACGGTGCCGTTATCTTCTATCAGACGCTACTACTAATTATACTTAACAACATCATATTCCTAATACATACATTAATGAAATAGAAATTACGGAGGAAAATTTTAGTGTCGACGATGACGCACAGGACATGAGTTCCCGAAAAGCCAAAATAGCCGCATATAAGGGAAAACTCAATGCCTGACCCTCCCAAAATTCAAATGGCCATAAATTTTGACCCAGAGCTCCAATTTTCATGAAATTTGACTTTCTGGATTAAGTACGATGTCCTAATCAATCAAACACTCGGTCTTGTTAAATGATAGAAATCCCTGGCTAGCCCAAAATAGCTGCCCGCACTCAAAAGGCCATAACTTTTACAATTCTCAACAAAAAAGCACAAAATTGGTACTGTTGTAATTGTTTTTCTGAGCCCAACACACAACAATAAATAAATTTAATATTTTATGAGGAATAGATGATGATTTTTAGAAAACATTTCTAGGTTCGTAATGTTGTTTTATTTGGTATTTGGGACACATTTAATGAAGCATGGGCTGACATATTTCATTGCTGCAAGCTATGGGACAATATGGGGGACTTTTGCAAGCAATATAACATAATTTCATTCCATTTACTACCTTTTTCAAGTGGTTGAAGGACATATTTTGGGATTTTCATTTTCCCCCTCTCTCTCTTCTCAAATTTCTATAAATTGGAGTGTTGGGCTCATTGTAAAGGGGATATAGTTAGGAGTATCAAAACTCTGTTAAAATTATTTTGTGAAGCCAATGTGCTACAAGCCCTTGTATTTGAATCCTTGTATGGTGATCTAGGCCCCTATTTTGTAATAGACTGAATTGTGCATATCATGAAGTAATAAATATAAGTTTGTGGATGTCTCTTCCCCTACTGTGTTTGTTGCATTCTTCTTTCCATTTCAAATCATATTATAAATATATTGTGTCTATCTTATGTTGTTGAAGGGATTAATCATCATTGTGCATGTATGGAATATTCTTTGTGAGTATATTTGCTAGACTACGGAGAATTGTTATCACCCCTTCTAGTATGCACTTTGCTTCTATTTTTCACACATTGGAAGACTATTCTCACACTCTCCTTTTTTGGTGTATCACCACTTTAGTGTAGGCTTTGTTTTCATGTACTCTCTCTCCCGGTCCCTTGGAAAATTAGATTAGGAAATGATATTTTTTTGCATTAGAGTAGATTATGGCAAGTAGTTTAGGAGCAAGAACCAACTTTCTCTGGAGGTCTATCTCAAGTAGTAAGTCCCACAACTTGGAGATAGTACCCATGTTATCCAATCACACCGTGAGATCAAACACACACACTTGTGCAAATAGAAGGGTACCGTGATTTGGAGATAACAGCTTCCTTACAATCCAAAATGTCTCCCCTCTCAAATGAGGGAAAAATTACATATATAGAGAAAGGGAAGCTACCAACCGACAACCTTCATTAATTTCTTGTATGGAGGTATGGGTGACCATACTGGTTCACTTTCCAATGGTAATTTTCTTGCATGGTGAATAGGGGTGTCATACCTCATTAAACTAGTTATTGAGCTACCTTGTATGGTGTCATTAATGCCTAGTCGTATCTAAAAATCCTTGTTGATGCCCGATAGGGACCATCGATGATCCATGACAAGAAAGGGGAGAGTCGCCACTAATGAGGGAATGATTGTCCTATGATAAGAAGAATTTTTTTACATGATAGTGAAAGGAGGTTGACGCATTTCAAGAAGGAAGGATTTTTTTGCACGACAAAGAAAGGGGTATGATGGGGAAGGAGGGACAACACACGACAAGGGGAGAAGATTGTTGCATGACAATGTGGAATGGTATCACGCAATAGGAGGAAAGTGGTGATGCACGTTAAGAAGTGGCGGTTGACATGCGTCCAAGAGTAATGGTTGGCGACGCCGTCAGAAGGAAATGGTTGATGCATGTCGGAATGAAATGGTTGACACGTGTTAGGAAGGGATGTTATTACTCACCAAAAAAGGGGAATTAATGCATGTTAAGAAGGGATGTTGTCACACATTAGTAAAGGGGTGTTGACACGTGTCGGGAAGAAGGTTGATGCATGACAATGAGGTGACAATCTATAAATTTTTCTAGCTCGACCATTAAAACAAACCAGGTTCCAAACCTTTTCCACGACTTGTAATCTCTCTATGAGATACCTTGTAAACTACTCCTATTAACTATTAATGACTAGAGTTGTAGGTTAATCCATTTTGAAATGGGGTGTAAATATGGATAACAATTCCCAAGATCTCTTCATTTGTCTTTTTCTTCATGGTCATTTGAATTACTTGGTGGTATAGATATTTGACATCCATTTTGAACGTCTCGGAATTTTTAAATGTATAAGTCCATTTAAATTTGTCATTTAGTGTTTATTGCATGTTTTTTACCTCATAAAAATATGTAAACATATCCTGATCACCCGCAAGTCCGAATATTTTATACTTTGACCAATCATTATAGTCACAAGTCCCCTGGGAATTCTTATGGTGTTGGTCACGAAACAAGGCTTGAAAAGATCACGGGTTTTGTGCTAAAGATTCACAATAAAAGATCTGATATTGAAAAGAGTCTGAATTCATTTGAAAGTTTCAAATTTTTGTGTCATATATTCTTTAGTCTCGTGGAAATCTTTAAAATCTTTCATTTCATTTCCTTTCGGTCCTCCAACATTTCCACTTAATCATTTCTTTTTATTTTAACAAGGAACAAAATTTCTTACAAATTGATAATTCTCCTTTACTCAAACTAAACTTTAAAGAAAGGGGAATAATATGAAGCACACATAACAATTACATTTATGGAGAGTCTAGGAAAAGACCAACTCAATCTAGGGGCTTGGATTGAATAAGAATAGTGGCTCCTACTCGGGATGGGAACCCCTTGTGGGTGCCACAAGAAAAAAACTAGATGCCTAATCCATTGGGTAAGAAGTCAAGAAGACAAAACACTCAAGTATTTCTAAAAAGATACATAAAATTCATACTAGAATACTGATATATCTTGAAACACAGTCACTTTGTAGGCCAACGCACAAATAGGGAAACAACAACACAAACAAAGGGAAAAATAAAAACAACACAACTGTACATTGTATAATGATTATACTTGATCCTTTGGCTTATTCTAAGAAATTTTTGAGATGTCTACCATTGAAAGGAAACTTCATAAAATTTCCTTCCAATTCCTTAAAGAAGAAAGTATGTTCTCCAATCTTGATGTCTTCTCTATAAGATTTCAACTCTAGATAAGACCATGCCAGGAAATCCTGGTATTTATTTGATAATTTCGTATAAGCTTTATTTTATTATTTTCTCATGCTACTCCCTAACCAGAATTTTCTTGAATTTTGATAAGTTTCCAAATTGCATTCTTCAACATCTCTCGGTGCATGGATAGGCTTTCTCACAACTTGGTTTTTATGATCAAAATTTGATTCAAGGCTTACCAATCCACTAGAGATAATATTTTTCTCTAATCAGTATTACATATTTCCCAAAGAGGGTCTCATTTCCTTCACATAGTACCACCATT
Organism: Taxus wallichiana var. yunnanensis; assembly: GCA_018340775.1. Lineage (NCBI taxonomy): Eukaryota > Viridiplantae > Streptophyta > Pinopsida > Cupressales > Taxaceae > Taxus > Taxus wallichiana. Next base: position 259,770,177 of record CM031240.1, read on the forward strand.
AGCTCAAGATCAATGAGTTCATTGGTGAACTCAGCTTTACAATTTAAAAACCCTTGATCTCACCATCATTGTAAAAAACTTGCCAATGCTGATTTTTTTCAGAAATTGGTGGTCCGACTAGGACTTCTACTTCATAATGGAAGTAAGGAGATACTGTCTCATTTTCATATGGAGATGCTATGACAACTAACTTGTCGGTGTTGCATTCTCGAGATTTTTCATGATAAAGGATATTGAATGAATCAAATAATTTTATGAGGTACCAAACTTCATGCTTAAATTGTCTCATCCTATGGTTTTTAGTTGCATACGGGTTCCCTGACTTGATTTACAATCAATTCATAATCTCCTTTTACAATAATGTTCTTAATTCCATGCTTCCATGTAACTCTTAAACCAAGGATCAATGCCTCATATTCAACAATTTTATTAGTACATTCAAACTTTAATTTTAAAGATAAATTAACGGAACCTTGATTTAGAGAAGTTAGAACCACTCCAAATCCATTTCCAACATTGGAAAATGCTCCATTAAAACTCATGGTCTAAGGAACATTGACATCTTCAAGGTGTGAATTAATATCCATGTAATTATCTTCAAAATCTGCATAGCCTATGAATTTACCCAAATTTATATTAAGAAAAAATATCTCATAAGAGGCATTTAAGAGATCCTCAATAAGATGGATCATTTTATTTTCTCCATACAATTTAACCAGCTTTTCCTTCCAATGGTATAGAGGCATAAGACATATCCATTTGAACACTACCTCTTACATTAGCAGCCCACTTTCATGATAGCAACATACCCCATTTAGTAGGGCAATCAAATATAACCGTATTGATAGTTCTATATTTTCCAGATAGGTATCAATTGTACTACTGGACCTCGACATATCCAACAATAGGTACTTCTCTTGAATGCATGGCATAAAATCCCCCAAAAAAATTTGTTATCTTGATGTCTAATTCATTCATGACCTCTAAAGGCGTGATATTATAATAATCTCTTGAATCAAACATAAAATTTTAAAGAAGTCTTTTATCGAAAATCGTGATCGATGGTAAAGAAAGGATCCACATCCAATTGTGAATTAACCAAGGAAGTACCTAACTATACTTCTGGGGATCTTCCATGTTCTTTGGATCTTTCTTTATCTCAACTTTAGTAACATTAGGGGTGGTTACAAAATTATTTTTACTTCTTTCCTTGACAACCATATCATCCTTTAGCCCCAAGTATTCAAATGCTCTTTTTCTATGTTTTGGAATTATAAGCAATTCTCGCAATTGGTATAGTAATTTTTACCTGACTTAGAATTTGAGCCATATCACATATAACATACTTTGGTAGGGATGTATTAGAGGAAAGGGTGACATTATTTTCTGATGATATGTCATACCTTACTACTTGGGCTTAAACAAAAGTGCTTGGATTTGAAGAGATAAGGGAACTTCTATTAGACACATTTTTATTGGTGTAATATTTGGGGATGTTGGTCAAGAGAAGAATTTTTGGTTTAGGAGTAGGGGTAGGTTCTTTGAATTGTATGTTCCGAAGGTTATACTCCTTTTCTTGAGAAACAAAAACTATTCATTAATAGCTACCTATCCTCTTCAGAAAGGATTCAACCATCATACTTTTTAATCATTAAATATCTTAAATACTAAAATTCATGATTTGGAAGATCAAATGATTGAGCCATATCTATGTAAGAATGAAATATAGAACAGAGGGAGAATAACTGATTTTTGAAAGCCCAAAATTCCTCCATAGTTTTAACATATAATAGATTAGTTGAAGTGGCTCCTTACATTGAATATTTTGGATATTCCATCATGCATATGTCACAAAAACCAGCTTCATTAGTAACATCATCATCTTCATCAAGCTGCTCACAAGGAGGATGTGGCAACAAACATTTATCACACCATTCAATGATGTGGTCTTCTTATACTAATGATACCCTTGTTTTCAATGGATCTGGGACTGTTTTATTATCTCTGAAAACTTGTTTCTTATTTCCTAAACCATAGATCCTCTTCCTCTATCATCAGTCTAGTGATCTCCTTTGGGATGATTCCCAAATATATTTTTTCCTTGGGTCTGATACTGAGTCTGAGGATTTGAAACTAATCCTTTCTTTTCTCTAGCAAGCTTGTATGATATCGCTTTGACTACTCCGGCCAAAGTTTTAACCACTTCTTCTAAGTCCACAACCTTACTTGCCTATGGATTCTTTAAATTTATCACTTGACACATTCCCGTTTTAGAGGCTTCCCAGCTTGCTTTAATTTTTTATTAATTTAGATAGGCAAAGAGAAGGCCTACCTTAGAATTCTAGGATTTTTTCCTCGATAATAATCGATTTCTTATCAAAGGCATTTGAGTACTTAATTAAGCAAAAATCATCACTAGGCCTTAGATTAATAGGCAATCTAGTCAAAATTTTATTGGACCTATTATTAAAGTATATTACATAATCATTAGGATTTTTATTGATATTTTAAAAATATGATAAAAGGAACCTAGCGTTAATATTATCACCATATTGGAGCCTCGAATGCATTCTTAATTTATACCCAAGAATCAATGGAATTTGTATCCAAAAATTGTACCATTCCCTAACATCTTCTTCTAATGTATGTATGAATAACTTAACATAAACATCTTCATGCTCTAATTCATAGTCATCCATAACATTTTGAAAAAATATAAGATGTTGATCCCCACTTATGGCATTATTCCCTTGAAATATAGGAAACCTACTTCTAATTTCATTTGGTACTTCATTAGGATATCCCACCATTCCAATGAACCTTATTGGTCTATAAGTGGTGACTATAAAAGGATCCCTTGGTGGAGGTTTTTCCATATTATTTGGTGGAGGTGTTTCAAAAGGAGGGTTGAAATGGTGGGGAACTGGAGGTCTTTGAGGTAGAGGAGTATGATCCACAAAATACTTTATTCTCAAGAGTCAAAAATAAGGAAGATGAGGAGTACCTTTATTATTTGCAGATGTTGAACCTTCTTAGAAAAAAGTATGTAAATATGTTTACGGAATACCTGAATCATATATGTCATACATGCTAGAGTATTCCTCCACCAAAGGTACATAAAATTCAGTTAGTTGAATGATATTTTCTCTTAATTTTTACCACTCACTAGTTTCTAGATCTATTTCCTTCTTGACTATGTACTCTCTAGCACTTGGAGAAATATTTTGTTGGAATCTGATTTGAAAGAGGATCTTCATCCTTCTAGCTTTGCAAAGGGGAGAGTTAATAAAAAAGGTGTATAAAATTTGCACTAGTATAACCCATATTTTATTTGAAAGATAGAGCCGCCACTAAGGCCTTGTACCTTAGATGTATAGATTAACTCAAAATAATTTTGAAAGGGAAGATTTACAAATTGATAGATAAATCTTGGTATATCTTTAATAATTATCCCAAATTTTTGGTCACCAATCCCTTAGTATACTCAAAGAATCTCAAACTTTATGGAAAGCCTGTTTGTATTTTGAAATTTATGGATGATACTTTGTCGACTGGTCTATATTTTCCTAATTTTGGAAAAGCTCTATAAATGTATGTATTCTAAACCTTTCCCATAATAAATATTCCTCGACAATGGCACCAAAAGTGTGTTGATGGAAATTCACACTCTGAAAGCAAAAATTCCTATCAAATTACAAAAAAAAATCCCCAAAAAATCAAGAAGTACTAAAAACAGCGCTAAAAGCGTGTTGGTCCTCAATTCTACACCCTCGGTGGCTTGACAACATTCTCTTAGGAAGGGGGATGCTTGGATGGTGATAGATTAGGTAATATATTGTTTTGTAGCTGGGGAGGATTCTAACACATTCATTGAAAGAAATATTTGAGGTGATTGAGGGGCATGTATAGAGGGGATGGCATCGTCTTGCTACTTTTGGTCCTTTCTTGAACTAGGGTGAGAGGACCCACTAGGTAACCTAAATGCAGAGGGGAGATGAATTATTTGTTTGTTTATGTTTGTTTCAATGATGGATCAATCTAGGATAAGCATGGCCATGAATACAAAACTCACTCTCACGAGTTGTCACAAAATATGTTGCATATGCTTAATGCACCAGACACAGGTTACTATAGACAAAAAAATTGGTTTCTCTTGCATTCTCTCGGTAGTAGAATTAAAGATAAAAGGAAAATTTAGTGATATTTAAAGAAAATAATTAGTAAATGGAATGAATGTACATTGGCATGAGGGTGTGGGATCAATTATGGTATTCGTAACTTCAAAAATAGGGATTTATAGCAAGATAAATTACTTGTAAAAGAGTATTTAACACTTAGAACATCCTGCAACTCAGAAAGTACAAAAAACTAGATTAAGTAGTGACAACTTTCTCTAAAGAAATATTTACATTCATTGATAGCCAATAGATGTAAAGTTTAACAAAATCTCTAAAATACTTGACACAAAATATTGTGCAAGCATTTTAATAAAGTATTTACTACTTCTACTCTAGTACGCCCAAGATATACTTAAGAGCTAAAAAAATCACTTCGACTAAATGGATAGAGTAAGGATTTACAATTAATTCCAATATTGAAGAGTAAATTTTCATAGCAAAATATTGGGCTAATGACCAAAGCAAAACCATTAAGGATTGATCTAGTGTAAAATAAAGAGAAGCAACAAACACAAGATTGCAGCAGAAAATATAATTCATTAATCACTAATTTGACATACAAGACCCAAAACACGTGAATTAAACTCATTAAGCGTGTATATTTCATTCAGATCTTGAATTTATTAACAGGGGAACATAAATCAAATGCTCTCAATGTTTGTCAATGGTTGTACATTACAACCACCTTGACACAAAAGTTTGGGAAACCAAAATCTATATGCATTTCATAAAGGAAACATGCAATATTCACAATTATATCTCTCAACCTTTTTCAGAAATAGAAAAACTAACCCCCTTTTGATCGAATACCAAAACTAACTCCTTTTAATATGAGGACAGCCCCCATATTTATACAATTTTGATGAATTATTACAATTCAATTTCCCCTACCCAAAAAAACAAGGGAATCTTCTCCTTGTTCACAAAGAAAATCTTAAATCATAGTGGGAATGTAACATTTATCTAAATGAAAATATCTCATTTTCTGTAAGTATTTTGGGATTGATTCCATGCCTTCACTACCACATGTGTAAAACAAGGTTAATCGACATCGCAAGATGCACTTGTATCCTTATTTTCTCTTTTTCTCCTTAAAAACACCATTAATTTATGAATCAAATGATACCAAATTAAAGGACGTGAGGATACCTTTCCAATGAAACCAATTTTGTTTGATTAAGAGCTTTGGAGTGAAAGTTATAGCTTTGTAGATACCAAAATTAGGTCATACTCTGTTGTTGCAAATCAGCAGCACCCCCTGGATGTTGATCAAATTTCTAGTTTGATCACCCTATGCATCTAGTGTGATTGCACAACATTGAATCCTCTTCCCAAGTGTGGGACTTGCAAAATGGAAGAGGAATCTCCAGATTAGAGGTTGGTTCCTCAACTCCTCTGATCAGCTATTTCACTTGCACAATTGCAGAGGTTTAAACTCCTAAATCTACTCTAAATTCCAAGGAGACAGAGATAGAGAATGCAAAAAAAAAAAAAAAACTAATGCTAATAGGTGATGCACCAAAGGAGTGGTGAGCATTTTTTACTTCTACAAATTGACACAGTTCATAAAATGCAACAAAAACAACATGCACAAACTGATAGCTGTAATGAAGTGTTAGAAATTAGGCAAACAACACCAGCAGAGGATAAAAACTAATCACAGGGCCTGTATTGTTATTTTAACATCAAAATCACTTGCATTCAAACACCTGAAAGGAAAAATACAGTTGTAGTTTCTAGAAAAGGTCTGTTATTCCACTAAATCACTTCCAAGGTGAAAAAGGGAGCTTGCCATACACAAAAAATGTTCAACCCTTTGAAAAATGAGCCAAATCTGGCTTTTACAGTGCAAGGGACGAGCCCAGGAGAGAGAAACGCAGGAAAACGTGGAAGGGATTCAACCATTGACCAAAATGCCATCAAAACAACATGGGTGACTTGACAGACCCATTCCCTGACATTTTTAACCATGCTGGGAGAGAATGCGAGCCATTCTTCATTAAAATTGGTGGTTGAAACGTCATTTCTGTTCATGACCACGTGCCAGAAGAATTTTTTGATTTTCTCTCTCCAAACTCCACCAAAATGCAAAATTGACCCCGAAATCTTATAGAGAATTTCACCAGCTTTCCATTGATATAAATAACATGAAAAACTGAGCTCTGGATCAAAATATATGGCGATTTGAAGTTTTAGGGAAAAACAAGGCCAAATCGGGTCGCTTTGATATTTTTGGCCTGGACACGTGGTGAGTTCTGATTGGCTGCGGGCCTTCTAGGGAAAATTTCCCACAAAAACTCCGCCAAGCCATAACTTGAAAAATACATGGAGTTAGGAGGAAAACTTTACCTTTCTGGAAAGCTGAGAAAGAGCTCTATCCAATGGTGCCATTTCTAGAAGGTTTTGAGTGCCTAAAAGCAAAATTTTGTGACTGAGGCACAAGAGAGGGAAGAATGAGAGGAGTTAGCCACAAAATGAGCAGGGGGCACATTTTGGATAACAATTTTGGTGACTCAGAGGGGTCATCTTCCTGCTGGATGAAGTTACCAGTTGCCTGAAGCATCCATTGGGCATGGAGTCATGAGTTGTAGCCTGCAAACTGAACTAAACTTTGAAAACCTCCTCTCTAAGACACTTGGAAACCCATTGAAATGGACTATGCAAGAGTAAAACTAGCACCACAAAAACTATGTACAAAACTAAAGGGTCATACATGCTCCAAAATGGAACATGCAGAGAGTGTGCACAATCACTTCTTTTACTAAAAGCAAAACTACCTATCCTACTCTAACTGGAAGCAAAAGTGGGCTAAACAAACCCTGCAACTGGTTGTGCAAAATAGCTTCCTTTCTTCAAAATTGGCAACCATGCAACTGATTTGGCATTGAACATGGCTGATTGGATGAATGGAAAATCAACAAGAAGCTGGTCTTCCACCCAAATCATCAAGGTATCAGGTGAAGGCAAATTCAATACCTCTTTTAGTTGTTCTGCATTTGGATTGGAGAGGTATGACAACTGATCCTTGGTTCTTTGTAGCTCATCCTCATGCTTAGGAGCAAGCATGACTGATTGTGACTTCTCCTTTGGTTCCAATGAAGCCAGATACCTGATTGGGCAAGGTATGGTCCTTTGAGTATACCCATTTCCCTGATTTTCAACTCCAAGAATGGAGTTCTCTTGTAAACCCTTTTGAATGGATGGTGCAGAAGCAAAGGTAGAACCTTTTTGCCCTTTCTCTTCCTCCAATGAAGGACATGAAAGATTAAAATCTTCTAATCTTGGTTCCAAAGAGCTGCTATAAGATGCAGGATGCTGAAAATGGGTGCTCTCCTTCATGACAGTAGGCTCAGGTGTTTGGAATGTGGATGATGAAAGAGAGAATGGTAGGAACTCAACCGGTTCTTCTTCATCAAAACAGTCCTCCAAATCTGACAGATAAACTACCTCATTGTTGTCCTGCTGCAAATGCTCAACTTCCTCCACGGTATCCTCTTGATCTGTAACTTGATCATCATGGTTTCTTTCATCCTCCAACATTGAGTTTGAGGGATCAAACTCTTCTTTAGCACTAGAACTTAAAAGAGATGAAGTAGAAAGAAGAATTGAAGGTTCTCTTGTAGCCTGCTTTGCGCTCAAAGCCCTTGGATCTGCAATTTTCTCCTCCACAACTAGAATGTGCTCCTCTTCTTTTGGATTTGGAGTAGCTTCTCCCTCTTCTACTACTTGAAGACAATCTTGTTCTTGATAGAACTCTTCCTCTAGCACGAAGTTCGTTAAGTCAAACTCTTCGATCTTCTGCTCTAGATGAAAATTTGGGACTTTAGGATCTTCTTCAGATCTTTCTTCCTCCATGGCTGATTGTGCAACTTGAATTGAATCAGCATTCTCTTTGAATAGAATGCTAACATGGACACTACTTTCTGAGTAAACTGATTGCTGATCTGCTTCTTCTTTTTGCTCTTCTCCTGCTGCAGCAAATTCAGTCCTAACCACCACTTGTTTTCCAACTCCAACCTCTTCTAAAGGCTTAACCATCAAGGGGATCTTTGTCATCCCAAATTTAAGAGCCCAACTCTTGAGACTTCGAATTTCTTCATCCTTGTTTGGCTTTTCTTTTTGCTGTTGTTTTCCTTGACTAGAATTCTGATTTTTATCCTCCCAACATGGATTTGGGAATGCAAGAGGAGAAGTGGATTGTAACTCAATTGATTTTGCAATTTTTCGTGGTGGTGGAGGAGGTAGAAACTCTTGTTTCTTTGGAGGAGAGGGTATTTCTATTAGCTTTTGTGGAGGGGATGACTGTTTGGAAGGAAAGGGGAAGGAAGAATTGAGATGTGGTGGAAGACTAGGGAATGGAGAAATGGAATTAACTCTTGGGGCAGCATTGACTGGATTTAGAATTTGAAATTCCAAATGAGATGATGCTTTGCTTGAGTAATGGGAAGAGAAAAACCAGATGATGGTGTAGAACTTACCCATTGACAAGGTTGTTCAACACCAAGTGTATAGGCCTCTATTTCTGCTTTGTCCATTGTGCAAGTTGGGGCAGCATCTTCATCATGAAGTCCAGCTTCTCCTGAGGGCTGAAGTGTCTTGGAAAAGGGCCTCCCCATGGACAAGGAGTCCTACAACCAATTCTGAAATCTTTCATTTGAGTTGTTGCTCTTGATTGCACCATCTTCGCCTCCATCTTTTGGATTTGTTCCAGCAGATCTATATTTTCTTCTTGACTGCCCTCATAACCAACATACCCTTGTGCTTGACATGCTTCATATACACACTGACTTTGGCACTGCTGCTCATATGGGTAGACATGCTGATTTTGAATTTGATCAAAATGCTGATTTGGAGGATTTGTAAAACATGTTGGAGGTGTGATAAACTGCTGTTGTAAATGTGAATTCCATGATGGAAATGAAGTCATGATTGCACAACTTCATGGAATGGAAAAGAATGAAAATGATGGAAAGAAGAATGAATGGAAATGAATGGAAAACAGGTTTGCAACTTAGAGAATGAGTTGTTTACCAGATGGAGTCACCAAATGTGCTTTTGAAAGTTCCTCCAAAAGGTTGAATCTTTAACAGGAACACACCAACCTATCAAAGATAAAGTGGAAGACCTCTAAGGTCCCACCGAGCGTGCCAAAACTGTTGTTACAAATCAGCAGCACCCCCTGGATGTTGATCGGATTTCTAGTTTGATCACCCCATGCATCCAGTGTAATTACACAACATTGAATCCTCTTCCCAAGTGTGGGACTTGCAAAATGGAAGAGGAATCTCCAAATTAGAGGTTGGTTCCTCAACTCCTCTGATCAGCTATTTCACTTGCACAATTGCAGAGGTTTAAACTCCTAAATCTACTCTAAATTCCAAGGAGACAGAGATAGAGAATGTAAAAAAAAAAAGAACTAATGCTAATAGGTGATGCACCAAAGGAGTGGTGAGCATTTTTTACTTCTGTAAATTGACACAGTTCATAAAATGCAACAAAAACAACATGCACAAACTGATAGCTGTAATGAAGTGTTAGAAATTAGGCAAACAACACCAACAGAGGATAAAAACTAATCACAGGGCCTGTATTGTTATTTTAACATCAAAATCACTTGCATTCAAACACCTGAAAGGCAAAAATACAGTTGTAGTTTCTAGAAAAGGTCTGTTATTCCACTAAATCACTTCCAAGGTGAAAAAGGGAGCTTGCCATACACAAAAAATGTTCAACCCTTTGAAAAATGAGCCAAATCTGGCTTTTACAGTGCAAGGGATGAGCCCAGGAGAGAGAAACATGGGAAAACGTGGAAGGGATTCAACCATTGACCAAAATGCCATCAAAATAGCATGGGCGACCTGACAGACCCATTCCCTGACATTTTTAACCATGCTGGGAGAGAATGCGAGCCATTCTTCATTAAAATCGGTGGTTGAAATGTCATTTCTGTTCATGACCACGTGCCAGAAGCATTTTTTGATTTTCTCTCTCTAAAATCCACCAAAATGCAAAATTGACCCTAGAATATTGTAGAGAATTTCACCATCTTTCCATTGATATAAAGAACATGAAAACCGAGCTCTGGATTGAAAGATATGGCGATTTGAAGTTTTAGGGAAAAACAGGGCCAAATCGGGTTGCTTTGATATTTTTGTCCTAGACACGTGGTGAGTTCTGATTGCCTGTGGGCCTTCTAGGGGAAAATTTCCCACAAAAACTCCACCGAGCCATAACTTGAAAAATACATGGAGTTAGGAGGAAAACTTTACCTTTCTGGAAAGCTAAGAAAGAGCTCTATCCAATGGTGCCATTTCTAGAAGGTTTTGAGTGCTTGAAAAGTAAAATTTTGTGACTGAGGCACAAGAGAGGGAAGAATGAGAGGAGTTAGCCACAAAATGAGTAGGGGGCACATTTTGGATAACAACTCCCTTTAGTCCCCTCTCAAATTAAATTAATACCCATCCTCACCCCATTTATTAATTTAATTACTTTAATTAAATGGATGCACACCTCACCTAGACACCTCACCATAGACCTATTCATAGCATGTTTCCATAACTAACTAAGACTTAGCCCTACCTACCTTAATGAGCTAAGACTTAGTATAACCCTAAAAGCACATGCATATTCTTCCTCTAACCATATTCCCACTTATCTAAGCACCAAACACCATCTTATACAGGGCACCAACGAAAAGTTGAAAAGATAGCTTGGATATGCTATTTTAGGCAACCTAGGATATCCCGCCTTAACCAACGCTCGGTCATCCTAAACCATCGTCAGTTACCATATAACCATTTTGGTAACATTTTTTAAGAGGTTGGACACATTCTCAAGTTTTATAGAAAAGGATATTTATATGCAAGAAAGAAGCAAAGCCCATTTGCACATCTAGATAGCCATAACCAACACTACCATTGAGCAAAAGGTATTTGCATTCACGAAGCATTCTAGGAGGCACTTTGCCGCGACACTGACCACCATTTCACAGATCAACCATCACCACCACCCAACCATTGAACCTGCACAACAATAAGTGTTTATCTAATCGACATCATTTCATTTCTATTTAGTCTATAAGGTCTCTTCACCTCTTTTTATCAATCACCATTTACATTTTTCATCTCACCACTATCACCTTCATGTGAACCCAACCAATTCCATCACTTAAAACCATTTTAATCACCTATACCTACTTCCTGAGTATCTTTGAGTGTTCCTAACATCTCCACAGACCTCATCATTCCCCTTTCCATCTCTGCCTCACCTCAGACAAACCCCCACAACCATATTTTATTGAATTCATATCATCCCGCACACACCAATGTCGGTTACCCATGACCATCGTCGATTATACCAGACCAGCATCGTTCTTTGTATCTGGAAGTCCTACTAATAAAATAACCTAAACATCTTCACAAAATTGACCTAAGTGACCCGAACTTGACCCCGACCTATTCCAAAGTGCCTTTCCTATTTACCCTACTCCCATATCTTATTATATCCTATCTTGTTATGTAAGATTTGCTTATTGTATTTGAATGAGATACCTAAATCATATCAACTACAATAGAACATTATTTATTTATGTTATTACTTACATTGAGTTGTATTAAATAGTGAATTCACCGCCATTAAGGAAGCATCACACTTCCTGGATCTCGCACACGCTAGGCAACCCACAAACATATATTGTTTAACTCTTTCTTGTAGTCTTATTTTGATATTTTAGGTAGTTCCTCCTAGCCAAAAGAAAGCTCTCGCAGTCAGCATTGGATCGAGAAGTCAGAATGCGTGCAACAACCTCAAACCAATCATCACAATGTATTTCTCCTTGGCCCATAACCTTATCTGTTTGATAAAAATGTAAATAAAATAGTGAAATATTTTGGCACGCTGGTGGGACCCTCCCTTGGGTTCATTGCATTTTCTTCATATAGGTAAAATTTTCTTGTGTGTTTCTTTCTTTTTGAAAAAAATTACATACTTAATCTTCTCCTAGTAAATATTTATTTCTTCTAATTGTCTACAACGAAGTTTTTCATTTAGTGTTTAAAATGAGCGACTTCTTCCTTCTTACATTGCATTTGTGAAAGAGCATCATTTTTCCTATTCATCACTTGCTACATCAAATATCACATTTTCAATTTGGGTTTAAAACACTTGCATTGCATTCGATTTGTTGCATTATAGCTCACATAAAAAATGAGGGCAGCATATCGCTTGGAAGTCATGCCCGCGGATGGTTGACACAATTGAATTGTAGAAAGCACTTGCTTCTCTCTCTCTCTCTCTCTCTTGCCAAACTGCACAAATTGGAAATTTACACATCTTCTTAAACAACATCCCACTTGGAAGAGATTGTTAATGATCACACGATCTTGAGGATTGACAGTGGGTACCCAATTGGTTATCTCTTTCTAGTCACCCATCAGAGGAAGGACCACCCCTACCATAACATAACATGAAACCTCACCTTTTAGATTTCCTTTTCATAGGATGCCTTCCCAACCAAAAACTCTATTCTGAATTCATGTGTCAGTCTTAAATATCATAAGATAAAACAAACATAAAATTCACTTTTAGGACTGCATTTTGAGGTGTGAGGATATGATTCTTCATCTTTATTTATCCTTTCACACTCTGTCATCATAGTTGGAGTATTCTGAATTTCTATGAGTGTGTTAGGACCTCATCTTATCATCCATAGACTTCTAGGCTGATTCTTCATTCAGTTTAAATTCACAAAATCAATTTTTCTTCATTCTTCGATTTCATAGTAATTGGCATCGGTCTAGCAACCATCGTCATTTTACATCGTACCGTCATCGCTTTACCTAATCCGCTTGTTGTCGGTCCCTTGTTCTTTTGGTGAATTTACTTAAACAACGCTCGTCTCACCTTCTATTCTCGTTTAGAGATTCTATGTGCTACTATACTCTCTATATCCCGATATCACTTGTCAAATACAACTTTCATGTCTAACTAGGTCATCGGTTTACGCCTCATTTGTTGAAATCGTTATTTTTCCATAAGAATCGATATCGGTTCCTACAATCATCATTGGTCACCCCTTAAACGTAATTGGTCCTTGAACGTGGTTGGTCACCCTTGAACGTAATTGGTCACCCCTTAACCATCATTGGTTAGTGCAACCGGCGTCGGTCACTCTGTTTTGATTTTAATCAAAACATCTACTAAATTTTTGTCTCGATTTTTTTCCCATCTCTGTTGTTCCCTATGTTATTTACAGAGCACAATTCACCTAATATACACTAATTCACATAGTGTTAACTCATAGCCAAGCCAAATCTCTTGTGTTCCACGATAGTCTTCAACCACTTCCACCTAATCCAGTTACCCCATTTTATCCTATATCCCATGGATCCAATTCAGCCTATCACCATTATTACCGGTGACAAGGAGTTCACACAAATCCTTGATCGAATCCCACACCCTTCAAGATACTATCTCACCCACTCATCTACCCAAGATTCCTTAGGACAATTAGTATATGACATGCCCGTATCTATTCCTCCTACTCTCACCCCACCTCCACATCACCTAGTATCGACCTAGCATTACCTTTATCCACTTAACCACCGTCATGTCTCGGCTTGGCCCCATACCCACTATGACTATTATGTCCACGTCATCTATCGCACCCACAATGATAGTTGCCCCACCGACCGTGCATTAAGTATAACCCCGTATGCACCAAGTTACCTCGCACATACGTATTGTATCATAACCACCCCTTATGTTGGTGACCCGCACCCCATTTCAAAACCTTGTACTTTCCATTCCACAATCCTTACCTCCAATTTCTACCAAATTCATTACATCTACACCACCTACTTACACATATTACCAACAACCCCCATCTCATATATTGCTTATTTTGGTTATGTGCCACTTGCATCTATTCCCCCTTCATAGTTCTCATAATCAACACCACCATATATTGGGATGCCACCCATCTCATACATTCAACATCAACCCGCTTTTACTATAGGGGTACCCATTCATCACAACCCACTAGTGACCTCATTAGAATGATGATGGAAATGATGCAGACATGAGAAGCATCGAGTCTCTGGTTCCAATAACTCCTTAACCTATGATGAAATTTGTAACGAGCCAATCTATCCATCCATTCCCATACGCCCGTACCCCACACATTGGGAAATGCCTAAGTTCAATCACTTCAATAGTAAAGAAGACCCACAATAGTGCTTATGGTCATTCAAACATGGGTGTTATCTCATCATGCACGATGATGCTTTACTCTTACGGATCTTCCCAATGTCCTTACTAGGACCCGCACTAGATTGGTATAGTGGGTTACCCATACATTTGATCTATTCATTTAACTAGGTGGCCCAAGCCTTTCTTGATCATTTCTCAATCAACATTGTAAAGAAATTTACCATGACTGATCACATAAGTATGAAGATGATTCTATCATCGATTTCGTCACTGTTGGTGCAGCCTAATCAACTAGCTTACATTCCAGTTGGGACAGATCGAAATCATAGAGTTGTTCACTAGAGCTTGTGCCAGACACATCTCGCCAACTCTGCAAGTGAAAACATTCTACACCTTCAACAAAGCCTTTACCATGGTGCAAAACTTGAGATTCATGCCATAAAAGAAAAGAAAATATAGATACGTAACAAAAACACCGCATTCAAATCCAATGATGCTTCTTCATATTCCAAACCCCAAAACACATATTCAAAAGCTAAGCGATCTACCAATGTGGTGGTTCTCAAGGCTAGCCCATCTCATCTATCTAACCAAGACAAACCTTCTTCTAATCTCTCTCCCATCAAACTTTTCAGTTTAGATGAGAGCAATGAAAGTACACCCCAATCGAGAACCTTACTCTTCCATTTTGGAAAAGCTTCTCAAAGCTGGTGTCATTACCCTTCCACCCATCAAAGCACATACTAGCTTTGACCCTAATCATCCCATGCCAAAGCATGGTATAAAGAACATGACTTCTATAACTATCATCATTTTAAAGGTCATAGTGACAAGAATTACATCACTTTAAAAATATCATCTAGGAAATGTTAGACAATGGAGATCTAGTCTTGGATAACCCAAATTCACCAGCCAACCAAAACCTACATATCTTCAAAAATCCATTCCCTAATCATGCTCCATCTTCTAACCAAGCTGGTGAAGCTTTAACCAACGAGGGTAATGTATGTGAATTCCATGCTATTTTTGATGACATATCAGTCGTTTCCCAATTAATACATGTTCCCTTCATTGACGAAATCCTAGCACAATCTCCTCCCTATAGAGGATCCTTCTCCAGCTACTCCCCTACCTACAGAAGAGCCTACTTCATCTACTCCTCCTCCCATAGAGGATTCCCCTTCACTCTCTTCTTCACCTATGAAGGAACCCATGATTGATCCCAAACCTACTTCCCCACTCACCTCCCCAACTAACAGAGACGGTCACCAGTCATAACTCTCCTACCCACAGGAGATGCATGTCCATCTCCTACACCATTGCAAGGAGAGCCTACTCTATCTACCACATCTCACCCATCATCTCCCCTAACCATAGGGGATCCTTTAGAAACACCACTACCTATTGGTGACCACATTCTTTCAGCTATCCAAGACCCTATGGACCTTCTCTCGGCTCTCTTACCTATAGAATCCGAGGCTAAAAAATTCCCTATTTCCTAAAAATATTTTACAGGGTTCTTACTAGGTCATTATCACCCCGCCTAAAAAGTACCATTTTCACGTCTAACCAATCGTTTAGATTATGTTGATAGATCCCTAACTTTGGGACATTTGCTACTTCTTGTTTCAACTCAAATACGAGATGTCACTCACCGATACCTCCATAATTTATCCGAAAGTGTTTCAAATAACCAAGAAAAATCTAACTATGACTATTGGAGCACCTTCTATGTCATCATCCACACCTACAACCAAACCTTTACCTTTGACCCAATGCACACCTATACCTAAACCCCTACCTACACTTATATGATCTTCTTTACCTAGACCCATCGCCATCTTAGGGCTCGTCCGACATCAAGCCTCGTTCATCCACCCGTCAAATTATATTTAACCACCTCTTCCAAAACCATACAAAACCCATTCCTCCACCTAAAAAAATGACCCAACCCTCTAGGCCACGTACACCCGTCTCACCCGTCACACACCTTTGTCACCTTCACCTCTTTCGTCCATCTTAGGACCTAACCCATCAACTCTACCCAAACAACCCCTACCCCTAACTAAATAAATGTAACATCCTCATTATAGTCAAGTCAATTTTTTTTTTTGATAATTGCATACCGGTTCTAAATACATAATTTAGAACTCACAATTCAAATAACCATTTATATAACATAACCATATGCGCACTGTAATGACTCGGAATACCTCCGATCTATTCATTCCATGACTCGGTAATCTACCGATCTATTCATGAGTAAAAAGAGTTAGTGTTTTTATTTAACACAACACTGCGCGGTTCTCTTCCCTAATCTGGGATTCGTAATGTTCTCATCTAAGGAATCTAACTCAATAATCAAGCTACCATTATTCATCGGCATCTCATCCCTTAGACTAGGTGAATTAGGACAACGCAATCAGCACTTGCGATACTTTGGCCAAAGATTTGAAACATACTGTTTCATGTCTCGTATTCCTTAACGGCATACTCGCCAACTGAATACGCCCTTCACCCCATTCATATGTTATATAGAATGTCTTATACCGACTACCGTCACCCTTCCTTTCACAAATTTAATCACTCGGAGGCAGATTAACAAGGTGATAATGTTATATGGATGCCCACGAGGATTAGGGATATGAGGACATACTGGTTCAACCTTGCAATTCAACCAGTGTGTCATGATACCCCAAATCTCCGAGGCAGTCTTATAACATGGCCACGTTCTTAATCGGTCCCAAGGTAACTCGTGCGAAATCAAGTGTAAATCTTAGCGATCAATGCAAAGGGTGTCGCCATAAGTCACCTGCATAGTTGTAACTTCGAGAAGATCCTAATCTTCTCGGAGGTACAGCCCTGCAGTCGACTTTATGTCATCAACCTTTAAATCCGCCTCGAGAAGATCTACCCAATAACAAGCGTTACGCACTTGAGATTAAATTACTTTTAAAGACTTTTCCCTAAGGTTAGCCTTCTTAAATCCCTGGATTCTTTGTCTTAAGACGACCCTCCTCTAAAAGACTCATTACTGGTAGAGGTATTACGGTCACGCTCTCATCAAGGAGTCATTAGAATACACCTGATTCCAAAGCAACAGAATGGGACAATATCTCATAACCAATGCTTGAGATTGCCATCTGAACTCCATTGATTGCCTATCAGTTCTCTTAACTGAATTTATATCATACTTTTAGTTTAAAGATATAAATGATTTAGAATCCAATTTACTATTGTCCTGTTATACTTAGGACTAGGGATTAGTAATTCAATCCAACTTATTTAGCGTTATCTTTTAGGCTCAATTTTTAACCTATCCTCTAGAGAGACAATAATTAAATTACAATGTTGCTTTTGCTAGATCAAATAGAACTACTAAATACTCATAAGAATTTAGTCTAATTACTTACAAGCTTTCATTGTCAATCACAAAAGCATCCATATTATACAAAGATAACTATGCCTCTTCGTTACATAACCGAAGAAGTTCATCTTTCAGAATAGAATACAACACATAAGTATCAAACACTTATTTTCATTCCTTTCGAAACTCGTACAATTACATTTTATGCAACAGCATGCTTGATATAATGCTACGGAAAAGAAACATCTTTTCACATATAGTACATTTATAAAATCAAGCTGTAATTCTTTATAAGTCAAATAAACTATCTGATCAGCCTGCCAGATCTGCATTGTTTTTACCTCTTACGGCAACCATCTGCAAAATAGTCAACATGAGTCAGTTCAATGAACTGAGCATGATAAGCACTAACATTTAAAACAATTGCAATCCATCAATTGTTTTCATTAAACACCCTGTTTAAATGAGATCTGATATTCACATAAGTAAACATAATCAGACTATGCTCTTGTAACACAAAATGGTTACAAATATGTAACTCTATCATTGTTAGTAATAGTCTTAATCACTTTCTAATATTTCATCAAATATTAAGAAACAAGGAACGAAAGCACACAACAATCATTAAATCCAAAATCACAACATTGGTCAGATTGTTTCATTCTCCAAAAAGGAAATAACATAACAATTCGGGATTCCACCAATATGTTACAAACAATTTCCCACTGATAGTCAATTATCAATAATATTAAATAAAGGAAGAGAAAGAACCAAACCATTCATGCTTCCTTTCACATAAGTTCATCACTGTACTGCCTTCACATATGAAAACATTCAACCAGTATATAAGTGAACAAGTTAGACAAGCCGCAAGCAAGATCACTGTTTAATCAAGAAACAGAAACACAGCAAACTCTTGTACAGCAACCAACACATCCACAAATCATGAAGCAATCCTAAGCCCAATGCTAATTCCTTTTATACAATAAGGCTTGACACAAGTTGAAAACAAGAAACTAGAAGCGTATCGCTAAAAACAACAACCTTATTGCATCAAGCAATCGAAGGTTTCCAATGGACTATGCTATGTTGCCCACACGATATTTCCAAATCACGCACACTCAAATCGGGCATTTATTTGGAATAGAACATAAGATACATATTCTTGCTCACCAAAAATCGGATCAAGTAAAAGAAAGGAATTCAACCAACGATCCTTACCTTGCCGCATGCAAGTCTTGGAGTGATGTTCGCGACTTACCCAAACAAGGTCAGAACACGAAACGGTCATCCATACACAAGGACCTCAAAAAGTGACAAGACAGTGTCCAAGGTCAAGCTCAGAAAGAGACAGAAGTATAAGTTGCCTTTCCAGAATTCCAAGGATTCAAACGGAGGTATCAAATTAAGCAAAAACTTAAGAATTCATACTGACATTCATCAACAAAGCATATCAATAATCAGACAACAAATTACTCTCCGCCAATTATTTTACACTAATTTGCTCAGGTCAAAGACATACATGTCCACCTAAGAATCTGAACCTCAGAATCCCAAAACACGAAGGAATTCCAATCTCAATAACAAGATCGAAGTACATGTTATTCCATTGAGTCGCCGGCACTTAAAATACCAACAACTTAACTTTAATCGGCTCATGAATAAAATGAATCATTCAATCGACTCCTCAGAGTCGTCCAAGTCGTAATAGCATAATCTATATATTCACACAAAGGATCGATGAAGGTTTGCACGCGCATAACCACCGAACCCTACAAAGAACGCATAAATGACATTGATTGATAAATCCATATATGCTATTCATGGCTAACATTCAGAATGAAACAAGCGAAGCAAATCGAATATCCATTTCTAGCAAGGAAAGCAACTGAGCCGCTTCGAACTTTCGAACAGCTTGCACATAGAAAGGAAAATGCAAATACAGGAAGTCTTTATCCTTTAATTACTACAAATAACAGTAGCCAAAAGCCCTGTTTCATCTTATCAGGCTTTTACAAAAATCCAAGCACAAAACTTATGGATAAATCTACATTTCCAGCAAAAGATAGCAATACGATTCAATCATCGACTCCACTGAGTCGATACAACGAAGTACAGGTGTATCTATATTATACACTGTCCACAAGTAATCCCGCTAACCTAACAACAAGGAAAACAACTTCCGATAGGTCGAAAGGACTACGGTAACACTACAGTTACCTGTTCCAAGCCAAAAATTGAACACAATGAAAACCCAAGAGGCATCATTAAACACAGTCAACAAAGCTCACGACTGAGTTTCCAAGGAAGCGATATTTATTAAACAATCTTACTGCATTCATCCCAATTCATTCATACAGTTTCAATAACAGGAACAGCGACCACGAAACAAAGACGTACAGTGGTCTATACTGCCCACAGGTATATTCTAAGGGCTCACGCCAAACAGGCCGAACACTCGAACCTTACAATAAATACCTCATATGCATAAGCCAGGAAGGATACACAAACAAATAGGGTCGAAGTTTGATTTCAACAAACACCCAGCAAGAAGAAATTGAAAAATCGAACTGCATTTGAGATACAAGGCAAAAATCAAACTAGATCTCATAGAAAATTCATCCATTCTTCACAGAACATTTGAACAGAGTTGTTTTAATGAAAGCACTTGAAAAACAGCAAGATATTTAAAGGTTAGGGCCTAGCATGCCTGTATGTTGATCAAATTCCCGAAGCAAACCACAGGAAGAGCTCAAACTTCCTTTTCTTTTCCCACGATGAAGCGACCAACAAAATTTCGCTGTCTTCATCGCATATATAACTTCCATGACAGAAAAAAGAGCTATGGCAGTTCCTACATGCCATGCAACTCAAAGAGAACTGGTGTGAAGAACCAGTAAACCAGCAGAGCAAAAACCGAAAATCGCGACAAGCCAAACAAACCCCCAAATTTCCGCTTGCATGCCTTCTCGCGAGTTCCGAGCTCGACTTCCGAGAGTATTGAATGCCAATAACCAATTTTCCCGCTTAAACTCTATTCCCACCGACCGCCAGAATTGGTGACAGTCCAACTACAAATTTAAGTCCATTTCCAAACTTAGCAATTGCCAAGTCTGCACAAATTAGCCGTCGCCTAAACCTCCGCCATGACCTGTCCCTCATCCTTATCCCTTACATTTATTGCCATAGAAAACACCGCCATGGTTCGCCACCCTTCATCGGCCCCTTCCTAATCTCTTCCAAAGTTAGGTTAGTATCTTAGGTTAGAGTTTAGGGTAATACCCATACTAACAAATTTACACAAAGATACTAACTTAGGATATTAACAAATAGCCTAGGTCTAGGTTAGACTAACAATAATCTAACCCCTAGGTTAGGTTTTAGTTTTAGGTTACTAACCCTTAATAATTCAGTTTGGTCCTTGTCCTGAAACTCGGAAAGACCTGTACCATACCTTCTAGAACAGAGTTAGCTTCCGTTCTTATGCATAATTGTATGTCAACGAATTATTACCTGGTCTACAATCGAGACCTTCCAGATATACTTTGATATCGGGAACCGTTTCTTTTCTCAAGATCAGCCTGAGTCGTAATCCTGACTGGCTTAATAAATGCTTCCATACCTTGCAACCTGTTCAAGGTCTGTGATATAATTTATCACATACAGATTTAAAGCATTACTTGGATCAATTCCACTGATCCAAGTCTAGATATTATAGAAGAATATCTCTATAATTCATTCCGTGATCAGATTAATATTCAGACACAAAATGAAATAAATAAAAGAGTCCATTCATATTTTGACTCAGTCAAGATCTGCAATCTGCAAGAAATTCAGTACATATCAAGCATGATTTCTGAATCGAGGTACACATCCTTTTACAAGAAATCACATATCAACACTTGAATGCTTAGGAGAAAGTAACAACAGTTCAGGGTGTTACATGCTTCCCTCCTAAAAAGATTCATCGTCCCGATGAATTACATATTAAATTTAACCTTTAGGTCAATCAATTTATTAGTACACAAACAATGTGACTACTTCCATATTAAATAGTTTCAGAAATCAACGTCACAACACTTTTATTCAACCTGAATAAAGTCTGCCTTCATCTGGCTTTCATAAATACTTAAAAACAATAAGTTCATAACAGTATTTTATCAACAGATTTCATTCTGTTGCAAAAAGAGAAGGAAAAGCAATTTTCATCTCTTCCAGGTTTTCCCAAGTTGCACTTTCTTCGCTAAACTGGTCCCACTGGACCTTACATTGCTGAATATCACGATTTCTCAAATGCAATCAAGTAGTTTCAAAGATTTCTTGTGGGTTTAACCACGATTATTCCTGGGTCTTGGACCTGCAAGGAATTCCAATTTAAAACATGTGACAGATCTGAAACGTATTTCTTAAGCAAAGAAATATGGAAAACATCATGCATACGAGATAAAGCAGGTGGCAATGCTAAACGATAAGCTACAGGATTGATTATTTCGACAATTTCGAAAGGTCCCACATATCGTGGTGACAACTTGGCAGCCTTGCCAAAAGTTATAGAACTCTTTCTGGGTTTAACACGCAGAAAAACCTTATCACCAAGCTCAAACTTTCTATCAACCCGCTTAAGGTCAGCATAGCTCTTCTGTCTATCCGCTGCTTCCTTTAATCGTTCACGAATCAGCTTAACTTGCTGTTCCATCTCTGTGAGAATCTCTGGTCCAATTACCACTCTATCCTCTACACTGTCCCAACTTACAGGGGTTCTGCACTTTCTTCCATAAAGTGCTTCAAAAGGTGCCATCTTAAGCGAAGAGTGATAAGTGTTGTTGTATGCGAACTCAACTAATGGGAGATACTCTTCCCATTTATACTGTTGATCCATGCAATACATTCGCAACATGTCCTCCAACACTTGATTTACCCTCTCAGTTTGCCCATCCGTTTCTGGATGATATGCAGAACTGAAGTTTAGTTTTGTTCCTAGGGCTGCGTTAAGCGTTTGCCAAAACTCTTGACGCCATTCTAGGATCCCCGCCGAAATAATCGCCTCTGCGTACACCATGCAATCTGAAAATTTCGTACGAACCTCTTGGCCAAAGACTGGGAATCATCCTTTAGATTTCCAGCGATGAAATGAGCTACCTTAGTCAGTTTATCTACAACTACCAGGATAACATCATGTTTATTCCTGGACATAGGTAGTCCTTGTACAAAATCCATGGTTATTACTTGCCATTTGTACTGCGGTATGCTATGAGGATATAACAGTCCAGCAGGGTGCATATGCTCTGCCTTCACCCGCTGACATTCCAGGCAATGAGTCACAAATTTTATCACATCCTTTTTCATACCCTTCCAGAAGTATTGCTGTTTCAAATCAGCTAGCATTTTTGTGATACCTGGGTGCCCAGAGAAAGGTGAATTATGAAATTCAACTAACAACTTCTTTCTCAAATCATTCAGCACAGGTACATATACCCTATTTTCATAACGCAAGATTCCTTCATTATCAAGATGAAAACCTTCATACCTTTTATCTTTAGGTTCTGCAGCAAGCGCTTTCACTTGCTGAAAATATGCATCTGATTCTGAGGCACTTTTTACCTCGTCTTTAAACTGAGTTCTCAACGTTATAAGAGCAGAAATGTGCCTCCTACGACTTAGAGCATCAGCTACTCTATTCTCCTTCCCTTTGATATAGCTAATATCAAAGTCATATTGTGATAAAAATTCTAACCACCTTCTTTGTCTGGCATTCAAAGTCAATGAGTAAAAATATATTTCAGTCCCAAGTGATCAGTTTTCAACTCAAAAGGTTTCCCTAGTAAGTAGTGTCTCCAGACTTGAAGCGCATGAACAATGGCAGCAAGTTCCAAATCATGAGGGGCATAATTCAGCTCATGAATCTTAAGTTTTCTACTTTCATAAGCTATGACTTGATCATTTTGTAGCAAAACACCTCCAAGGCCTTCCCCAGAAGCATCAGTTACAACAGTAAAATTCCCATTAGGGTCTGGTACAGCCAATATAGGTGCAGAAGTTAACTGGTCTTTCAGACTTTTGAAAGCCGCTTCGCACTTGTCATTCCACATGAATTTCTTATCTTTCTTCTGCAATGAAGTTATTGGTGCAGCTACCTTAGAAAAATCCTTTACAAATTTTCTATAGTAACCTGCAAGACCCATGAAGCTTCTTACTTCATGCACATTCTTTGGTGCAGGCCACTCAGTTATTGCCACTATTTTTGAAGGATCTACAGCGATTCCTTCCTTACTTATGACATGACCCAAATAGCGAACTTCAGAATCATAGAAAGAACATTTGGATAACTTACCATACAACTTTCTCTTTCTCAAAATTCCCAAAACTATCTTCAAATGCTCATTGTGCTCCTCAACGCTCTTAGAATAAATGAGAATATCGTCCAAGAATACAAGTACAAACTTGTCCAGGTATTCTTGAAAAATATTGTTCATTAAATTCATAAAGGCTGCAGGTGCATTAGTTAACCCAAAGGCTAGAACTGTGAATTCATAATGTCCGTACCTTGTTCGGAAAGCTGTTTTATGAATATCTTCCTCTTTAATTCTTAGCTGATGATAACCAGATCGAAGATCTATCTTAGAATAAACCGCTGCTCCACGCATCTGATCAAACAGATCATCGATCCTAGGAAGTGGATATCGGTTCTTGATCGTTGCTTTGTTCAACATCCGATAATCAATACACAAATTTCGTAGTTCCATCCTTCTTTTTCACAAATATCACAGTGCTCCCAAGGTGAAACACTTGGTCTAATCAATCCTTTTGACAAAAGCTCTTGTAATTGTGCCTTAAGCTCGACTAACTCAAAGAGTAGTCATCCGATAAGGCGCCTTGAAATAGGTTCAGCCTGTGCTTGATTTCAATAGTAAAATCAAATTCTCTCTTGGGAGGTAACCCTGGTAATTCCTCAGGAAAAACATCCCTGAAACTTTGTAACAGTGGAATTTGCTTCATGAAATCACTATCTTCTTCTGAAGATTCAGATATCTTTACTGCATAAAGGGTACACCCTTTATTCTTAGCCTTTTTAAGCTGCATAGCTGACAGCTTTCTAACTGAAATTTCTCGTTTCACACCTTGAATCTCTGCTGATTCCAGCTGATCATCTAAACATTTTATGTTCTTCTCATAGCAATCTACCTTTGCTTTATGGTCAGATAACCAATTGACACCAATAATAATGTCATACGATCCCAAAGGTGTAACATAGAGATCAACTTCCGTGGAGAAATTAGGTAAATCAAGGACTGCTCCAAAGAGACACATACTCACTGTATGAACAATTATTACCATACTCTACACCCAAGATTTATCCATTTTCCCAGCCTTTTCTTTTAAGTTTAGAAGCAAGTTTATGAGAAATAAAACATTCAGTAGCTCCTGTATCAAAAAGAATAGTGACAGGTATGCCAAATAACTTACCCTAACTTCTATAGGTGTTGCTTGCCTTTTCACTTGCTTGTTCACTATCACGCAAAGATGTATCTTATGTCATTGACACGATCATCCTTCTTTAAAGGACATTGATTTGCGTAATGATCTTTACCACAAGTGTAGCAGCCTCCTACAGGTCCCTTCTTAGGCTCAGCATTACTTCCAGCCTTGTAATTGTCACGCTGTCCTCCATAGGACTTCTGTCCATTATTATAGTTTTTAACAAAATTATCCCTTATATTTCCAGCAGGCTTATTTACTGCTGCTTTCTTATTGTTATCTCCTGGAAACTTACTCTTGTTTCCAAACTTTTTCCACGGTCCTTTTCTGGGTGCAAGAGAGGTCAAGAAGGGTTTGCTTGCCTTCTTCCGCACTTCCTCCTTATGAGCAGTAAATAGCCTTTAATTTCTCGTTTGCCTTATGGCCTTCTCAACAACTCCTTCCATAGTGGTTGGACTGTGAACATCGACCTCTCCCCCTATCACAGGATTCAATCCCATGATGAATTTCCGTATCCTGAATTTTTCGTCAGTTTGATACTGCGGCACATACTTGAGGAGTTTTGTAAACCGCTCCTGCAATTGCCATCGTTAACTTCCCTTGGGTCAAGTTCTGAAATTCTGTCATTTTCTGATCATAGAAAAGTTGTGGCAGCCAACGTTGCCTAAAATAGCCTTTAAATTGATCCCAAGTGATATTGGTCTCATCAATGTTTAGCTCAGCTTTTCGGCTATCCCACCACGAAGATGCTTCGTGTGAAAGCTGATAGGCTCCCCATATAGCCTTGGTTTCTTCTGAGAAGTTCCTTATTGCAAAGTACTTCTCCATTTCACGAGCCAGCTTCGCCTCCATCTCCTAATGTGGTGCCATCATACTTAGGTGGACTTATCCTTTTGATATCATTAGTGAGTTCTCACGCTAACTCGCCTTTTTATTTTCTCGCCGCAGTGCATTCACAAAGATTAACATCAACACCCGTGTCGGGATTGCCTCGTGGAGGTTGCTGATTATTATTATCGCCTTCTTCATCCTCCTCATTTCCCGTCACCTGCTGTTTCAAGTACAGCCAAGCGATCTCTTGTGTCCAACAGGGCAGCAAGGATCTCATCCAGTTTCTGGGTTGTCGCCGCTCCTCCTTCAGGTGGAGCATTACTCGCAACGTTTCCCCTTGTTCTAACCATTTTCTGTTACAAGAAAATTCAGGTTTTTATCAGATTATGGACTCAATAGGTCCAAGAGCTGCAACCTTCAGCTCTGATACCAAGATGTAACATCCTCATTTTAGACAATAGAACAAGTCAAATTTTTTTTTTTTTGATAATTGCATACTGGTTCTAAATACATAATTTAGAACTCACAATTCAAATAACCATTTATATAATGCATAACCATATGCAAATGTAATGACTCTAATACCTCCGATCTATTCATTCCATGACTCGCAATCTACCGATCTATTCATGAGTAAAAAGAGTTAGTGTTTTTATTTAACACAACACTCGCGGTTCTCTTCCCTAACTGGGATTCGTAATGTTCTCGTCTAAGGAATCTAATCAATAATCATACTACCATTATTCATCGGCATCTCATCCCTTAGACTAGGTGAATTAGGACAACGCAATCAAGCAGCCTGCGATACTTTGGCCAAAGATTTGAAACATATCTGTTCATGTCTCGTATTCCTTAACGCATACTCGCCAACTGAATACGCCCTTCACCCCATTCATATGTTATATAGAATGTCTTATACCGACTACCGCACCCTTCCTTTCACAATTTAATCACTGAGGCGATTAACAAGGTGATAATGTTATATGGATGCCCACGAGGATTAGGGATATGAGGACATACTGGTTCAACCTTGCAATTCAACCAGTGTGTCATGATACCCCAAATCTCCGAGGCAGTCTTATAACATGGCCACGTTCTTAATCGGTCCCAAGGTAACTCGTGCGAAATCAAGTGTAAATCTTAGCGATCAATGCAAAGGGTGTCGCCATAAGTCACCTGCATAGTTGTAACTTCGAGAAGATCCTAATCTTCTCGGAGGTACAACCCTACAGTCGACTTTATGTCATCAACCTTTAAATCCGCCTCGAGAAGATCTACCCAATAACAAGCGTTACGCACTTGAGATTAAATTACTTTTAAAGACTTTTCCCTAAGGTTAGCCTTCTTAAATCCCTGGATTCTTTGTCTTAAGACGACCCTCCTCTAAAAGACTCATTACTGGTAGAGGTATTACGGTCACGCTCTCATCAAGGAGTCATTAGAATACACCTGATTCCAAAGCAACAGAATGGGACAATATCTCATAACCAATGCTTGAGATTGCCATCTGAACTCCATTGATTGCCTATCGCTTCTTAACTCGAATTTATATCATACTTTTAGTTTAAAGATATAAATGATTTAGAATCCAATTTACTATTGTCCTGTTATACTTAGGACTAGGGATTAGTAATTCAATCCAACTTATTTAGCGTTATCTTTTAGGCTCAATTTTTAACCTATCCTCTAGAGAGACAATAATTAAATTACAATGTTGCTTGCTAGATCAAATAGAACTACTAAATACTCATAAGAATTTAGTCTAATTACTTACAAGCTTTCATTGTCAATCACAAAAGCATCCATATTATACAAAGATAACTATGCCTCTTCGTTACATAACCGAAGAAGTTCATCTTTCGTAAATAGAATACAACACATAAGTATCAAACACTTATTTTCATTCCTTTCAAACTCGTACAATTACATTTTATGCAACAAAGATGCTTGATATAATGCTACGGAAAAGAAACATCTTTTCACATATAGTACATTTATAAAATCAAGCAGTAATTCTTTATAAGTCAAATAAACTATCTGATCACCGCCGATCTGCATTGTTTTTACCTCTTACGGCAACCATCTCGCAAAATAGTCAACATGAGTCGCTTCAATGAACCGAGCATGATAAGCACTAACATTTAAAACAATTGCAATCCATCAATTGTTTTCATTAAACACCCTGCTTAAAATGAGATCTCGATATTCACATAAGTAAACATAATCAGACTATGCCCTTGTAATACAAAATGATTACAAATATGTAACTCTATCATTGTTACAAATAGTCTTAATCACTTTCTAATATTTCATCAAATATTAAGAAACAAGGAACGAATGTACACAACAATCATTAAATCCAAAATCACAACATTGGTCAGATTGTTTCATTCTCCAAAAAGGAAATAACATAACAATTCGGGATTCCACCAATATGTTACAAACAATTTCCCACTGATAGTCAATTATCAATAATATTAAATAAAGGAAGAGAAAGAACCAAACCATTCATACTTCCTTTCACATAAGTTCATCACTGTACTGCCTTCACATATGAAAACATTCAACCAGTATATAAATGAACAAGTTAGACAAGCCGCAAGCAAGATCACTGTTTAATCAAGAAACAGAAACACAGCAAACTCTTGTACAGCAACCAACACATCCACAAATCATGAAGCAATCCTAAGCCCAATGCTAATTCCTTTTATACAATAAGGCTTGACACAAGTTGAAAACAAGAAACTAGAAGCGTATCGCTAAAAACAACAACCTTATTGCATCAAGCAATCGAAGGTTTCCAATGGACTATGCTATGTTGCCCACACGATATTTCCAAATCACGCACAGTCAAATCGGGCAGTTTATTTGGAATAGAACATAGCATACATATTCTTGCTCAGTCAAAAATCGGACTGAAGTAAAAGAAAGGAATTCAACCAAACGATCCTCACCTTGCCGCATGCAAGTCTTGGAGTGATGTTCGCGACTTACCCAAACAAGGTCAGAACACGAAACGGTCATCCATACACAAGGACCTCAAAAGGTGACAAGACAGTGTCCAAGGTCAAGCTCAGAAAGAGACAGAAGTATAAGTTGCCTTTCCAGAATTCCAAGGATTCAAACGGAGGTATCAAATTAAGCAAAAACTTAAGAATTCATACTGACATTCATCAACAAAGCATATCAATAATCAGACAGCAAATTACTCTCCGCCAATTATTTTACACTAATTTGCTCAGGTCAAAGACATACATGTCCACCTAAGAATCTGAACCTCAGAATCCCAAAACACGAAGGAATTCCAATCTCAATAACAAGATCGAAGTACATGTTATTCCATTGAGTCGCCGGCACTTAAAATACCAACAACTTAACTTTAATCGGCTCATGAATAAAATGAATCATTCAATCGACTCCTCAGAGTCGTCCAAGTCGTAATAGCATAATCTATATATTCACACAGTGACTGATAAAGGTTTGCACGCATAACCACTGAACCCTACAGCAACGTACAATGACATTGATTGATAAATCCATATATGCTATTCATGGCTAACATTCAGAATGAAACAAGCGAAGCAAATCGAATATCCATTTCTAGCAAGGAAAGCAACTGAGCCGCTTCGAACTTTCGAACAGCTTGCACATAGAAAGGGAAAATGCAAATACAGGAAGTCTTTATCCTTTAATTACTTCAAATAACAGTAGCCAAAAGCCCTGTTTCATCTTATCAGGCTTTTACAAAAATCCAAGCACAAAACTTATGGATAAATCTACATTTCCAGCAAAAGATAGCAATACGATTCAATCATCGACTCCACTGAGTCGATACAACGGTACAGTGTGTATCTATATTATACACAAGGCACAAGTAATCCCGCTAACCTAACAACAAGGAAAACAACTTCCGATAGGTCGAAAGGACTACGGTAACACTACAGCACTGCTCCAAGCCAAAAATTGAACACAATGAAAACCCAAGAGGCATCATTAAACACAGTCAACAAAGCTCACGACTGAGTTTCCAAGGAAGCGATATTTATTAAACAATCTTACTGCATTCATCCCAATTCATTCATACAGTTTCAATAACAGGAACAGCGACCACGAAACAAAGACGTACAGTGGTCTATACTGCCCACAGGTATATTCTAAGGGCTCACGCCAAACAGGCCGAACACTCGAACCTTACAATAAATACCTCATATGCATAAGCCAGGAAGGATACACAAACAAATAGGGTCGAAGTTTGATTTCAACAAACACCCAGCAAGAAGAAATTGAAAAAGCGAACCAGACGAGATACAGTGCAAAAATCAAACTAGATCTCATAGAAAATTCATCCAATCTTCACAGAACATTTGAACAGAGTTGTTTTAATGAAAGCACTTGAAAAACAGCAAGATATTTAAAGGTTAGGGCCTAGCATGCCTGTATGTTGATCAAATTCCCGAAGCAAACCACAGGAAGAGCTCAAACTCCCTTTTCTTTTTCCACGATAAAGCAACCAACAAAATTTCGCTGTCTTCATCGCATATATATCTTCCATGACAGAGAAAAGAGCTATGGCAGTTCCTACATGCCATGCAACTCAAAGAGAACTGGTGTGAAGAACCAGTAAACCAGCAGAGCAAAAACCGAAAATCGCGACAAGCCAAACAAACCCCCAAATTTCCGCTTGCATGCCTTCTCGCGAGTTCCGAGCTCGACTTCCGAGAGTATTGAATGCCATTAACCAATTTTCCCGCTTAAACTCTACTCCCACCGACCGCCAGAATTGGCGACAGTCCAACTAAAAATTTAAGTCCATTTCCAAACTTAGCAATTGCCAAGTCTGCACAAATTAGCCGTCGCCTAAACCTCCGCCATGACCTGTCCCTCATCCTTATCCCTTACATTTATTGCCATAGAAAACACCGCCATGGTTCGCCACCCTTCATCGGCCCCTTCATAATCTCCTCCAAAGTTAGGTTAGTATCTTAGGTTAGAGTTTAGGGTAATGCCCACACTAACAAATTTACACAAAGATACTAACTTAGGATATTAACAAATAGCCTAGGTCTAGGTTAGACTAACAATAATCTAACCCCTAGGTTAGGTTTTAGTTTTAGGTTACTAACCCTTAATAATTCAGTTTGGTCCTTGTCCCGAAACTCGGAAAGACCTGCAACATACCTTCTAGAACAGAGTTAGCTTCCGTTCTTATGCAGAATTGTATGTCAACGAATTATTACCTGGTCTACAATCGAGACCTTCCAGATATACTTTGATATCGGGAACCGTTTCTTTTCTCAAGATCAGCCTGAGTCGTAATCCTGACTAGCTTAATAAATGCTTCCATACCTTGCAACCTGTTCAAGGTCTGTGATATAATTTATCACATACAGATTTAAAGCATTACTTGGATCAATTCCACTGATCCAAGTCTAGATATTATAGAAGAATATCTCTATAATTCATTCCGTGATCAGATTAATATTCAGACACAAAATGAAATAAATAAAAGAGTCCATTCATATTTTGACTCAGTCAAGATCTGCAATCTGCAAGAAATTCAGTACATATCAAGCATGATTTCTGAATCGAGGTACACATCCTTTTACAAGAAATCACATATCAACACTTGAATGCTTAGGAGAAAGTAACAACAACAGTGGTGTTACAATAAAAACAAAGCAACCCGGTTCTTCATCACAATCTCCCAATGTACCCAATTTACTCCGCATAATTAGCACCCTTGTCGTTACCTATATCCTCTTTACCACCTATACCCCCATTGTCTACCATAACTTCATCACTACCTATGAAACCTTTCACTTTGTAACCTATACCTCCCACCTAACCTTCATCGACCACTTTAATCGACATATACTATTCCCATTGGTAATCTGTCCTCTTCCATCATCTACTTTCCTTCTACATCATGCACTCCTTTAGTGCTTTTACCCAAGAAAGTGCAACCAAAATAAAAATCCACTCGCTCTCCCAAAGAGTAGTCAAGCCTACAACACTTCCCACTTTGCTAGTACATCCACAAAGGTGCCTTTACCCAAGAAGGCACAACCCAAACCCAAAACCATACCACTTACCAAACCTCGTGGTCCACCTTAACCCTCCTCCGATTCCACATCTCGTAACATCTCTACCATCACCTTTACCCACCAAATCAATCCAAGCCTAAACTCACCTCACAATGTGATCCACCGGCAGTGGTTATACACCATAATTTTAGCCAACCTCTAAAATACCTCTATCATCACATTACCTCTCCGCTTCGACCATACAATCCACTCAAACCCAAACCAAAATGGTTTTACGATAGAAAAATTGCACTTACCCATCGTGTGCTAGGGCATGATGTAGAGAATTGTAATGCCCTCAAAATGGTTCTTATTCAATTGTGTCCTCCTGAAACAAATTTTGATAATGATGACCTTCTTGACGAAGACCTAACTCCACCTTCACCAAACACCCACCATGCTTTTCCCATACCAATTAAGTGACTTGTATCTCCATCCCCACAACCTTTTTATCCACATTTGAAATCAACATGGTCTGAATCAAAGAGCTAACTAGAACCTTGCCAAAATGCTAGTGCACCTTACTCATTTCATAAGGCTCATATCCCCCATTAGGATTTTTTCCATCTTTCCATTATACCTTTTATGACATACCTTTCCCATCTAACCCTCTCCCTCAAATCAATATGATCCACGTTGCCACTCGTGCATAGAAAGAAAAAGGAAAGGAGAAAGCAACTAACTCATTAACCAACCTTGTATCCAATATACCTTCCGCACCCTCACCCAAGGTCACCATTCACAGCCCCACATATCCTATCTCCGATGGGGTCACCCATCATACCATCATGAAATAGTTTCTCCAATACCCTATGAAAATGTCTTTGTATGACCTCTTTCAAACTTCTAAATCTCACCGACAAGCCCTCATAGAGTCCTCCAATCCATTGAGGTTTTACCTAACGACCCCACACCAGTCACATCTATCATCACCCCTCACCATGTAGCCTCCCTTAGATAATCATCTCCTTCTTCTACCAATTCTTCCGCTCCTTAAGTGGCTGCCCTCACCTTCTCTAACGAAGAAATCACACCCCTCCAAGTGGATGACCCTAATCCTGCCCTTTTTATCTCCGTCCATATTAATAATATACGTGTACGATGCGTTATGATCGATGGGGGTGCCAAAATTAACATTATCTCCTCCCATGTGTACAACCAAATGTGCATACCTAACAATTTTATGCATAAACACCCGGTCATGTTGCGCTTATTCAATGACACTATCACCTCTATGTTTGGCACCGTTGACCTCCATGTTCGTGTGGGCCCTCATACTATTCTAGAGTTATTTTGTCTTGGAGGGGCAGCTTCAATATAGCCTATTTTTCGTAGACCTTGGATTCATGTCATGGGATGTGTTCCTTCCACTTTGCATCGATGTGTAAAGTTTGAGCATGAATGACATACCTATACTTGTACCCACTTACCCTTCACCATTTAAAACTTGTAACATGTTATACCGACCAGTTGACGTCCTTGTACCAATTAGGACCCCTAATGTAACCCCTTCTTCTTCTTCTTCACCCATGACCCCATCTACCAATATTTCCACTACCTATCCTACACCTCACCCCTTTATTCCTACTACTGCTATAGCCTCTACATCCGACCCATTTGTTAGTCCATCCACTTACCAACCCACCAACCCTTCTTCCTCATCCCAATCACCCAATGATTCATCCATTCCTGTCACCCACATACTTTTATTGATCCCTTAGAAAGCATGTTTCAACGCCTCACTGGGGAGTACCACTTATATAGTATCAATACATTCCTTACTCCGCAAGAGTATAAGTAACCTCCACCAAATGCGTCGCATTATGACCATCACATAGGTGAGGTCATCCCTTATGGCCCTCCTCACCTTTACACCAAATTCACGTATGGGGGACTTGATACCTCCACCTATTTTCCTAAACCACCATCCCAAACATGCCCCTTTTCCTCTGACCTCCAATCTCTCACCAACCGCCACTTCACTCATACTTTCCTACACCGCTGTGCTTGGAAAGGCTTTGGCTTTGGTCTCTATGAACAAGGTCATCATACCATCATCCCATGTACCACCCGTAAACACAATGACTATAGTGGTATTGGCTATGCCACGTTATCCTCCAAGAAGGCCCGTGTTGAACTTATTCAGGATAAAAACCTTCTTCACCCTGTTCTTCCACCTCACCAACTTCACCCACAGAGTCTACGAGATCCCGAATCTATTCCTCCTAAAAAAATTCTATGAACACTATTTCCTTGGGACCTATGAATTATCGACACGATGGTGAGGCTCCTCCTCTCTTCCCTTCATTTATCCTAACATGATCACTCGATGATACACCTTCTATTAACATCGCTCGGTGTCGTGGATGATGAATCTATTCTCACATACCTTGGTGTAAAAGATTATTATATTCACTATTCATTGCCTTTTGAGACACAAAACATGTTGAACGAATTGACTATCGAAACCAACATTAATACTCATGATGACCTGCACATTCTAAAGATATGCCAACCTTTAGATACTATTGAATAGAAGCCGTCACTTATTTCCTCCAAGATTAATGCAATGATTTTACTTGGTCCTACGCCGATATGCCCAAAGATTGACCCAAATATCATGGTCCAAAACATCGTAACCATTCCCGAAGCCAAACCAGTAAACAAAAGCTTCATAAAATATATCCTCACATTGCTCTTCTTTTCAAAGAAGAGCTTTAACATCTTCTCTCGGTTTCCTTCATCGTACCCATTGATTACCCCCTGTGGGTTTCTAACATTGTTCCTTTCACTAAAGTGACAAAGGTACTTTGTATTTACATAGAATTTCATGATCTTAACCTATCTTTCCTAAAAGATGACTTCCCTTTACCATGTATAAACCAACTAGTTGATCTTACAACCGCCATGAGATGTTATTGCTCATGGATGGTTTCTTAGGTTATAATCAAATATTACTCGCTCCAGTAAGATAAAGAAACCACCTTCATCACTCCTTGGGGACCTTCTACTATCGAGTCATGCCTTTTGGTTTTAAAAATGTTGGTGTTACATATCGTTGGGTTATGACCTATATCTTCCATGAAATCATGCATTGTATATTGGAAGACTCGTGTAGATGACCTTCTTGCCAAATCCAAACATCAATCAACACCTTACCATCCTTAAGGTCATCTTTGACTGTCTCATCAAGTATTCAGTTCACCTTCAACCTAAGAAGTGTGTCTTCATTATCCTCTCGTAAGCTCCTTGGATTTATCATTTATTTACGTGGCATAGAAGTCAACCCTTAAAAAATAAAGGCTATTCTTGAAATTCCCCACCTACTAACCTCTACCAATTGCGTAGCTTGTAAGGTAAATTGTAATCTATTCATTGTTTTATCTCACAACTTTCTAACGATGCTAACCCTTTCATCATCTCCGAAAAGGGTGTCTCCTTCAAATGGGATGATGAATGCCACAAATCCTTTTATGACTTACAACAATACCTTTTCCAACTACTCGTCCTCATTCTTCCTAAAGACAACAAATCCTTTTACCTATACATTTCCACTATGGAACATTCCCTAGGTGCCATATTTTCTCATCATGATGAGCAGCACTAGGAGAAATCAGTTTATTACATAAGTCATACCCTTTTAGACTATGAGACCGATATACTCATGCCGTAAAAAATTCTTAGCCTTGGTTTTTGTTGCCACAAAGCTTTTCCATTACCTACTCAACCAGAAAACCGTCATTGTCACCAATACTAACCCCTTACATTACATGTATGCCAAACCTTACCAATATAAATGTGTTTCACGTTGTCTCATGCTCCTTGTAGACCTTGACCTCGAATCAATTCATCAAAAATCCATCAATGCTAAACCATCACCGACTCAGACTTGTTGACGCACCACTCTTCGGGAATCAATATTCTAAATTCTATTTCCCTAACAAATCCATTACTACCCACTCTTTGGATGACACTACTTACCGGATGACCTTATTCTTTGACGGCTCCAAATGTCACAGGTGGAGGTGGTGTGGGTGTTATCCTCATTCCTCTTGATGAAGAACCCATGCCTTTGTCTTTCAAAAACAACTTTGATTGTACTAATAATATTTTCGAATACAAAGCAATCGTATTAGGTCTCCAAGTTGCCATCACCTTAGATGTTAAAACAATTAATATCTTTGGTGATTCCCAATAGGTTTTCAACCAAGTGAATGGTATATACTAGTGTCGTAAACGAAATCCTTCAAAAGTATAAGCATTGTGTAGACATACTTTTGACTTCCTTTGACTATTATGAACTTCAAATTGTTTCACATTCCACCAACAAGTTTGCAGATACCATGGCCTGTCTTGCATCTCGTATACTGCTCACCCGCTAACTCAAAAATATTTGTCAAAATGCAATAGTTACAGTCCCCTTCTTTTCTATTTCCGGACGTCAACCATGTCGTAACCACCCCACCTCAACCACATGACCTTTGGTATAAGTAGTTTGTAGACTACCTTTCCTTTTCAATTCTACCTCTTGCCTTACTCAGAATGGACAATGTGATTTTCTCAAACGCTTCTCTTGCTATGTCATCATGGGTTGCCTTCTTTATAAATGTGTCTTCAACGGTATCCTCTTGTGATTCCTTACAAATTCTGAAATACCTTATACCATCAAGGAGGTTCATGATGGAATCTGTGGAGGTCACTTCAGTGGTCTAGTTGTCGTTAAACACATCCTTTTCTGGGCTATTATTGGCCAACTCTCAACTCATGGATCAAGTGACTACATCAAATATTGTATGAAATTCCAACATGTCAACCTTCACCACACACCTAGCCATGCATTACAGGTCACACGTGACCTTTGGCCTTCTCTCAATGGGGTTTGGATCTTGTTAGAGACATCAATCCCCATTCTTCCCAACAACACCAATGGATCATAACTGTTACTGAATACTACACTAAATGGGTAGATGCAGTTCCCCTCATCTCTACTAAAGATGAGAAAATATGTGAGTTCATAAATCATCACATTATTTTTCACTTTGGTGTTCCTCACCGTCCCATCACTGACAATGGAAAACATTTCAAAAACAAAACCCTACGAAACATTGTGATGCCTTCGTCATTCAACTTAGTTTTTCTTCACCATACTACCCATAGACCAATGGCCAAGTACAATCAACTAACAAAACCCTACCAAAATTATTATGAAAGTAGTTGTTGATATCGGGAAGGATTGGCACACCCACATTCCTTTCACCTTATGGGCTTATTGCACCACTATTTGTACCTCAACTGCTGCCACACCTTTCTCTCTCGGTCTCCAATCAATGAGGTTGTCCTACCTATCGAAGTCCATATTCCATCTCTTTGTATCAAACTCAAAGAGATGCTCAATGATGATGAATTTTTCCAAGACCGTTTGGCACAACTTGAGATATTAGGTGAACGTCATCTCAACACTCTTGACCATCTCCAAATATACCAAAAACGTATCAAACATTCCTATGATAAATGTGTCCTTGAACAAACCTTCCGTGCTCGGTGACCTTGTCCTCAAGGAAAATCAACATGTAACCAAAGAAGAAAAAAATTAAGCGGGAAAATTTACTCCAAATTGGTTGGGACCCTATATCATTACACATGCTTATGGATTAGGTGTTTATTGTTTCTCTTCACTTGAAGGTAAACCCAAACTCCGAGCCCTTAACGCCTTGCATCTTCGACCATTCTATTGTTGAACTTAGTCCTATATCACCTTCCGTCTATTAACTTATGTCCTTGTGCGCCTTCCACCTTATATATCCTTATTTTAAAGATCAAAGACTAAACAAGAATCATGTGCTTACCCATCACCTTTCAAATCTTATCTTCAAAATGACTACCATAGCTATACTCATGGCATGATTCTCATGGATACTTTTGTCTTTTTAAAGTTGGAATCCCATGTTCTTTCATCACTTACCACTCCTCTTTCGTAATTAACCTCTATGTGCTCCACTCTTGTCTTCTAAACAAGATCTTGGGCTTCTTCTATAGTCTTGTCCATGACTTAAATGTCTCGCAATGCAAACTAATTTAAAAAGGAAAATGGGATTCAAATCCTTGAGTCAAAATTACAAAATAAGATGAATCCCTCAAAAGGACAAATCTCTCTATCTTGCTACTATAAATAGATTTCTCCTCAAAGGATAGCTATACAAAGCTAGCCATAAAATGTACATAGTCTCTCATTCAAAGATGACTATCTAAAAATATTCATAATCTTCCCACAATGATTAGCTTCATGAAGACCTCAAGGAGAACATATATTCATCCCACATAGACTTCCCGCATCAATTAGCCTATTAAGGAAAAAAAAAGAAAAAGTAGAAAAATATCATCTTTTTGTCATGGACTTGCCTATTTTTGATCTTGGGCCTCTTGTCACGAAGGCATGTTGGCTCACACTCATCTTATCATCAAACCACTTACTTCACCTCATCTCCTTTTTACCCTAATGTCCTACCCACTTAAGGGATGTGTCACACATATGACATTTTTTTATCATTTGACTATTGTCAACCCTAGAATCGTTAATTATGCACCACTTTTCGTGTCTTATTTTCATAAGCACATCTTCGTTATGCTCGAATTGATATTTTTCTTGTTAATTATATGGATATTTTGTCATCTCTAACCATCAACTTCTTCCTTACCTATTGATTCTCCTATACAAGACCCAATCATCGACAACACCATTTTACAGGTTTTATACCTATGACCTATATTCACCTATACATGTGACCTGGACTCAATCATGCCTAACACCTACCCAAACATTCCTCTACCTCATCATATTCTTCCCTAGCTTATGGGAGAACTACATTGGCTTGAGGTTCCTTTTCTCCGGGACTATGTAGGCAACACTCTTAGGGCATGGGGCCCTTAGAGGTTAGCTTGGTCACTCTTTACCCTACCTTAACCTTCCCCTACCCATTTCGTTCATTTTTTTTTCCAAATCATAATTTAAATTCTCACCCAAACCATTTTCACCCAACCCAATTCCTAGCCTCTATTTTAATTGACCAATGTAGCATTGGATTGGATCCTACCTCATCTCTTTAGCCTAATGGCATGGTGGTATGTTTGGTCACTATACTGGTGTGGCCCACCGGGATCCCTCTCCTACCTCTCTGCATGACCCAAATCTATCGCCTCACCTCCACCCAATCGATCTTGTGGTCTCGCCAACCACATGCCACTCACCCGCTACGAGGCTTGCCAACTCAACTCTCCATATCATTTTGTCCATTTCTAAATTTCCACCTCTCTTTTGTCATTTTCTATAAATAGCATATGACAAATGATTCTGTAAAAAGTGGAATTTTCCTTTTTTAGACCCAAATCACCTTGACCAATGTCAGTC
The DNA here is from genome assembly GCA_018340775.1 of Taxus wallichiana var. yunnanensis. Lineage (NCBI taxonomy): Eukaryota > Viridiplantae > Streptophyta > Pinopsida > Cupressales > Taxaceae > Taxus > Taxus wallichiana. Next base: position 259,809,726 of record CM031240.1, read on the forward strand.
AAGTCATGCCCTACTATACTGATGTTGGTCATCCTTTAATCGACATGGGTTACCTCTCATTGTCCTTTTTTACCTCATTTTACCCTTTTTTGACCCTCATCAACCATTCATGCTAGACATCTATTGACCTTACCCACACCTAAGACCACCTACCTACATGCCCACATTGCCAACACTTATTCTTAATTGTATTTAGGGACTTGTTACTTTGACCCACACCTTCACCTTAACCATGTCATTACCTATATACCTTTCCATGTAACACTTTTTGTGACATTTGACCGTCTATGTTCACTATACCTTGTGACACTATTACTTGTGTTGTTTGGCCTACTCGACCTTACCTTGCGTATCAATGTGTTGTTTATCCCAACCCGACTTCGTGTACCGAAACATACCTAAACGTTCCTACACACTGACCTCTGTCATGTTTCCACACCATATCCTATACCTTGGATACTATAATCACATCAACCTTGTTTGGATAGACCTATCGTCCTTGGACGATGTCAAGTTTGTAAGATCTTCAACCTAGTACCGTGTCACGCTTTATATGTGTGCATGTGTTTGATCGTCACTACTTGGGCCTATTACCTATTTACTTGATATGACCTTTACCCTTTACCCAATATAACCACAACCATACCCATACCGATTACCTCCATTTTCACCACCTCAATAGTTTTATCAAACCACTCACCACTTTTGTCTTCTACCTCATTGGTTCCTGATTTGAGGGGGGGTTTCCTCCACCTATGCTTCGGGAATCACTACCCTCACTTTTACCCAAACCAACCACTTCCTATTTTTCTCAAAGATCGCTTACCAATACAAGCAACTCAACAAAAAGGGGTAAAATGTAGACACCAAAATTAGGTCACACTCCCTTTGGTCCCCTCTCAAATAATTAACCTAAACATATTCACTCAACCATGCCCCTTTCACCCCATATTAATAGTAATTTAATTATCCAAAATTAGATTAATACCCATCCTCGACCCCATTTATTAATTTAATTACTTTAATTAAATGTATGCACACCTCACCTAGCCACCTCACCTAGACACCTCACCACAAACCTATTCATAGCATGTTTCCATAACTAAATAAGACTTAGCCCTACCTACCTTAATGAACTAAGACTTAGTATAACCCTAAAATCACATGCCTATTCTTCCTCTAACCATATTCCCGCATATCTAAGCGCCGGACACCATCTTAGACCGAGCACCATTAAACAAAGTTGAAAAGATAGCCTGGATCTACTATTTTAGGCAACCTAGGATATCCCGCCCTAACCGATGTCAATCAACCCGAAATCGACGCCGGTCACCCTAAACCGTCATCGGTTACCATATAACCACTTTGGTAACCTTTTTTGAGAGGTTGGCCACATTCTTGATTTTGGAGCAAAGGAGATTTGCATGCAAGAAATAACCAAAGCCCATTCACACATCCAGACAGCCATAACTAACACTACCATTGAGCAAAAGGTATTTGCGTCACGATAGTAGCATTCGAGAGGCACCGCCATGGCACTCGACCACCATTTTGCGGATCAACCATCACCACCACCCAGCCATTGAACTTACACAAAAGTAAGTGTGTTTCTAACCTACATCATTTCATTTCTATTCATTTTATAATGTCTCTTCACATCTATTTATCAATCACCATTTACATTTTTCATCTCACCACTATTACCTTCCTGTGAACCCAACCACTTCCATCATCCACAACCATTTTAATCACCTATACACGCTTCTTGAGTGTTCTTAACATCTCCACAAACCTCATCATTCCCCTTTTCATCCCCGACTCACCTCGCACAAACCCCATAGTAAGATTTTATTGAATTCATATCATCCCGCTCATATCGATGTTAGTTACCCATGACCATCGTCAATTCCCTCTAAACTATCATTGGTTATACCAGATCGATATCGGTCTCTATATCGGCACTCCCCGCTAATAACAAAACCTAAACATCTTCACCTAATTGACCCAAGTTACCTAGAACCTAACCCCGACATGTTCCAAGACTTTGCCTATTTACGCTACTCCCATATCTCGATTATAGCCTAAAGACGTTATGTTATATTTTCTTATTGTATTTGAATGAGATACCTAAATCATATCAACTACAAGAGAACATTATTTATTTATGTTATTGCTTATATTGAGTTTTATTAAATAGTGGGTTGAATACCACCAAGGAAGCATCACACTTCTTGGATCTAGCACACGCTAGGTGGCCCACTGACATATACTATTTATCTCTTTCTTGTGGTCTTATTTTGATATTTCGTAGTTCCTCCTAGCCAAAAGAAATCTCTCACGGCATTGGATCGAGAAGTCGAACGCACATAACAACCTCAAACCGATCATCACAACAGTGTATTCCTCTTTAGCCCATAACCTTATCTATTTCATCAAAAATGTAAAGAAAATGGTGAAACATAGCCACTTGAATTTTTACGTGTCAGGATGAATAGGAGAGTGACACATGATAGCTTTTGATTGGATTTGGGAATCACCTTTATCTACGAAATATAAGATAATAAGAAAATTCCACACACCTTCACCCTCTCGTACTATTATTTTACTTATACTGGCCCCTGCGATACATGAGCCAATGAAAAAGCTCCACGCTCCTTGCAATGTCATATTATTTGATAACCTTGATTTATAACCATGAAATGTGAGCCAATGAGAAATCTCCACACTCCTCGCATTGTCAAAATGTTTGATAAATTTTTCGACCCCTTGTGAAATGTGAGACAATTAGGAAGCTCCATGCTTACATCACAATTAACTTTCATTTACAAATACCTTATTATAGGGTGAATCTTAAACCAATGAAAATTTCCATGCTACTAATGCAGTCTCATCAAAGTGTGAATCATAAACCAATGAGAAAGCTCCATGCACCTTTGTAGTTTCACAAAGTGCAACTTCTCTTTCTTTTATGTTCGTATTTCAATAGTTTCAAGGTTTGCATTCGCATCTTGGCTTCTATCAAGGTAGACTTCATTATTTTATTTATAGAAATGTTTCCACGTATCCTTCCTTGACCACCAAACCACCCAAACCCGAAACCCTTTGAAATCGGCTCATTCCGCGGACTTGAGGTTCGTCGGAGCCCATATACTCATCTTTCATTAGAATGGTGATGTGTGTCCACCATCGGCCATTGATCTTACAACATCTTGACATCCCTTAATTCTACCACATTTATTTTTGACCATGTTGACTTTATTTGCCCCGTCATGGATGATGCAGCCTAGAATTCACCGTAAAAGACCTAGACGTGCGACACATCACTCATCCTGAGTTGAGCACTCACCCGAAGCACGAAAAGGCACCAAGTCCCTCTTTAGAGTTGCTTGTACACATAATGTTAGCATGATAGTGCATATGTATATTTAGATTCATAACCAACAGTAAATAGTCCACAATGCATAAACCAAATCTAGATCTTAGAATATATAAAAGATGAACTAAACAATGACTATAACAAGATTTACCACACAAGAACTAGTTTGAGTCATGTTCAACACCATTATCTAGCCAATATGATCCATTGTATTAAATACTATAAAACACGAAGCTTCATACATTATAAAGGTATCTTCATGAGTCATGCGTGCACAAGACCAACAACATAACTCTACAATACTTGACACTTACTTAACTATGAAAATCAATACATATATATGGGTGGGGACTTTCCCTTCACTACCCACATACTAATAATGGCCATGTGCATTTACAAAAGGATGCAAAACATGCAAGTGCTCTAACAATAGACTTCCTATAGTTAACTCTGAGTAGAAATCCTATTATTATCCTAAACTATGCATGGTGCTCGACTTATTCTTGTTACTAATATACCCTTGCATGGACCATAAGTCTTCATGTATTTGTGTGCTTAGTATGCTAACTCCAAAAATATCCTTAACAATAGAAATGGCTAAGTCCTAATCCTAGGTGCTTCAGCCATATTGTAGCGCCACACACTTTTCCACCACCCAACACTTAACCCCTTTTTGTCCATCCAACATTACCCCACACTAAAATGGATTGCCACCCCAGAAATGGGTAATCACCTTGTCATTCCAAAGAATATAGGATAATGAATGAAAGAATAAATAATAAAGAATACATTGAGTCATCTTATTGTGTACCCTTTTCTTCTTTTGGTAGAATGAATTCTAGATATTCACTTTGAATTTCCCTTCAAACTCATATAAGTCCTTAAGCGTTGCATTTGTCTTATTAAAGATGTTAAAATTATGCCATCTAACTCATCTAGAGTCATGTTTCCACCCTCACTCTTCAAAATTCTAAGGATATTGGCCATACTTGAGACCATACCTTCCATGACATCTATCTTTGTGGTAATGAGCTTCCTAATGCTCTTCATTCAATCCATATGTTGTTTCCTTGCAGCATCTAGTGCGTCGCGATTCATTTCTACCTGGGTAGCTTGTTCTCAGGCACTCGATTGTTTCATATTTTGCTTCCTGCAGAACTTCATTTTCATATGCTTTCATTCTTACCTGTACTAAGTTATTAGGCATTGTACACATGGCCAACACTGAATCTACCTTCTTCATTTCATCCCTTAAGGCTTACAAAACAACCTCATAGCTATATATCTTCCTTATAATTGAAGCTTTGGCCCTTGATGCTTCTTCCCCAAAGATCCTTTTGCTTAGCGAGGCATGATATTCCTTTTTCCATAAGTAGATGAAATTTCATGCGTAGATAATAAAGTTCGGACTTAAAATCTCGTGGCACCTTCTCCTGAAAATCAAGCCTCTTCTATAAGATCTCATCCGCTATCTCTGCTCAGCCATCTTCTTAACATTTTGTGCCTCAACCACTACATTATCCTACTCCTAGGTGAGTTTCCTAATCTCTATGTCTTTATCCTTCTTATCATCCAACATCACTTGTATTGTTGTTGCCTTATCAATATTCCAGTGGTGCTATTTCAGTTGACACTTTAACCAGGACATTGCTCACCCATTCATCTAAAACTGTGTGGGTTGATGGTAATATGGTGTGTATGTGGTGCTTTCCTCATCTTATTTTAACTACACCCCTCCTTGTATACATCAAAAATAGGGCTCATCCATGTGAGTCTGCATACTCTATGATAGTTGCTTGTGAGTGTGCATATTTTCCATCTCTGGGTCCATCCAATCCCAACCATATAATTTCTTGTTGGTCAGAGTGCTCTAAATATGGGCATGAATAAGTTTTTATGGGTCATCCATATAGCCCAAATTATCAGTACCTACTACCTCTTCATCTTCATGTCGACTTGTATGTTCCCCAACGTCCTCAAGAATAGATGTTCCCTTATCATATTGTACCACAATGCCTACATCTTGTTACACAGTAACACCCACATTCTCGTATACTACTTCTTCATTCTCTCCTTCCTTAATTACTCCACCTACCACCGTACATGACATTAATTCCCATTGAGTTTATTTTTCACTTCTTTGTCCCATGCCCCAATCTCTCATGCCTCAAAATTTTGCGCCTCAGTCATAACTTTCTGGCACACCACTACTTATCTATCACAGATCTCCTCTACCCACGCTTCCTTACACCGAAGTAGTTTATCCAATGTGACCCAACATATGTAGTCTCTAATGTTGCATCCTCCTTGCTTTATACTGAGCACTCATCACCTTACACGTGGTGTTAAATTTGAGTAATTTCTCCTGAAGTTTTTATTAATTTTGAAAGCATGTTCCCTTTATGGTCACACGTGAGTTTATTTCTTTTCTATACTACACTATCCTTCTATATCTACCCCACACTAAGGGTATGTGCATTCGTCTTCACATGAAAACACTTTATATTGCAAAAATATTCTAGTGTGTAAGCATGCTTATTATAAAACATTGAACTAAATTGCCAAAGCATAGTGACGATGAAGAAAACACATATAAAGGAGATACATTAAGGAAATATAATCTAAACGGAAATACTTCCTTATTAAAAACACCAAGAAGGATTATTTATAATAGGGTTTTAGCTTACTCCGTTAAAGTAACAGGGAACTATGTTCCATCAAGAACATCTAACTGAAAACGCCTAAACCTAATATATGAGTGATAACATACACCCCCTAATGCACCTTAAGATTTCTTGGGTGGAACATAAACTTTGAATCATAAAGGAGTACCATCTGCCTAACCTCAAGCTTCTTGTCCCTTATGTGCCTATCGTGTTATGCCATTTTCCTAGATTTTTCTTGCTCACGAATCCATCGTGCTATTGTGTGCCTCTCATCCAGTTGTATCAACTTGTAAATTCTTTCTTTCAATGCTTACTCATCACCTGCACTCCCGCACACGTAATACGCAAAGAAGGTAACATTAATTCCATGGGTAGAACTACCTCTGCACTAAACACCAACTGAAAGGGTGTTTATAAGGAAGAAAAATTATCATCCAAGTCTTTCCTTCCAACATCACAATTTTTTGTCAAATTCTGGCTCAATATCTTGTTGAAAGCCTCAACAATCCCATTTTCTTGAGGGTGATAAGGTGTTGTATTATGGTGTGCAACCATAAATTCATCCAATAATATCCTTATGGTCTCATTAAGGAAATGAGTGCCTCTATCACTTTTCAAACTTAAAGGAAATCCATACTTGGTAAGAATATTTTCCCAAAATAACCTTACTGTTGTAGAGCCAATGTACAATCCTTTATAGGTTCCGTTTTTACCCACCTTATAAGATAATCTATATAAGTGATATCAGTAGCATGATCCAGCTTCTACACATGGCTGGAGAAATAGGACCTACAAAGTCAATTGCCCACTTCTCAAAAGGTTCTAAGCTAGTAATAGGCCTCAAAGGCATTTCATCTCTCTCCTAGGTTTTCCAAGGCATTGATAAGTGATCACATGCCTTACAATATTCTTTGCAATCCTTGTACAAAGTCTCCCACCATAAACCAACTAGTAGAATCTTGCACGCGGTGGCATCACTTGCATAGTGTCCACTTGTAATACCATCATGAGCCTCCTCCATGATTGTCATTCACTCATGCTCTAGTACACACTAACGTAATATTTCATCTTAGCCTAGTTTGTATAAGTAACCATAGATCAACATGAAAGGTGTGGCGTGAATCACAAGTTTTTTTTTCTTTTCCAAGGCCTTCATTCCTTTGGGTGTCATACCTATGCGTAAAAAGACAACAATATCCTCTAATTCCAAGGGCACATGGTTAACCTATATAACTATGCATCCAACATTATATCCTCAATTTTCTATGCATCCTCTCTTGAGTGAATCCTTGACAAATGATCTAGACTAGAATTGATTTTACCTAGCTTTACCACCACTATAAAGTCAAACTCCTAGAATAATAGAACCCATTGGCATATGTGCCCCTATAAGATGGGCTTGTTCACCAAGTATCTCAATGCCATGTGATCTGTATAGAAAACAAAAGGTTTTGCTAGCAAGTACTTTCGGAACTTATGTAGTGCGTAGATCATTGACAAAGCCTCACACTCCATAGTTTTATAATTATGTTATGTAGGCATCAACTTTTTGCTAGCAAAGAAAATAGGATGATCTACAATACCTTCTCTATGATGAGCTAGAACTACACCAATGGCCATACTAGAGGTTTCCACATATGTGTGAAAATTTATATTCCATGAAGGAAAACATTGAATAGGCGCAGTAGTAAGGCTTTCCTTCATGCTTCAAATGTGAGATGCTACTATTCTCCCCAATAGAACTTTCCTTTACCCTTTAATAACTCCTCCAAGGGCATGACAATCTTAGCATATCCTTTGATAAATTTCCTATAATACCCTATGTGGCCCAAGAATCCACGCACCTCACTCTGACTAGTAGGATCTTCCAAGCCTAAGATGACTGCAACCTTAGTTGGATCTACTAACAAACCCTCCTTACAGATGATATGCCCTAGCAGAGTTCTAAAAGGTGTAGCAAATACACACTTCCTGATATTTAAAGAGATGCTTAACTTGTTTGCACCTCTCAAACATTAACCTCAAATTGTCACAATGATCCTTGAAAATCCCTTACACTACCCAATCTTCCAAGTAAACCTACAAGAATTTGTGAATAAAATCCTAGAATTCTTGAACAACAATGCGTGAAAATACGATAGGCGCATTCTTCAATCCAAAGGGCATAACTGTGTATGTAAAACTTCCCCATTCAATGGTGAAATTTGTCTTCTCTTGATCTTATGTAGCAATTATTACTTGATGATACCCAGAAATCCATCTATTAAAGATTAAATTTTGTTCCCTACAACACCTTCCACTATTTCTTCAAAGAATGATGTAGGGAAAGGATCAATCACACATGCAGCATTTAGCTCCCTCGTATTCCACACAAATCTTGATTCTTTCATCTTTCTTTATGCTTATTACCATAGGGCTAACCCACTCCAATTCCTCTATGGGCTCAATAATGCCAAATTTCAACATCTTGTCAATTCTTCTTTAACGTTTACATGCAGGTTAGGGGTTCATCCTATAAGGTCTCTTCCTAACTAGGTACACACCTTCCTTTAACTTAATTTTTATATTGCTCAAAGATTCATGCACTCCTTTCAACTCATGGTATCCTCTAGGAAAAATGTCCTAGAAATCATGTAATAACTCAATTATCTTAGCCACTTCAGAGTCATACAAACAATCTCCAATTATGGCCTCCTTAGATTCAAAATTTGTTCCAATGTTCATTGTCTTTGTCTTCATAGATTCATGGTAGGAATAATCCTTCTCATCCACACTGTCTAAGACCTCACACGTACCCTCTGAATGATCTATGTCCAAATTTTCCACTTCTTCATCATCCACCATGTAGACCATCTTTCCTTTCTCCTTCTCTAGGAAAGCATGCTTAAGCAATTATGCATTTGTCTCATCTACTTCTTCAAAATGTGCTTCTAGGTCTAAATCACCAAGTAACTCCTGAATGAGTTCTTCAGACTTTTGCACTATCTCCCATAGTCAATCACTTCATAACCTGTAATGCCTCATTCACCGAGGTTTAGTGGAGAAGTAGTCAAAAGTCTAGATCATACCTGCAGTCAAGTCTTGCCAATTTCCAGTCTCTCTATTCAACTCCACATAAACATACCATGCACACATGCAACCTCACAAGGTGAAATAAAGTTTTTGCACCCATAACGAAGGTGGTAAAGCTTCCTTTCCCTGTCTCTGAGTCTCTCACACTAATAAATGTGGTGTTGAACAACGTTATTACCATGATATTCACATATTTGAGTGGGTGCATTACCTCTGAGAAACCTTGTTGATAGAGAAATTCTCACCTCTCCATTCTATGAGATTATCCCTATGAACCATCCCCAACATGTTGTTGTCCCACACATGGCATAAACTACCATGTTCCTTCTTTCCTCCTGGTCTATCCACTTTGTACTTACATGGCTCACAGGAATACCTTAGGGTTTCCTTCACCAGTGTACTAGGGTACAGGGTTGTTGCCTAACCACCTAAGATATAGTGACCTCCTTACATGCGCATGCAGATCTGCTTCTTACCCCACGCCCAACCATATCATATGTGTCATGTGCCCAATTATCATAGATAATACTTGTAGTATCACTAATGGACTGTGCATCATCCCACTAGATAACTCCTTCTTTAGATGGCTCAAGTACTTCTAGGTCTCGAATGGTGCACACATAAATTCTATTCAGATCTTCTTCACTTAAGGGCTCAACATAAGGTACAGATTTCCCATATGTCAAAGGGATAATAACTCATTCTTCCTTGTTCTCAAAACTGATATATCCCTTATTGAACCATAGATCAACATTATTTGCATAGCACCAAGGGTGCCCAAGTAGATCTGGGAAGTTGTCCGCTTCTGCAAGTGCTAAGACCTCAAAGTCCCCAATGAACTTGGCCCCCTATATAGTAATAGATACATCCTTCAAGACTCTAATTGGCATGGCCTTAGTCTGATTTTCCATATACAGTACATTGGAAGATGGTTGTATTGGAGGGATTCCCATCTGAACACATGCATCTAAAGTAAGAACATTCACTTTCACACATGTATCAATCAAAATATTTCTCAAAATCCATCCATCCACAACAACATTCATAATGATCTCCTTATCATAATCCAAGCTATGAGGAGGGATATTAGCATGCAAAATCTTCCGTCCATTCTCAATACCAATTCATGGAGTGTTTCCCTTTAACCAACTCCCTAGTAATGGAATAATTTTCTCCTGACGCAACATCTTGCATACTTCCTTCAGATCATCAACATCTGACTAGAAAGTCTCAACTACCTTCTTCTATTCCAACTTCCGTGACTATTCCTTTAAATATTGTATTTAACCCTACAGATTTCTAAGTACCTCTATGGTTTCCTGATAAACCTCCTTCTGATGTGTAAGGTCTGGATATTTTGCATGTAAAACCTCCTCCTTAGTAATGGTAGGATTATGTTGCAATGTTTATGTGGCATGCATGTATAATCTTCAGAGGTATCATCCTCGGATCTGGTGCTAACTTTTGCATCCATTAGTTTTCCATGACACGACGTATTCTAACCATCCCTATGCCCTTGTTCTCCTGTTTGTGCTTCTTGCTCAAATGTTCATATAAATCTAGGAACTCTTCATCGTTATGATTCTTTCCATGAAAAAGAACAAGTAACACTTTGAGGACACTCATGCCTATAATGGTGAGGAGATCCACATATATAACATGTTCCATGAGGGAACTCACCTCATCCACCATCACAACCTCGGCCTCTGAATCCACCATAGTATCCTTAACCTCTAAAAAGGTCTCCCTCAAATTTCCCTTCATTATGATGATAGCACCCTTGAGTATGATCACGATCATGTTTCTCACTTTTCTCCTTAGAGCTATTCACAACTCCATTCTTTTGTACACCAATATCAATGGCATCATGGATCTAATCAATTAACCTAAATCTTCAAAGATTGTGAGTTGTGGACCAAAAATCTAATAGTAACATGACACGTTTTTTCTTATTGTGCATTTTAACAATGGGAAGTGAATCACATCATGGTCTAAATGACATATCTCACAATCTAGTAACAAGGAGTGCACCGATCTGTGAGGAAAACTATCCTTAGTATTCCCTTTACTTCATAATATGTGCACCAAATTCTAGTGTGTGTCTCATGTGTTGTATTGGATGATAGTTTCTCCAACTATTTTTCCATTACTGCAATCTAAGATTCCAAGAATGGGCTCACTCCAATGTCTATGCTCCCGATTGCCTCAATGTGCAAAGCTACTTCAAGTGCCTCGCGTGGGTCTATATAAGTCTTATGTGAGAGTGCCCTCCTAAAAGGTGTGATCAGGCCTCTGACGAACCACTGTGCATGTTGACTTGCATGGATATCATAAGATAGTTTAGACAAGAGTTTTTTAAAATGAGCATCATATTCCCGGACACTCTTAATAGTGTCTTGCTTGATATCCTTGAGTGCGCTTATACTTTTCTAGCTCAAACTTAGGGATATTAAATTCTTTAAGGAAAACATATCATAACATCATATAATCCACAAAGTCTCGGGGGGTAAAATTTCATGTACCACTTTGTGCACATGTCCTTACAACATAGTCACAAAATGATTAGCCTTGTGCTCAAGCTATGATTCCTTTCACATGAAACAAAGATCTCACACATGGACATGTTTAGCAAAGATCTTAAATCCCCTATACTTTGGGAGATGAAGTGACATCTCCTGTAAATATTTTGGGGTTGGCAGGACCATGCCCACCGATCCAAAACCTCATGTGTTACCTCTGCCTCCATATCCACCAGATCTACTAGATCCTAAGCCACCGTGCCTCCCGATCCTCCCCCTATTACGTAAATTGAATAGAGGATGCACTGTCTTGTGTCCCAACAGTGGTACTAATATGAACTCCCATAGTCTGTGAAGTTACACTACTCCCATATGTGAGTCCATAGTTTTTGCGCATGTGTTTCTCAGGCCGATGATGCACCTAAAAGGTACATCTAACTGGAACTCCAAAAAATAAGGAAGACGTCTTCCCAGCCATAAATGTACTTGTTATTTGATTTACTCTTGAACCTTCTCATAAGTCAAATTTACCTCTTGCTACTCTATTGCCCAAAATAGCTTTCTAACTACTGGCTATACTAGAAACTTTAAAACCAAGCACGAGGGCTAGGTTACTAGGTAGATTCAGATGCATGCCCACAACCCATGTTGTCTCTACTTCAAGTTGCTCTCATAAGAGACTAATGAGGGTTCCCTATCATGTTTTCCGAAATGGGGAGTTCCATATTCTCTAGCTTCATGTCCTCTGCGTGAGCTTCAAATCCTTCATGAGTCATCTCTCTCCACAATGCCATCCATTTTGCAACCTTGTGCTACTTATCTAAATCTCTTTCACGTGCCTCATTGAACTTAAGTTACCTTTATTCTCTTTTCCTCTCTATCTCTAGGTCTTCCATCCTTTACCACACCTACTCATGTCCCCACCCATGGTGGGGTTTAGCTAGCCATCAACTTCTCTTCCAAATTATGGGTTATCATCAAGATCTTGATCACCAAAAATTCTATACGAGATATAATCCCTTGGGATAATGTAAAAATTGAAACTCAACTACCTCTAGACAAAAGTAAGTGGATATTGAGTATACAAAATATAGCTATTTAGAACACCACGGAACCAAGTATCCATAACACGCATTAAAATCATATCAACATCATAGAGGACCTAAAATTATTCTTTCGTCTAGATAAGTGTACAAAACATCCAGCCCTTTTAGATGCATATGCAAGAATCCACTTGTATAGGTCTATGGGAAAAATACCAAAGAAGATCTCATATAAGTAGTCATACATTCTCGCTCAACCCACATGCACACGCATCAAACTTAGATCCAAAGTGTTGAATGCCTCGAGTGTATTATTCTTCCGTATATCCTATCCACTTCTCAACACTTGTTAAAGTCAACTGATATGTCTTCATCACGCAACATCCTGAAAAATAGCTGAGAAAGAGGTCCTAAAAATAGAACCAATGATGTAACCTATAATTCAATGTAAATGACCTAGGCGCGTTGACACATCACTCAACCTGAGATGAGCACTCACCCAAAGCACGCATAGGCAATAGGTTTCTCTTTATATTTTCTTATAGAGAATGTTAGCATGATAGTGCATATGTATATTCAGATTCATAACCAACAGTAAATAGTCCACAATGTATAAACCAGATCTAGATCTTAGAATATATAAAATATGAACTAAACAATGACTATAACAATATTTACCACACAAGAACTAGTTTCAGTCATGTTCAACACCATTATCCAACCAATATGATCCATTGTATTAAATATTGTAAAACAAAGAAGCTTCATACATTATAAAGGTATCTTCATGAGTCATGCATGTGAAAAGACCAACAACATAACTCTACAATAATTGACACTTACTTAACCGTGAAAATCAATACATATATATAGGGGTGGGGACTTTCCCTTCACTACCCATGCACTATCTCAAAATAGGCCACATGCTAATAATAGCCACACACCTTTACAAAAGGATGCAAAACATGTAAGTTCTCTAACAATAGACTTCTTATAGTTAACTCTGAGTAGAAATCCTATTATTAGCCTAAACTATGCATGGTGCTTGGCTGATGCTTGTTCCCAAAATACCCTTGTATGGACCACAATTCTTCATGTCTTTGTGTGCTCAGTACACTAACTCCAAAAATAGCCTTAAAAATAGAAACAACTAAGTACTGATCGTAGGTGATTCATCCATATTGTAGCCTATGTGCTCTTCCAAAGGTGCCCTACATTTGCGTGCCCAACACTTAGCCCCTTTTTGTCCATCCAACAGTGGACCAGAAAGGATATCAACCTTGGTTGATTCCACAGACTTTAAGTCTACAAAAAATGAATGGATTAGAGAGTCCCGGATCTCTCCGTGTATCCTTTTCTTTACGGGAATTTGAATTGCTCAGTGGTGAAGATATTTGACATCCATTTTAAACATCCCGGGATTTTTTAAATGGATAACTCCATTTAAATTTTTCATTCGGTGCTAATTACATTTTTTTACCTCTACAAAATATGTAAACAAATCTCATTCAACCAAAATTTTGAATATTTTATACTTTGATCAATTAGTCCATTAACCAGTCCTCAAGAATTCTTATGGTGCCAGTCAAAGAAACAAGGCTTGAAAAGATCATGGGTTTTGTGCTCAAGATTCATAGTAGAAGATATGATATTAAAAAGAGTCTAAATTCATCTAAAAGTCTCATCTTTTGACCCCAAAGAATCTTTAGCCTCATGGACATCTTTAAAATCTTTCATTTCAATTCCTTTTATTCCTCTAACTTTTATGATGCGTCCTTTATTTTTATTTTGACAAGGCACAAAATTTCGTTACAAATTGATACGTCTCCTTAACTCAGAATTAACTTTGAAGTAAGGGTAATAATATGAAGCACACATAATAGTTACATTTATGGAGAGTCTAGGAAAATATTAGCTCAATCCTGGGGCCTAGATTCAAGTACCAACAAACCCCTGTCGCCTTCCTCAAAAGGTTTTTCCTTCTTGCTGACTTCTTCATTTGAATCCTCCTCTTTTTAATGCACTCTTTCTTGGAACATAACTAATTTAGGTGACTCTTCATATGCCACTCTAGCCCGTACAAAATGATGGGACATTTTTACCTATTTCTTATTATTTGATGACTTACAATTCACACTAGAACCTATAAAACATGCCTAGACAACTAACCCCCTTGACAAGTCTATATTGGATCATTTACGGATCATTATGCTTTATAATTTAAATTACAATTTCGGAGGGAAAACACCATTTTAAAATTTCAAACTCTTAAACACCCAAGTCTCTTTCTATCTCATGACTTGTACACTCTAAACACTTAAATAAATGTCATCACCATAAAGATTTTCAATTTTTGTTGTCCTTTGAAGATTCCACTGCATCACTATAACTTGGATAATAGGTAACAAGGAGGCAACCATACAAATAATGAGGAGATTGGTGAGTGTTCAAAACCAAGAGAATATTTGTATTTTATCCGAGATTGAACCAAATAGTGTTGTGGAAGCAAGAAAAGATCAAAATTGGGTTGATGTTATAAATTAAGAATTGGATCGGATAAAGAAAAATAAGACTTGGGAATAAGTACCTAGGCTTAAGAACAAAAATTTCATTGTAACTAAGTGGGTATTCATAAATAATCTCAACAAAATAGGTCAGGTCACAATAAATAAGGAAAGACTAGTTTGTAAAGGGTATGCACAAGTTGAAGGAGTTGAATTTGAAGAAAAATTTGCACCAGTGGATAGAATGGAAGCCATTATACTATTCTTAGCATATGTAACACACAAAAGATTCAAGGTATATCAAATGAATGTTAAGTCAGAATTTTTGAATGGGAACTTAAATAAAGAAGTATACATTGAACACCATGATGGCTTGTGACTTACAGAGGAAAATGACTATGTATACATGTAAAATAAGGCCCTATATGGCCTTAAGTAAGCTCGTATATCTTATTACAACATATTAGATAGGTACCTAAGTGATCAAGGATTCAAGAAAGGAGTAGCAAACAACAATCTATACATAAAGGAAGAAGGATGTCATCAATTTATTATAGTTGTATATGTTGATGACATAATCTTTGATGGAGATGATGAGAACATGACACATGAATTTTCAGAGGTCATGAAGGATTTTGAGATGTTCATGTTTGGATATCCATCATATCTCTTATGACTACAAATTAGTTGATCCGAGGAAGGAACCTTCATATCACAAACCAAGAATATAAAAGAGATGATTAAGAGGTTTCAAAGGGAGGATTGTAAGCCAGTAGGAACACCAATGGTCACATGATGCAAGATAATTAAGGAAGATAACTCACCAAGAGTCAACAAAACCACATATAGATACACAATAGGAAACCTATTATATTCAAATACCTATAAACCGACATCGTGCAAACAATTGGTCTAGTAGGAAGATTTCAAGAAGATACTAGAGAAAACCACCTACAAGAAGTCAAGAGGATATTCAGATATCTCATGGGAACCATGGAATATGGGATTTGGTATCCAAGAAGCAATGAGTTTGTGATAAAAGTTTCACATATGAAGATTGGGAAGGTAACATTGATGACAGAAGGAGCACAAGTGGAGGAGAATTTTTTTTGGTAAGTGCCTTGTCTCTTGGATAAGAATAAAGAAATCCCTTCTATCCCTATCAACAAGTGAATTTTAGTATACAAACTGTATTATGTTGTTCTCAAGTACTATAGATGTGGAAGACACTAGAGTACTAAAAGGTTGAAAATGATGGACCTACTCCCTTGTATTGTGATAACACAAGTGTCATAAGTGTTTCCCAAAACCATGTGTTGCACTCTAAGACCAAGCATATCCCAATAAAATATCATTTCCTAAGGGATCACATAAGTGAGAAAAGAATCAAATTGGAAGATGTGTCAACCAAGGAGGAGGTAGTAGATATCTTGAAAAAACCACTTCCAAAAGAAAATTTTGAACATCTAAGGCAAAAATTGGGTGTAATCCCTTCCCCTAATAGCCACTAAAATTATCAATCCACCAAGAGTGATAAATCCAAATGACAAATCAGCTCCAAGAGGCTATGAAAAGTATCAAAATAGGGGAGCTAGCTCACTAGCTTCATGTACAGGTTAAGAGGAGAGAGTGAAAAGTATGAATGTGAAGTAAATATGTTCAGGGGGATAATTGAGGTTGATTGGTGAACAAGACCATGCATTATTTGAAGCCATTAGTGACAAGAAAGTGAGCATAATCCAAGGGGGTCTTGGAGGGATAAGCCCATGTATTGTTGGTGTTGTGTACATGAAAAATTGTTAAAGAAACATTTTTCATAGATGTTAAAGGGGGATAATGCACATAGAATAAAGAAAAGAGAGCATTGAAGGTGTTGGTATGATTGTTTTCCATCAACGTTTTTGGAGTTTGTTGCCATCAATGACAAAGGGGGAGACTTTCAGACCTTGTCTCATTGATGTTTTCAGTTAATTCATATGGCATTGATGGAAAAGAGTGTTGGTGAGGTGTAAAACATTCATGGGCATGAATATTGATTGGTAGTTCCCTCTTATGACCTCAAATGGTTTTTTTGAAGTGGCATGGTGTGATTCCTTGAGGTGTCATGGTGTGTATATAAGGTCTTGGTGCATTCTTAGTGCATCGGAAAAACTCTAGGTATTATGTGTGAATTCCAAAGGTGTCCCAAAATTCCTAAGACATGTCTCAAAGGTTTTCAGGTGCCTACATGATGAAGAATAGGAAAAGTTACATGCACCATGGGTTGAAATGAGTGCAACTAGGACTAATTTTAAGACATAGTGTAAGCATGGCTTAGGGTATGGAGTAGAACAAGCTAAGGTAGGTTAGTACAAGCAAGGGTAGTGTGTTATGGCATTTTAGAGAGGATGTGGAAGGTGGTTTAGGTAAAATTTTAGCTGGTAGAGGCATGTTCAAGGTCTTTTGAAGGAATGCTCTTGAGGACAAGCTAAGTGTGCATGGAAAAATCAAGGTGGATGGTGAGTTACATATAGGTGTGGAATTAAATGAGCCTTATGATGTGAATAAGGTCAATGTAGTGTTGAGGAAAAAGTTTCAAGTCAAAATTCAAAAGGAGAAGCAAGAAAAATGATTTTTGGCTCTACCAAGCTCTCAAAATGTCCATTTCCAGCTCAAGGGTCCAGTTTTAAGTGCTCACTCATACATTAAATATTTGCATGGGGACCTTATTCACTCATCAATGTTGGGGCATGGATTCAAGAACATTTTGTAATTTTAATGAGGTAAAATGATGTCTTGTTCTGTATGAATGATCCTTAAGAAACTAAGTTGGTCTAAACCCTCCCAAAACCCTAATCTTTGATCTATAGGAAAAATGTGAAGGTTTCGTTCTCTAAATTACATGGGAATGCAAAATTGATGATTCAAACTTACAAAGAACTCTCCATAGTTCATTTTGGTGGTGTTGGAATTCTTCAGGTGTCATGAGAAGCTACAGAAAATCCTTTATTTTGTGATTTTTTTATGTGTAGACATGTGTTTCAAGTTTCATGGTGAAAGGCTAATTGTTGGAGAAATATTGGGATGATCCTTGAGTGTCCATGAGAAGTTTCATGTAGATTATTTCCAACATTTTGGTGAAACTAGTCATTCAAAATGTATTACCGTTAATGGACTAAGGAGAAAAAAACCAATCATGTTTTCTTGAAATAATTTTGATGTGAAGGAATGCTATAAAAGTAATATGTCAGCATGGATATTTGATACAAGTCCAACATGACATGTTTGAGCCCAAGAATTGATCAGGTGAAGTGATTTTGGGTCTAATCCCAAATGGTCTAAACTGCTCCATGAGGTCTGTCAAGTAGGTCTAAGAAACAAGAATGCAAGTGTGAATTTATCCACATAATCCATGCATGTGAATGTTTGAAGATGGATTTTAGGTCCCTAGTGAAGTGTCTCAAGAAATGGTTGGGCATGAAAGTGAAGTTTGGAGTGATGGAAGCTAACTAGGCCAAGACTGGAGTGACATAAAACCTAGTGTGAGCAGTCTCAGAGATGCAATCATATTTTAACTATATGCCATGAAATGATGCATGATATGGGATTTATAATTTGAATTAGGATTAGAGATTTCTATAAATGTGACATGAGATCCATGAATAGGTGGTTGAATGAATGAAATTTCTCATTTTTTGAAGACTATATTTTTATGCATACAAATCCATTAGGAGCTTGTCTTAATCAGTGTTTCATGGTGAGAATGAAGATGTTAAGGTTTCTCCATATATTTTAAGGTGAACCAGAGGTCACATACAACACTCTCCACATCAAGAGGCTATTTAAGTTCATACATTGGTGTTGTTGAAACAATCTTGTGATCTGAGTTCTTTATTTGTCATGACTATGCACACCCAATTGAGAAGAAGAGATGAAATGGAGGTCTTATGCCCTGACCTGCAACACTCTAAGAACATGGTGATGTCTTGGAAATCTTGAAGAGTCTTCCATCCTGATTTCATTGCATGACATGAGCCTAGAGTGGGTTTCATGCACCTAGGTTGAAGACTCGTATTTTCATGCACCTAGGTCATATTAATGTGATAAAAACCTTGTAAATTCTAAGTGAATTCTTATTAAATTAGGGAGTAGGTGCTTCCATGCAAGTTGTAGCATGTAAAATTTTTCAAGTGGATACTTGACTGAATTGTTAGAGTCGATGCTTCAAGTTGAGTAGGTGCTCAACAAATTGAATCTTTGTAATCTCTTATGGGACAATTGTCCATAGTATTTCATTTATTTCAATGGTTCTATCCTTGAAGGGTTTCTGACATAAAACTTTTTCTTCATGTGTGCTTGCTTTCCATTTTCTTATGTTTGAATTCTATTATCTCCTCATGGTAAAGACAGATAAAGATTGAATGTTTTGCTTGAGACAAAACGTTTTTAAGGGTCAAGAAGCACCGATTCACCCCTCTCCTCTCGTTGCTTTTATTTTCCAATAATTCATTTGTTATTTTTCATCATCAAAATCATGTTTCAATCCCTCATTGATTTGAACAACACCCTGCACATGAACATAAAATTAGAAACATAGTCATTCATTTCATGCATTTGTTTTTTTGAAATTTCTAACTAAGAGGATGGTAACAAAGATATATCAATGAAATTCAACAAGGATAATATAATTGAGTATAAATATAATTAAGTGGTTTTATCTTTGTAGAATATTTAGGAATTAAAATCTAATGCCCATGATATGACTTTAATAAACATCTAAATGGGTATTATAGTAGTGCAACAAAAATAGAAACTAAGAAACATCAAGATGAACATAATTGATTGTTATTGCACCACACAATGAATTTACCTTGGGACAAAATAATTCCCTTATTTGTAAGATAGTTTTTATATACATTAATACTTATTCAAGTATGCACAATTTGATGAGCTAAAATCATTAAAAAAAAAAAAAAAAAAAAACATTTCAATTTAGAGAGGAGGTCATCATCATATTTTTGTCATTTGAATGGAACTCTTCATCACTCATATATGCATATAATTCAATGTCATCCTCATCACCATTTATTTCACTACCCTCCCTAAAATTAGTTTTAATCTCTCCATTTGGCTTTTAAGTTGAACTTGTTCAAATCCTCTTATCACATATTCACCATCATTAACATCCAATGTTTGTTGTAATGTATTAACATATTGTCCATTGTGCATTCGTCAAAAATGATGACAAGGATTCTAGGGAATCATTATGGTTATGGTTGTAAAGTGGAGGTTGTTATGGCTATCATTATGCATCTGCATGGCTTGGACACTCAAGTATAATAGATATGATGACATTTGGCATGTGGGATTGCTTTTGGAATGATGTTTAGGAAGCTCCTATCCTATTTAAGGAGGCATTTGGATCTAGAAAAGGGTATATGGGTATGGTATTGGGTGTTAGGTGATTAGAGGTTGAGTGTGGGTATGTATGTGTGTGCATATGAGTGGTGTATTTCTGTAGGAAGGGATTATGTAATGGTTCTAAGGGGGTAATATAGGGTTTCTAGATCAGAGCCATGGGAAGGGTAGGATGCTAATGGTAGAATGATGTATTGATCTATTGTTGAAACCTTTTTGATGTAATATGGCTACTATAAACACTTGTTAATCAATATATGAAGGGTTATTCTATATATATGTGTTTATGGGTTCAAACCCTAGTGTATTTCATATTACTCATGGTACAGATCTGGTCCTCTTATGTTGTTGTAATGTTTACATTTATATCATGGTGCATCTATGTTAGATCTAGTGTTTTTACTTTGTGCTAGAATAAATGCTTGTATTTTTGTTTCAAAACATTCCTCCATTAATGGTGAAAATTCTTACAAAGCTCACATAAAGGAGGGGCTCTTGCACACCTACGCACCTTGGTGAGCACCCAACTTATGTTGGGTGATAGGCAGCACATGCTTTGGGATTTTAAAGGAAATAGGGAAACAAGACTACATTTTGGTTCCATTTCGGGACCTCTTTTGAAGTTGTTGTGAGAATGGTGTGTGATGACATAATGCTTGACCTTGGACAACATCAGACTTGGCTTAAAAGCATGGAGGATGAGTTTTCTCAGAGATTTAACACTAGATTTGAGTTTGATGCACGTAAATGGGTAGAGGAGCACATGTATCATGAGCTTTATGAGACATTATTTTGTTGTTTCCCAGTAGAGTTGTATGAATGGTTGTCAACATATGCATCAAGGAAGAGTTGGTATTATAGACCTCATGTTTGGACCCAAGAAGAGTATCAGAGGTTGCATGATGTTGATCTACCTAGACTCATGTTGTTGATCATTGGTGGAGTGGAGTGTTGACTAGCTATACCTTGGAATACATGATTTCTACGTATTCTTTCCCAGAGATTATTGAGTTTGAGTTCTTGTGGGAGCCAAGAGGATCATTCTTGTGTGCTATGTCATTATCCATTAAGATCCTAATCATCACTCTAAGTATGGAGGCATTTCCTATGGTTGGCTAACTTCCCACTAGGCATGGGGCACAAAAGATGGGTGGTGAAAGATGGCAGGACCTTGCGTGGAAAAGAAGAGAGAGAAGAGAGGTGGCTCAAGTATAATGAAGCATGAGAAAGGGAGTTGGTGAGACAACGTGAAGTTGTTGGAGTGATGGATTTATGGAGGAAGACATTGTGGGAAGGATTTTTGAGGGTTCACGCAGAGAGGGTGGGACTGAGAGATAGTCTGTGTTACCCCATCTTGGAAAGCATGGGAGAGAAACCCCTTGGCTTCTAGTGAGAGCTCATCATATGGAGAAAGGAGAGAGTAGGCATGCATCTTAGCCCACCTAGTGACCAAACCCTAGTGCTTAGTTTTCCAATTCTTGAGATAAGTGTTGTTAACCCATTGGTGTTGTTGGTATTGGTAGTCAGAAACACCTGGTAGATATAATTTTTCATTTAGTTCTTCTATGGCAAGCACAAACATTTCCTATGTTTGGAGGCATCCTATCTAGCACATCATTTGGGCAAGGTGTGGGTACACAAATTTTGGTATCACGTCTAGAAGTGGTTCAACATCACAGAATTATCGGCGTGTAGTTTAGCACAATGGTGGGTACATAGCAGAGCACAACTATGTTAGGCCCCTTACCTATAATGGGAGGAGGATCTAGTGGATCCGAGGAATAGAATAGGAGCTAGTGGATCTAGTGGATCTAGTGGTGGAGGAACATAGAGAGGGAATCAAGGTCCTAGATCTAGTGGAAAGGGCCACAACACCATCAACAGTGTTTTATGAGATGTCTCTTCACTTACCTAATTACAAGGGTGTTGAAGATGTCACAGAGCATGTACACAAGTGTGAATTTTATGGCACACTAAGGGTATCACTACCCCAGAGAGAGGAAAGGCAAGTCAGTTTGTAACAACTACATTGTAAGGGCATGCATATATATTGGTACTGAAAGTATGACCCCCATCATATGGTGGTGGATTATACTTGTGTTGTGATGACTTCTTGGTGAATTTCACATTCCTGAGTTTGAGAAAAAGAGCATCAACGTGCATTGAAGGAGATTCAACAAGGTATGGTAGAAAGAGTGTGTGGGAGTATATGATGCGTGCTTTAAGACTCTTCTATCAAAGTTTTCTTATGATATCCATCCATCTCAACATGCTCAATGGTTCATTGGGATTGATAATAACCTTTTCAGATGAGCACTTTCCCATAAGACTTTCATGGATCCACACAAAGCCTTGAGGATTATTTGTGCACAGGCCATTGAGGCCATCAAAAGTGTTGATACTAGAGTAAGCCCATTTTTAAGCACAAATCACCACTTCCATGGAAAAAGCAACTAGAAAATTATCTATGAACTCTCATCTCATGAGACTCACAGTGGACTATGGTGCATGGATTGTGAGGTAGAAGGACACACAAAGGATAGTTTCCCATGAAATATGGTGCATGTGTCATTGATTGTGAAATCTATCACAAGATCATGATCCAAGTAGATGCCCATTGTTGTAAACACACACTCCACAAGAATGTGTCTTCTTATTGTAATATTTTCTCATCTACGACTCACGATACAAAGGACTTCCGATTGATAGACCAAATCCATGATGCCATTGATATTGGTGTGTGCTAGACCAGCATTGGGAACAATTCTAAGAATGAAGGTCATCATATATGAAGGGTGTGAGATGGAGGTGGTCAGGAAGAGGTTTTTGTGGAGGATTCAGAGGTCATGGTGGTCAAGGAGGTAGGAGTGAATTTCCCATGGAACTTGTTACAATTGTGGATCTACTTGAACACTACAAGCATGAGTGTCTAGATTTTCTACAATGCTCATGGTGCAGGAAGAAGCATAAGTATGAGGAGTGCCCTGAGTTATATGAGCACATGAGCTAGAACCAAAGGAAGGAAAAGGGTGGGGATGGTGAGTGTGAAGTGAGCTGATCCATGCAATGGATGCCTAGGGTGGTGCATGACCCCGAGTTAGAACTTGTCTTAGTAACTACATGGGTGGAAGCCACACACACACAGGAAAAATACCAAAGCAAAGGCCTCTCATTACAAGAGAAGAGGTATTACATGGGAAATATCCTATCCAACTCATCAAAAGGAGGTCTACCAAGAAACCATGGAGGTGATTAGAAACCTAAAGGGAGATTCAATGTCTGAAAGGAGAAATCACAAAAGTTGGAGTAGAAGAAGAATGTTGAGGTCCCTTAGAAGGACATGGATGAGGTCAGAGAAGTGTGTAAGATGTTGCACGCCAGGAGAATATTATCCCTCTATTAGGAGAGTGGCTAAGAGAAAAAGTGTCACGCATTGGGTGAGGTGAGCGAGAGAAGGGTAGGTCTTATGCTAATCTTCCCCCCTCACAATATTGATTATGATAAAGAAATCACATTGAATGCAGTTGTGGATGGATGGCTCTTGAGAAACATTTTGATTGACATGGGTGTTGAGGTCAATGTTCTCACTTTAGATGCATGGAATCGATGGGGAGGCCCCATTACAACCATCTTCAAATGTGTTGTATATGGTGAAATAGACAAGGCTATGCCCATCGGGTGTTAAGGATGCATCCATAACCATCCAAGGGGAAAAGTTCACTGATATTTTTTGAAGTCTTAGTGCTTTTCGAGGAAGATAACTTTCCAACCTTACTTGGATGCCCCTAGTGCTATAAGAATAATTTGACTTGTGCTTTAACAAAGGGTACATAAGCTTTGAGAACAAAGAGGAGCACATCATTATTCCACTACATGGATGGGAATTTTGTGCCCTATGTAGAACCTTTGGGAGAAGAGGACCTAGATAGAATCTATGTGCACACCATTAGAGACCCCAGGTTATCCATCCATCAGAGAAGGAGTCATTCAATGGGAAGATGCTCAGTCCATGAGTGATACAACTAGCGTTGCATGTGACAATTGGGCACATGGGACCTATGAGTTGGTCGGAAGACAATTAAAGGGCATTGTGACTCACATCATCAGGGCATGCTCATGTTAGGTGCACCTAGGAGGAAAAAAGTTACCTAGTTACACTAGAGAGGGTAACCCTGATGTCTTTCTACGTGCGATGGAGGTACAATGGACATGTTAGACAAAAGGAGGAATATGCTTACTTATACCTTACGTGGAAAACAACGCATTGGTGGGTGACCCATCGAGATAATCTTCTAGAGTGGCACAAAGTGAGAATCACATTCTCTATGAGGTTTCTCTAGAGAAATGCACTTCTACAATACATACACGACTATCATGGGAAGGAGTTCCACCTCATTCCACATCCAGAGTGTGAGAGAGCCTGGATGGTAGGCCCAAAAGCCTTTCCTCCTTCACTATGGGTGCATAAGTTCTACTCCACCTTGCAGGGTTGTGCACATGCATGGTATATCCATTCAAATTACATGCATCGATGGGTAATTGGAAAGAGTTAACGATGGATATTATCCAAAATTTTGAGTATCAATCTCCTAAGCCATCGGTGAATGAGGTGTTGCAGGTAGTCAAAGCCTTACCTTGGGAGATAGTGCCATGGCTGAGGACCGAATCCTAGATTTTTAGGGGAACCTGAGTTGGGGGTGCACTTTAGAAGAAGAACCAAAGAAGAAGAGATGGAGGAGATACAACTTTGAGCATGCCTTCTTGGAGAAAGAAAAAGGAAAGTTGTATACTTGATAGATGGTGAGGAAGTAGAAAAATTGGATGTTAACCATACAAGGTACACACGAAAGTATTGGAAAAGTAGATGAGAAAGTGTGCACCTACCATGAGCCCTTGAAAACAAAAGAAGGTTAACATTGGTACAGAGGCAGAAGAGCCAAAGGAAGTTGTCATTGGAGATTACTTGGTCGACCAGAGGTTTCAAAAATAGTTGAGCTGTTGTTACGTGACTTCTTCCAAGACTTGTTCCTGCATGGGTACCATGAATTAAAGGAGTTCACCACTCTTTAGGGGAAATGAGGATTAAGTTAAAGGAGGGTGCACACCCGGTTTGGAAGAGACCTTATAGATGAACCCAAATTTGCATGTAAAGGTTAAGGAGGAAATTGATAAGATGATAGAATCTGGTATCATTGAGGCAATTGAAGAATCTGAGTGGGTGAGCCCGATGGTAATTAGTATCAAGAAGGATGGGAGGATAAGGATTTGTGTTGATTACAGAGATTTAAATGCTTCATGTGTGATAGATCCTTTTCCAACCCCATTTACTAGGAGATTTTGGAAGGTGTCATAGAGAGATCTATTCTTTCACAGATGGATTCTCTTGGATATCATCAGGTAAGAATTGTGAAGGAAGACCAGAGAAGACTACTTTCACAATGAGTGTGGGGAAGTTTTCTTATATGGTTATGCCCTTTGGGCTTAAGAATGCTCGTTGTGTTTTCATGCATCGTGGTGCATGCATTTCAAGACTTCATCCACAAATTTTCTGCAAGTCTACCTAGATGACTGGATGGTGTATGGGTTAGTAAGGGATCATTGTGACAATTTGAGGTTGATGTTTGAGAGATGTAGGTAGTTAAGTATCTCCTAAACATTAAGAAATGTGTCTTTTCTACTCCATTTGGCACATTACTAGGTCACATTATATGCAAGGAAGGCTTATTGGTAGACCTTCCAAAGTTGTTATTATTTTAGGGTTGGAGGAGCCTACTAGTCAAAGCATGGTGCATGGATTCTTAGGGCACATGATATTACAAGAAATTCATCAAAGGCTATGCCAAGATTTCCACCATTGGAAGAGTTGTTAAAACATAAAAGTAAATTCCATTGGGGTGAGGCACAACAGGTGGCTTTTGACACCTTGAAGGAGAAACTTACTACTACGCCCATTTTGCACTTTCCCTCTTGGGATAAGCCATTTCACGTACATGTTGATGCATCGGGTATGGCCATAGGAGCAAGTGTTAGCACAACTTAGAGAGGGATTGTTGATCACCCCTTGTGTTTTGCAAGTAGAAAGTTAACGCTAGTAGAGAAGAATTATACAACAATGGAGCACGAAGCATTGTCCATGATCTATGCACTACATAAATTTAGGAAATACTTGTTGGCTACTCTATTTACCTTTTATACATATCATATGGCACTCAAGTACTTGGTGAACAAGCATTGTTCTACAAGGGTGCATATGCCGGTGGATCTTATTGTTTCAAGAGTTTGACTTTTCGTCATCATGTGAAACCAGGAAAGAGAAATTTGGGACCTGACCATCTATCATGGATTAACTCAGGAGAGGACACACAAAGCATTGAGGACACAATGTCAGATGCACAATTGTTTAGATTACAGCATGCACACCCTCTGATTTGGAGGATATTGTTGTTTTCTTACAAATGGGTGTGGCACCAAAGGAATGAAGGCCTTGGAGAAGAAGTAGTTGGCCATATATATGCATGCACCCTATATGTTGATTAGTGCGAGACCTATACAAACTAGGTTGAGATGAGGTTTTGTGATGTGTGTTAGAACATGAACATGTACTACAATCATGGAAGAAGCTCATGGTGGTGGCATTGCAGGAGGACACTATGCAGGGAATGTGACCACATGCAAGATCCTATTGGTAGGCCTTTGGTGGGAGATGGTTTATAAGGATTTTATAGAGTATTACAAGGCTTGTGACCATTTCCAGTGCCTTGGTAAGCTAAGTGGAGAGATGAAATGCCATTAAGACCTATTGCTAGTGCAAAACCATTTGAAAAATGGGAAATTGACTTTGTGGGCCCTATTTCCCACCACACACATGTAGATAGGTTCATGCTATATTATCACTTGCACATATATCTTACAAGATGGGTGGAAGTGGCACCTATGAAGGATTACATGATGGCTACAAATAACTAGGGTTCTTATGGGAGAATATAATCAATAGGTATGGATGCCCATTGAGTTTAACAAGTGATAGGGTACTCACTTTTTGAATGAAACTATTAGAATCTTATTGGTAGAGTTTATGGTGGCCCATCACAAAACTACACCCTATCACCCTCAGGCTAATGGGACTATGTGAGGCCTTTAACAAATATTGAGCCACACATTAACTAAGATTTGTGATGTCGAAAGGAGGGACTGGGATGACAAAGTCTCTCTTGTAGTATATGGGCATATCACATGACTTATAAATGTTTGAACAAGGCCACACCCTTTCAATTGGTGTTTGGCATGGAAAGTTTTTCTACCCATTGAATTTATGTTACCATCCTACATATTACGTGCACAAGAGGAGGATTGGCTGATGAGAAAGCATTAGAAGAGTGCATTGAAAAACTTATGATGTTAGATGAAAGGTGAGCCATTTCTAGGTGGAGTCAAAGATGAAGAAAAGCTAGATAGAAGGCATGGCATGATCGATCATATTAAAAAAGAGTTTGAGGTTGGGCAGATGGTTCTTCTATATGATTCAAAGTTTTACGCCATCTCTGGGAAACTCAAAGTGCATTGGTTGGGACCATATGTTATATCTTATATACTTGATTCAGTGCTTTTCCAGTTATAAGCATTGGATGGGACACAATTTTCCTAGGTTATTTTAATGGGAGTAGGTTGAAGCCCTACTATAAATAAGTCTTCTATGTGTTTGTAAATAAGGCAATATTTCCATTTAGCTTAGGATTTCCCTTAATGCATTTTCCTTTATATGTGTTTCCTTTCATCATCATTGCTTTGTCTTTTCATTTTGTTTGTTGTGGGCATGCTTGCGTGCTGCACGGTAGCTAATTACTATCTAAAGGGGTTTTTATGTGTACAGAGGACCACACATCTTTTTAGTGTGGGGTGGAGAGAGTGTAAAGAAGAGTTTTAGTGAATAGTGTGGTATGAAGCAAGTGTTGGAGTGATGTTGATTGGCATCCCAAATGAGAAAATCAAAATTGCGTGGGTTCAGAGGAGCACATGCATAGAAGAAGTGATTATGGGTGAAGATTGGTGTCAAAAGCTTTATAAAAACCATACAGGGATAAAAGCATAGAAAAAATGAGGTAGGCTACAACAAGAACTTGGTATAAGATGCAGGGGAAGACATACTTTGTGTTGAAGTGCATGTAAAGGAAGTCTTGTGTCGATGAAGTTTTGCATGCCAAAAGGTTGAGGAGGTTACACATAAGTTGGTGCGTGAAGAGGAAAAAGTGCTAGACACAAATGCACGGATGAAAAGCATTGGAAAAAGATGACTTTAATGTGGAAGTACGGTGGTGGTAGGTGGCATGAAGATTAATGTAGAAAAAAAAAAATATATAAATAGAAGGTCGGGTAAGTTATTTATTTTACCTTGCATTTTTTTATTGAAGAGCTCTTGCGAACTAGGGCATCCTTGCAAAAAAATTGTGAAAATTATGTGCAAAGTGGAGAACTTGAAAAATTTGTGAACCAGAGTGGAACAAAGTACATAGGGCATGCATGTGAGGAGATTTTTTGGTGGATTCCCATGGGTATTTACATTGTCTTGTGGAAGGAGAGTTTTCCAGGTTAGGGTTTGTAGAGCTAGGGCATGGGTTTTGAAGAAATTTCAAAGAAGTGGAGCCGAGGGACTAGAGTGTTGAAGTAAGATGCAAAGGAAGAACTTACAAGGACTTGATGAGAAAAAATGGCACCAAGGAAAGGAGTGAACATTTCACCAAAGAAGGGAAAGGGAAAGGGAAAAGGAAAACCAACCGTATCAACCAATTTTAATGAGGAGTGGTACACGAGATGCAATACCCAGATGGCATTTTAATGGGGATGGAATGGGTCTCTCACATACGAAAGATGGCTATAAGTGATTATAACCATAGGATGAGCACCACTGAGAAAGAGATGGCATTGGAGCTAGTTCACCCTATAGGAGAAAGGACACATGATGACAAAGTGTATGATGACTCTGTGAAGACCACATTGGAGAAGGTTGGACTTTTGCAACTCTATGAGTTTCCATATTTTGAAAACCCTAAAAGGTTATACCAATGGTGATGTCACACATGTGTGCATGAAGATTATTTTTTCTTCAGGAGGAGAATGTGCTTAACTTCTCAATTGATCTCCAAATACACTAGGGCTTATCTACATAGAGAATCAATGGATGATGACTTGGATGACAAGGACATTGTTCAAGGAAACAACCACAAAATATGAATATAAGAAGGGCTCATGCTATTTTTATATCACCAAGATCACCAACCCAACCATGAAGATGGTCCACACCTACTCACCAAACTGAATGGACAAGAGCGATGGACACAAGTGAACAAGAGATGGTTGAACATTTGTAGAAATTTTTAGAAGGAACAATCTACAACCTCTCGGCCTTCATTGTGGAGGAGATCATAGATGTCACATGTGCATGGGGATAAAATCATGTATGGTAACATCCTTCTTACCATTGTATTTTTAGATATTGGAGTGCTCGATGGGCCAAATAGCTACGTCTGGGAGTACCTAAAGAGGACCCTTCCCCGCTAAGAGGTTTGAATCATACACTTGTGATACAATGACTACTACATATAAAAGCACTTGGAGAAGTGGTACAAGTGAATGCATGATGCATTTGGGGAGAATGGAGAATCCTTGAACAACTTCCAACCTTGGTGGATGGTGAGGCTTGAGTTCATTTGTATACCAACACTTCTGCATAGGAAGATTCACTTTGACAGATGGCACAAAAATCCATGGTGTAAACTACCTTTTTCCTTCACAATGCAATATTTTCAAAGCATGGTTAACATGTTCAAGGAGGCCAAGAAACTTAGATTTGATCTAAGTGAGGTAGATCAAGATCACCACACATGTTGTGCCAAACATTGGTGTATCCTAAGAAGCATGCATATGTGGAGAAGTATGTCTCTCATGACGTACATATGTTAAAATCCATGTGTCAATACCTATTACAGGAAAAATGGCAACAAGGGTATATATACACCTGAGGCCCAAGTTTGAAAAAAGGGTATGTTGAGGATGATGTATCCATCCCAGAAGACCCCACCGAAGAAAAAGAAGATAGTGCCAAAGAAGAGAGAAAGAGAGGAAACTCAGCAAGTAAGGGCAAGCAGTGCATGTACAAGTTAGACCACAGGGGCATAGGAGTCGAGAGTAGGCCCAAGTACTTACACTCAAAGGAAGAAATCCCCATGAAGGAGAAGTCACCCAGAAGGAAAATGTCCCCTATGATAGAGGAGTCACTAGTGAAGAAGAAGAAAAAAAATATGCACAAAGTTCAGACTCTGAGGAGACAAAGAGCATGAAGGGTGACGAGTCCGGAGGAGGATGAGGAGCATGAGGAAGGTGAGGATCCCCCATGTATGATGTACATGAATCTGATGAAGAGCAGAATGAGATCTGAGGAGGGTGCTCAGGAATATGGGAGGAAGTGAAGAGGTGAATATGAATACACAAGAGACCCCACACTTGGCCAGAGGACAATTGGATGACACTGTGGAAAAGGAAAGTAGGTAGAGTATCATCAAGGACTTGGTGGAGCATGAGGTGGAGCACAACGCTTGAAGAAATATTGAGAGAAATGGAAGAGAGCGTAGACAAGGAGAAGAGTTTAGCAGTCAACTTCCCAAAGGTAGCACACATATGTGTGGGCATGATAGTGGTGCACAAGGACACATAATGACTTATGTCAATGATCCAAACAAGGTCCTATGCACACATTTCCAAAGCACGGTGCCTACAAACCAACTCTTTTTGTTGGTCATCATTTGAGAAAGGATAGTGCATACACACACATGAGGAAGATGTTGTCATGGACCTTTGAGTCCCATGTTGATGAGCCCAAATTCAAAGTTGGTGTGATGCAGTGATAGAAAAATACAAACCCCAATGAGGTGAATCCTATTGTGGATACCCAATGGCTAACATGGATGAGAAGGCTTGTAACATGCTCAACAAGGTATCGGTAGAAGTGGAGGCAAGGTTATTCAGGAGGAATAATAAAATCAGAGCCTTGGAGGAGGAATTGGAGGAAAAGAATAAGGAGATAATAGAGAGAGACAGGGAGATAAAAGGGAAGGAGTCTATAATTGTGTAGTTAAAGGCTGAGTTGAGAGAGGAAAAGGAAAGGGTGTGCAAAGCCTACAAGAAAGTGAGAGACTATCTCAGACTCCATTATTTTAGCACATCCCAGACTTAGCCCCCTCTAAATAGAAGTATGAGTCATCCTTCCACTTCCTAGAGGATTTGACATGCTTGATCACAATGGAGAAACAACCACTTGCACTAGAGTCGGAAAGAGAATGTTTTGGCATGACAAAGAGAGAAGGAGAAGTTTGAAAATTGAAGAGACCATAACTGTACTCCAAGATCCTTTCCTCTATAAAAACCACAGCGCACATGGCCAAAAGTTGTCTATGACAACTATGGAGATAGGGACAAGGTGGCAAGTGTATTGTTGTTACCCATGAGGTAGACCTAAAGGAGTTCCAGGAAAAGAACAAGAATAATAGGGTGGAATGGGACAAGATCATAGCAGAGGTCAAGAAGAAGTCTAAGGTGATCAAAGACTTAAGGGTCTCGATTAAAAATAAAGTGAAGGAATTATATCCCCAGTTACATGAAGGATGGACGTGTTGAGTGACCTTAGCAAGAAGATGGAAAATATTGTTGATACACTGAAGGCTAAAGGTGAGGAATTATCATTTGATGAAGTCAACACATTGATAGGGGATTTATTTCAACAAGCACAGAGTGAGGTGGATGCCTGGAATAAAATTGAAGCATCCTTGAACAAAGACTTCCCAATCCTTTACAACAATAGAAAAATTATTTTTTCTTTGGCGCAATAGGTATATAGTTATTCTTTCCCTCCATTCTTTATTCTTTATTGAGATCAGATTTTTTCCAGGATGGACAACACATTTTAGTGTGGGGTGATGTTGAGCCCAAAAAATGACTAAGTCCTAAAGAGAAGATGAGCACATGCAAAGGCACTATGGAGAAAAGTGTGTGAGTGAGTAAACAACACGCGAGGAGAGAGATAGGTTTGCACATGGGAGAAGGAAGGGTTTAAGGGTTTAAGGACTTAGCCACATTTCAGGTTAAAGGGTATCACATGAAAAACACGTGAAGTTGTGGATAAGCGTAATGATGACAAGGTTGTTACATGGAGACTTAGAGCTCAAGAAAAGAATATTCCAGGAATCATTATGGTTACGGGTTGTAAAGTGGAGGTTGTTATGGCTAGCTGGCATCTGCATGGCTTGGAAACTTGAGTATAATAGGATATGATGACATTTGGCATGCGGGCTTGCTTCTAGAATGATGTTTAGGCAAGCTCCTATCCTATTTAAGGAGGCATTTGGATCTAGAAGGGGTGTGTGTTGGTATTGGGTGTTAGAGATTAGAGGTCGAGTGCATAGTGTGTATGTGTGCATATGCATGGTGGTGTATTATGTAATGGTTCTAAGGGGGGGTAATATAGGGTTTTTGGATCAAAGCCATGGGAAGGGTAGGATGATAATGGTAGAATGATGTATTGATCTGATTGCTAAACCTTTTTGATGTAATATGGCTACTGTAAACACTTTTAATCAATATATGATGGGTTATTCTATATATCTATGTTTATGGGTTCAACTATATTGCCTATAAATATTATCATTGTATAATATTTCCAAAATTTTAATAGAAAAGAGTGAAAATAATTGAATTAAAAAATTAAATAATAAAAACATCACTAATAGAGAATATATTCACCTATACCACTTCTCCATTGTAGACATGTTTTGAAGAACATAAGAATGTATCACATTTATTTCATTATGTGATAGCTCAAAACAAGTCTCCTTTCCTTCTAGAAACTCACCTACAACTCTTTCCTCTTCTTCATCATCCCATACATGTCAAGTTACACTTGTAAATTCCTTCATATACTCTATGCAAAATCTAATGGCCTCTTTCATTATATATCCCTTAGACATGCAACCTTCAGGTCTTGCCTTGTTACAAATATTTTTTTCAAAACCTTCATGTATTGTTCTATAGGATACATCCACCTTGTTCTCTGTGACCATAAATACTCAAGTTCCTTCTCTATATGTATTATAATATGCATAGAAATATTAAATATTGTTGGTGGAAACTCACATTCCAACAAACAAAGGACTTCAAAAACATCTTTCCTCAAGTAAAGGATTTAACAAATGTAAAATCATACTTTTTAATAACAAGCATAACATTATGATTGTTATTTTGGGCCCTTTTCTAAAATGTATATGACTATAATAGGTTAAATATCCTCAATCAAAACATTATAGAAATGGGTCTTCATACCTCTTAAACCTTTAATATCAGCTTAACGAACCTTAATTAATTTCTTGCATATACAATGGGAAACCATGTTTAAGACAACAAACTTATGAATTGTGTAGTGCCTGTCGCCACTCCCTTTGATGGTGTTTTTTCATGTGTTTTTTTGTTGGGATATTGAAAGGGATATTATCATAGATATTTAATTTTGAATAATTATTATTTTATTGTAATACTAAATTTCTAACTTGTTCTTGGCAAAATGTTACATGAGGCATGCAATGTCAATTTACTACTAACATCATTATTGTTGGGTCTAGTTGTGATGTTATGGATATTAATGATCTTAGATTTACATGGATGATATTTTGGATATAATATGTTGACAAAATGATTATTTATCTCATTGATGGATGGTTGTGGCATATTCAATTTAGATGATTTAGCATATGGGTTTGGATATATTTCTAGAGTTGCATGAACCATGGAAACAAATTGTGAAACAAGCCATTAACGAATTGTCGTGATTTATAACATTTTTCATAATGGACTAGTCAATTTACAACTATTTAGTTAATTGCATATGTATGGTATAATTTCTTGGAACTCATTTGTTTATTTCATTTATCACATTTTATTGAAAAGGTATGATGTTTCCAATTGATTTTTCAGAAATCAATGCATGTCACAGAGAACATGGGACTCGAGCTACACCTCCAACATTGCACAATAAGTTGTTTGGGTCAAATTCTCCTGCCTTGTTTGTTCAAGATTGCCTTGTATGTCACAGGATAGGATTGAAGTATGAAATCCATGATCGTGCATATGTGTTAGTCACTTGTCTTGATCATTCTAATCACTTTTGTGTTAGTCACTTGTATTAATTATTCTAATCTCTTAGTTAAACCAATTTTATTGGGTTTTAATGTCCAACTTGTACTAGTGATGCATTAGTTTTTGTAACCATGTTAATAAAGTTTTTACGCCACCTAATAGTAATATAAGTGGCCCCCACCACCTCTTAAAGTGGTCCACTTTTTCCAAGCCCAAAATTGGGCTAAAAAGGGAAGCCTTAAAGGGTGCTTTTCCCATTAGGGGTCTCATTTACATAAAAATGGACCCCTTGGACCCTACATATGGATACAGTGACCTATTCAAAGGATCAAATGGGGTTTTCTCTCCCATTTGAGCCTCACTTGTCCCTATATTATTTATTAACTTGTTTTGTGTGTCTTCTTAGGATTTTGGGATAAATGTTTTTTTGTAAAATTTTTAGAGATTCCCCTCATTAAGATGCTTTTCCTATGCATGATGGAGACTTAAGGAAATATTGGGTTTGAAAGGGATTTGGGTGACACATGTCACCCTCTCATTAGTGAGAATACATGAGATTCCTCTTCTTATTCCTCCATTTTAGAGGGGGTGGAGAGGTTTTTGGTTCATTTTTCATGGGGATATTTTAGAGAGCTTGGAGGAGGAAGGAGCTTAGGAGTATTGTATTGCTCTTGGAATTGGAATTCATTGGCTTGAGAGGTAGTAATTCCACCTCATAGCTTGTTTGGTGTTGATTTTTTGTGTGTGTTTGATGTGTTGGCATGTATACGGATTATGGTGTTGTGTTTGTTTTTATTTGTTTTCTCCATCCACCCCTTTTAGGAAGTGGATTTTGAGTGTTAGACAAGAGAGAAAAATCCCTCTTACTCCCACATGGCTTGATGGGCAAGCCATGTTGGTATTTTTAAATCCTCCCTTCATATGGTTGTTGGGAAGAGGGATCCATGTGGTTTGGAACCCAAGTCCCTTCCTTGCAAGGAGGAGGTATGGCGAAATATGGTCTATGGGAGAAAAAAGGATTTTGGGAGGCTTGTGATATGTTGGAAAAGTTGTATTTTATTTGGTATATGAAAAAAATGATGTTCAATATGGGTATTTTTACCCTCCCCTTATGATAAGCATGGAGCTTCTTATATGTGAATTTTGTTTCAATATTAGATGTTATATTATGTGGATTATGTATTTACCCCTCTTGAGAAGCATGGAGCTTCTTATGTATGGTAATGGCTTATAACTTGTTTTCTTGAGTGAATGCTTTATGTGCCTTCTATTATCATCTTTTATGCATCTTGAGGTATGCTTCCTCTCTCCCCGTGGGATGGGAGGTAAGCTAGCATGTCCTCCATATTTGGAGATGACATGCAACGATGCCAATTGGTTTGGGTGGACAACTAAAGCCACCTCTTTTGTTATTGGCGTCAACCTATTCAAAGATGGAGTATGGTTTTGATCTTGGCATGGATTGTTCTTGTTTGGAGAAAAATGAGGTATCACTCAAAAATTCAACATCTTGTTCCCTATTTTGGGAGGCTTGTCCACTTAAATTTAATAGTTGTTGTCTTCTTGTATATTATATGGGAAAAAGGAATGTAAAATGATATATATATATTGTAAAAATTCATTTTTATTCCTTTACAAATCTTGTTATGAAGGGAGGAGCATGACAGGTTTTATTCTGGTTTAGAAAAGGATTGAAGTATACTTTTAACTCTTAAATTGAATCGGTTTATTCTTGTCATTAAAAAATAGAGAGAGAAATGTAAACTAGTATTGTATTGGAGTAAAGATGAAATTTTTATTGTACTTGTAAAGGTTAAGTTTATGGCACTCTTGTTATGTTTAAATATAAAAAGAGCTTAAATTGGTCTCATGAATGTTTAGAAACCATTTGAAACTATGTGTTTAAACTTGGTGATTGGAAATGAGAAGATTAGAACAACCCTCCCTTTTTGTTGTTTGTAAAGAAAAGAAAAAGAGAACTTATTGAGCATGGAGAAGATTGCTTTAGTTGATTGTGTAAGCTCAAGACAAATCTTGTGCCATAATGGTTTCTTTATTTAAATTTGTAATTTTAGATGCCATTATTAGACTTAATAAACTTAGTATTATGTATAATTATTTTGTTGAGAAATGGATGTTGTATTTAATGTTGGAAAATGGGTTAATGGTTGTGTCATTTTAAGGTTTTCAATGAAGTTTCAGGGTTTATTAAACTTACATTTTCACCTTATTCTCCTTTTTCTCTTAAAATAAATGGATATTGCATTACCTAACTTACCTTAGTTAGGTTTATCAGTTATTTACTTGTTGTATGAAAATTATAGAATTCGATTCTTGAAAGAAACAAATTATAGAGTGTTTACATGCCTCTAGAAATTCATAAGACATAGTTCAAAATATATATGTATATATGATAATACAAACATAATTTTGGGAAATAAAGTGGATATTTCTTCAACGTATATATTGTCTTCCAAAACATATTAGTTTAAATTAAATATACTTAAATTTTGGAACACAATTCCTTTCCATTTAGATATGTGAGGTCTTTAATTATATATACACACACATACATATATAATTACATATATATGTCTATACATACACAAATCCAAGTTAGAAGTGAACTTAAGTTTTGTATGTTCTGAAAATAGAATAGAGGATTTATTAAATTTTTATATATTATTTAATTCAATTGTGTTGTATAATATTTATATATATATATATATATATATATATATATATATATATATATAGTAGTGACAATATACAACTTATACGGTGACTTGTAAACTAAGATCTCGTGATTTTGTCTACCCTCAAACCTTATGTATCTCTTATGTTTTGAATCGGGGCTCGTCCCTCTCCATAGTTCATACCTTACCCTACACAGATATTTCGTTATGGGCCCGATAAACCCACCCAATCCTTGTCATGACACGATCCTTCGATCAAACCCTACATCATTTTTCTCTCTTCATTGCTCTTCCCATCCTTGATGGCATGGCTTGATGACTAGCATCATGAACTAACTGATATTTCTACAATCACACATATCATATAGAGAAAGGGGGGTCCAGAGAGATTCCCATCCTTTCGCCTATCGACAAAACTATAGATTAGATTTGAGTTCGGCCATATCTATGATCCCAACTCTACGAGAGGGAGTGGGCGATATCAATCACCCAAAAATAAATAGAGCCAACTATTATATGTTTCCTTAGGGTGAGAATACATTTTATTCCATTCTATGGCCATACGGCCTTCCCCGATCCACCTCGTTCATGTGTGTGTGTGTTTTGTATGGAACTTCATATTGAGTTTTTTTTTCAAAAGATATATTATATATATTCATTGTTATAAATTATAGAAAAACATATACAAAGCTCCTATCCAAACCCTAATATGGGCATACAATGAAATTGGAGGAAAATATAATAGTAATCATAAAAATATTAATAAATAAACAATCTCCTTGTGCCTTCTTAGATGCCTTCTTAAACATGGAAACACAAAGCCAAAAAGAATAATTGAAAGAGAAGCAATGATATGGAAATGTAATATGGAAGTAATAAAAAGAATAAATTAGGGATTCTCTCAAAGAAACCTAGGATCAATGGTGGAAGGTCATTTGATCATAGGGTCCTTATTTGATCTAGAATGATCCACTAATCTAAGTGGAATCCAATTTGGACTTTTACATAATGCAAGTGGGTTATTTTATCCCCTTCTCCCTTTGGAATATGGATGACTCTTATATTAATTAAAATGGAATTTTATTTTAAATTTTTCTTTGGTGTTAAGAATTAATACCATTTCCATGTGGCCTTAACTATTTTCATTAGGTATCTTGGGATAAATTAATGTCATACTATGCTAAATATACCCTTGGTTGAGTTAACATCTTGAAATTAGTCAACTAAATTTTGGACCTCGATTTCCGATCTATTAGCACCTAGTTAAATTTAGGGAATGCTCATGATGCAATTAGATGAGGATGGAGATATAAATAGTAATCTCAACTTGTGTAAAACTTTACAGGGTCGCATCTTTCCCCTTTGATAAAATTCATTTACGTGGAAAAATAATGAAATTAAATTTCTTTTCTTGTTTGGTCTAATTCCTTAGTGGAAAGATGCGATCTAACTTGAGTGTTGTTAACTAAGAAATTAATGATATGGTTAAATGGTTTGAACTTTTCCTATATGTATTTTTGGAATGGAAATTTATCTAGTGTAATTTATTTTTTTAGTGCAATAGAACGTGGTTGACGATTTATCTAACCACCACATTTTAACATAATTCTTATTGGATTATTATAGTCTTAATCATGTGAACAATGGTTACGAGATGTAAGTATTAGCTTAGTAAATTCAGTACATTTGTAGTGAAGTAAAAAAATTGGATTGACAATTATTCAATCATGTTTAAATCTTAGCTAACATTGAAAAAAAAGTCCAAAATTTTACAGGGTTTTAGATGTTTAGTTTTGGGTCATAAAATCATGGGCATGACAAATTATTGATGTTGTCCCTCTCACAACACATAAAGAGAACGTGGATTTTGAAATTTTCCATTATTAATAATTTCAACCCAAATATTTTGACAAATCTTTAGTTTTTCAAGTCTTGTCACACTAAAATTGTATCATACCCACCAAAAAGAGTTTCCAAAATAACCCAAGCAACATTTTTCTCACAATGCATGAAGTCAATGTTGAAAGCACAAGGGAATTAGAGGGGGTGGGGGTGAATAATTAATTTCAATTCATTAAAACAATTTTAAGTTTTCCATACATACACCATTAACATTTATTCATCCATCAATGTGTGATTAGAAATATAAAACATACAACCGTATAAGAAAAATCAAGAGAGCATACAAATGAACACAAGATATAAGTGGCAAACCATCATGGGGAAGAAAAACCACTAAAAATATGTTTATATTACTCAAAGAAAAGTAATTTAGTGAAGCACCAACTTCACAATGAGCACCAACCCCTAGTTTAGTAAAGCACCAACCCTACAAGGAGTACCAACCCCTAATTTAGTGAAGCACCCACTCCACAAAGAGACTACAACACCCTAAGGATGAACAAGCACCAACTCAACCACCTAAAAAAAATCGATCTCTGATTTCTCTGCTATCACAACTGATTGAGATCACTAATTCAACTCACAAACCCTAGGTCTTCAAAAATTCTTAATCTTGCTCTTTATTTACTTTTCTTTCCTAAAAATTCTTTCTCTCATGCTATCTAATCTTCCTCAACCTATCATTCTATTCCTCATCCTTCAAATCATGCTCTCATACCTGCAAAATATCTCTCTCTAGGTTGCACACCTTCCCTCCAAGAGCACTAGTTCAAAAATGAACCAAACAAACACTTGAATATGTTTTTATTCCTTCTAAACCAAAATAGGTTGGTCCCTAATCATAATTTTAACCCATAAATCTATAGAAAATGCCAAATTTTTAATTACAACAGCTACATATGACCCAAATAGGTTAGCCTAGCTAAAACCCTCTTTAAATGTGCCAAAAATGGCTCAAAACCCATGGGTATAATCTTAAAAATGCCCTAACATGAGTACCATACTTTTTCATGACCCTTAAACCTTTAAATATGATTAAATATCATAAAAATTCATGCATGGTCACAATGAATATAAAAATTCAAATTATGGGAAAAGGCGGCAATTTTTTTCTCGATGGAGAAAAAGAGTGTGAATAATGCGACCATAGAGGGCATCGATCAGTAGGTTCCAGGAAGATCAACAGGGGGAAAATGATGCTGCAAAGGGTTCTGGCCGAGTATCGGGGGGCGCACTAGTTGGTGAGGGAGTTCGGATAGAGATAGATGGGAGAAGGTGGAAGCAGATCTGCACCCTAACCCTAGGGCTCCAAAATGAAAGTGTCTCCTGGATGGTGCGGGGCAAGGAAGGAACGGTGAGAGGAACCAGGGGGGTGGAGATTCAGGAAACCATGGCTCGGGGTATCATCAGAAGACTACATCCTTCAAGGAGGCACTAGAAAATAGGGCGGTTGTTCCTTGGGCAAGCAAACAGCTAAAACCCAGGCCTACTTGGTCGATCTAGCCGATGACATCCCTTCGCTCACTATAGAAAATCCAGAAGT
The DNA here is from genome assembly GCA_018340775.1 of Taxus wallichiana var. yunnanensis. Lineage (NCBI taxonomy): Eukaryota > Viridiplantae > Streptophyta > Pinopsida > Cupressales > Taxaceae > Taxus > Taxus wallichiana. The sequence continues at coordinate 259,850,619 of CM031240.1, forward strand.
TGAAGAATATTTCAAAAATTTAACACGGGATGCGGTGGTTGGCAGGTTTAATGGATTTTGGCCTTCCTCCACAACTTTGTATCAGTGGGTCTTCGAAAATTGGACCAATAAATGTGAAATATCTCTTTGTTCCAAGGGTTTTTTCGTTGTCCATTTCAGGGAACTAGAAGATTACCAGCGGTGTTTGACAGATGGACCTTGGTTCTAGGGACATGCGGGTCTATTCATCACTCCATGGTTCCCATATTTCAATCCAAATACTTGTTCGGTGACCAAAACACTAGTTTGGGTCAGGCTTCCTAACCTCCCCTTACATCTGTGGTATGCCCCGGAAGATATTGGAAATGTTTTGGGAAAATTTATAAAAGATGATATGGATAGAATGCATTCGGAAATGTGTTCGTTTTCCCAAATTTACGTTGAAATTGATTTAAGCAAAGGATTACCTGATCGAATTAATCTTAAATTGGGTAATTTTAGCATACCTGTGTCTTAGACGTGAGAATACCGCATTTTGATGTAGACATTGTAGAAATGCGGGGCATTTGCAAACCTCCTGTCCCTTCAATAAGAATCAGAAATCCGAAAAAAAATGGATCAACATCTTCGAACGGATGGGGTTCTGTAAACCCTGATTTGGTTTCTGCATCAAAATTTAAAGATAATCCATATAATCCTACCTTCGATGGTAAATTGGTTACGAGAGAAAAATGATTCAAAGGTGGGATCTCGGAAGAACATTTGGTTAGTGGTGGCATAAAAAGGGGACATACGTCAGAAAGTTTGGAATCAAATCACGATTATGTAACAGTAATTTGATGGCTTTGGCAAACCCCGATATCCTTGCGTTGGTTATCTCATCTGATCTTGGAAAATGACAAGAAGTAAAGAGGCAAAAAAATAAAAAAGGACACATGGGTAACATTGACAATTATTTTCCATCCCGGTGTGGGAAGATTTTAGGATAGTTTTATCTATTGTAAAAGTGGTATGTAATTGTTTTTTTTAATTTTGTAGCCCTTTTTTTTCCTGAGGATTTAGCCTCATATTTTTAATAGGGAGTGGTTCCCTTCAACCCGCTTTAACAATAAAAAGAACAATTCAAATTATTTCATCTACTAGGCCTAGTTCCCTTTACAAATCTCAAAACACTTGTTTCCTTCACCCTTCAAAACCATAGAAAATTCATTTGATCACCAAATAACTTGTAATCAACCAAAACATGTTATGTGACCGATTAAAATAAATTTAAAAACTTGTAGAAAAATTCTAAGAAAGTTATAAGTCATGAAACATCCATCACTTAAAACTACATCAACATTTGCCTTTGCCATATCAACCTACCAAGAAAGTTGTTTCGAAAGGTTATCTCATAAAATCCTTTATACATATATTAAATAGCTCCAAATGGATTCATTGGATTATAAGTTAATCCCTATCAATATTCTAGGTTATAGGAAGCATCAATAAATCAATATCATTCTTCAAAAGCATAAAAATTGCACCAAAACAAATGTTGTCTTGAACTAAAAAAATATTCTTACTTGAAAGAATGACCTAGAAACTCTATCAATGTACCTCATCATGAGACAAACCATATATCAATGGAAATATATATGAATATAATTTCCAACACAACTTTAATAATCTCAAAACTCCACCTGTAGCTCAAGTTATGCTCATTTTATTGGACCCTACTATTTGAGACCCCAAAACTGCCCTTTGACCAGTCAACCTGTTTGGACCTCAAAACACCATGAAAATGAATGAAATTGATCTAAAACCTCCATTAAAATCAATAAAAAATCCCAATAATCATGCACCATTAATTTTTCATGCTACTCCTTTGGACCATCTTGTCCTAAAACCTTCTTCTCTAGAAATTTCTATTTTTAGGTGGGTCCAACATATCACCATGACTTCAACCATACATTTTTGGAAATCCCGAGGAGTCCTTTACAACATCCAATCATCACAACACTTCACTTTTTGTCAGCTACTTCTAGTTAGGGTTTAACAAAGGCTTTAGACCTCTTTGCCTTCTTAACATTCATTCATAAAAACGTGACAATCAAATGACCTAATTATTTTTTTGAAACCTTATAAAATTACCTTAGAACCATACCTAAAATATAGAAGGTCCCATACGAAAGAACATTGTTCACAACGATCATCAGAAGTTCAAATTTGAGCTTGATTTTCACTCATTCTTGACCTGTCTCACATAAACTGTCATAACTTGCAAAAGTCTCATCAAGAAAACCTGAAATTGAGGTACAGCTTGGAGTTTTGAGATTATCCAAGTTTCGTGTTGGAAATTATATTCATATATATTTCCATTGATATATGGCTTGTCTCATGAAGAGGTAATTTGACAGAGTTTCTAGGTCATTCTTTGAGTAAGAATATTTTTGTAGTTTAAGACAACATTTGTTTTGGTGCAATTTTATGTTTTTTGGTGCATCATCACTCATCCCTATAACATCTCCAATCATCATAATATCAACACCATAGTTAAATCTCTCTAGTCATTTTCTTGCATGTTAGATCCTCATAGTAGCAACTAGGGTCAACTGAAATAAAGTAATAACTAAAAAATAAACCTGTGAAAATGACCCAAACATACCTACTATGCCATGATATACCTGTTTGCATTCTTTCATGAGCTCAAATGGCTCCAATCCCCACTATCACACCTTCAAGTTGTCATACCTACTCCTAATGAGCACATGTAACCAAGTGAACCAACAATACATATACCATAACACTGATGTGATTTCTCAAGCACCCTCAAAACATGCTAGAAATCATGTCAACATTCTTCACAAGCAATCAACAATCTCACACTATCAAGCTACACCTCCTAGGCACCTGTATGGGCTTGCAAAAGTAAGCATACCTCACTGAATCCTACTATAGCAGCTAAAACATATCTCAACCAATATGATACCACCAAGTAAAACATCATGACATCATCCTACAACATTAAATTTTTCATTAATGTGGTTTTGCATCAATGACAAAACCTATTAGGCCTACATGCCAACAATCTCCCCTTTGTCATTCATGGAAAACACCATGAAATTCTCCCCCTTTTAACATTAAAGACAGAGATATACATGTAACAACATATTATTCACCTTCCTTGGCTTCATACCTTATGCTTTTGTTAGAAACATTAACCAAAAGTATTAATTTGCTCCATTCTCTTGATTTTAGCCCAAAATCTGAATTTTGCCTTCATTTTAGGCATGCAAGCAACATGCTCCCCTTGGAATAAGCACTACTAATATGTGAAAAACATCAATACACCATGAAAAATCATAATATTACCTTTTTAGGGGCTACCGCACCATTCTTCACCTCTCAAGCATGCAAAATAAGCACATTTTCTTCTCTAACCCTGTTTTAGCCTTCTTATGAGCACCTTTAGTAGTAGTCATGGAACATGGGTGACATCACCATTAACATGCCAACAATGACATGAAAGACCAAGCTCCATCATACCTCCATTTTGGGCTTAAAATGTATGTTTAGACATAATTTTATCTTGTTTCTTATCATTCTTTCCTTCAAACTAACTCAAGGACTCATGTCCCTAAACAAGCATCTTAGTGCATTTTTGAAAAATTTCTCAAGGTCGAAATACCAATCTAAGCATACAACACAAACACCAATGGTTAATGATATCAATATGCAATTGTAATAGCTTTGCCACTTCGAGGGGGCAACCTCCAAACCATATAATAAGACTCAAATTCTCAAATGATAATGAACTACTACCTACAATCCTCTATATATAATATTCATATCTTATGGCCATCACCCAGGCCGAACTATTAAGCATGAGAAGGTATAAATGATATAATAAAATGATATGGTAAGCCACAAGTCAGCTACTCATATCCTAATACAAGTAATAGGTTAAGGGTGTAGCATGCCCTTCCCCTTCAAACCAACATTGTCCTCAACATTGAATAATCTTGGATGTTGCTGCAAAAACCTTCATCCTCCCAGGTGGCATCTTCTATGCTCAGATTCTTCCACTTGATCAGATATTCCTTAATGTCTTTGGTTCTTAGCCTCTTAGTATGTGTTTGCAGAATCTTCTCTGGCTCCAAAATGATTCTTCCTTCCTCATCAAGTTCTAGTAACTCTATATGGGCTTCAAATTTCTGTCCAATAACCTTCTTCAGGCATGAAACATGGAATATTGGGTGTATGTGTGAAGATGGAGGCAACTCTAGTTTATAAGCAACACTGCCAATTTTCTGTAGAACCTGATAAGGGCCATAGTATTTAGGAGCAAGTTTGTTGTCCTTTTTCTGTTGCTTTAGAGACATTTGTTTGTAAGGCTAGAGACGTACAAAAACCCAGTCATCAATTTCAAAATGTCTTTCACTACGATTTTGATCTGCTTGTTGTTTCATCTTGTTTTGTGCTAATGCTAAATTCTCCTTCAAACTAGCCAAAACTTGTTGTTGATGTTGAATGTGTTCCTCAACATCTCTGACCTTAGTTTGCACCCTCAAGGAGGAAGTGATAGAAGGTGGATGGTAACCATATAATGCTAAAAATGGGGTCATTTGAGAAGAGGTATGAAAAGATGTGTTATACCACCATTCTGCAAGTGGTAGCCATTTAATCCATCTTTCCTACTTATCTGATACAAAACAACGTAGATACCCCTCTAAGCATTTGTTGACCACTTTCATTTGCCCATTAGTTTGAGGATGATAAGATGAACTATGAGCTAGCTGAGTACCCAAACATGAAAATAATTCCATCCAAAAATTACTTGTGAAAATAGGATCACGGTCACTTACAATTATTTTTGGGGTTCCATGTAGCCTTTGAGCTGTCTCTCAAAAAATAGTTTGCATCAGTACTAGCTGCAAATGGATGTGATAGGGCACAAAAATGGGCATATTTTGTTAGTCTATCCACAATCACGAAAAGAACATTCTTACCCTCTCGAACAAGGTAATCCGGTGATGAAATCCATGGAGACATCATCCCATCTCTCTGGCTAGGAATCGGTAAGGGTTGCATGCAGACTCAGTGTCTTAATTGTTTCCCCTTTATTATGTTGGCACACTAAACACTCTGATACAAACTTTTGTACATCCCCCTTGAGTCCTTCCCAAAGTAATTCTCTTTTTATTCTATGATATGTCTTCAAAAACCCAGAGTGTCCTCCAACAGGTGAGGCATGTAGCTCTGCAAGAATCTTATGCTTCAACTCAAAATCTTTACTCAAGTATAACCTTTCCTTATACCAAAGGGCATTACCTTTCCACTCAAATTTGTTAGATGTCATAGATCCTTTCTTGATATTTTGTATTAGAGATTTTGTATCCTTGTCTTGATCCCATTCCAATCTTGTTTCATCCACCCAATCGGCCATCAACATGGACATTCCACATAGTAAGGCATCTGTGGATGTATCCCTTCTGGACAATGCATCAACTACTACATTTTCTTTACCCTTTTTGTATATGATTTCAAAATCATAACCCAACATTTTTGTTACCCACTTTTGTTTTTCCTCAGATGATAACCTTTGCTCCAAAAATTATTTGATACTATCATGATTAGTTTTTACCTTGAAGTGTCTACCCATGAGATAGGGCCTCCGAGCTTGACCGCATGAAGAATAGCCATCATTTCTTTTTCATAGACCGGTTTTAGAAGATCTTTTCCTTTGACTTGGAGACTCTCAAATGCAATTATTCTTCCTTCTTGCATTAGAACTACTCCCAATCCTGATCATGAAGCGTCACATTCAACAATGAAGGTTTTTGAGAAGTTGGGAGTAGCCAAAACTGGGGTGTTGCACAAGGCTTCAACTGCTCAAAGGATTTAGTGGCTAAGTCTGTCCAATGGAAGACATCCTTCTTTAGCAATGCAGTGAGTGGGGTTGTTATTATACCATATCTCCGCACAAATCTTCTGTAGTACCCTATTATTCCTAGGAAACCACAAAGATTTTTGAGAGTTTTGGGCCTTGGCCACTCCACCATAGCTTTGATCTTCTGCGGATCAACTTTGACGCCTTCATGGGATACAATGTGACCCAAGTACTCTACCTCTTATACACCAAAAGCACATTTAGATGGCTTTACATAGAGAGTATGTTTCTCCAAAACTTCCAACACTTTATTTACATGTTGTAAGTGTTCTTCCCATGTCTTACTGTAAATCAATATGTCATCAAAGAAAACTAATACAAATTTCCTTTAAAATGGCCTGAAAACAATGTTCACCAAGCTTTGAAAGGTTGAAGGTGGATTTGTAAGACCAAAAGGAATTACCAAAAACTCATAATGGCCCTCATGAGTCCTAAAAGCCATTTTATGAACATCTTCCTCTTTTATTCTAATTTGATGGTACCCCAAATGAAGATCTAATTTTGTGAAATAAATAGCACCATGCAATTCATCAAGTAAATCATCAATTACTGGAATAGGAAACTTATCTTTGATGGTATACTTGTTGAGTTCTCGGTAATCTGGACACATCCTCCATGTTTCATCCTTCTTACGTACCATGACCACTGGGGAAGAATAGGCACTCTGGCTAGGCCTGATGATACCTGCCTTCAACATTTCCTGAACCATTTTCTCGATCTCACTTTTCTGGAATATGGGTATCTGTATGGTCTGATGTTAGGTGTTTGGCTCCCTAGAATCAACTGAATGGCATGATCATGATCCCTAACTAGTGGTAGTCCCTTTGGAATTGCATAAAAATAGATGAGTGAGAATCAACAATCTTCTGAAGATCGGGTGGCATTGAAGACTTTGTATTTTGTACTTCTATGGAAAATAACTTTGTTATAAATCCATCTACTCCTTTTTTGAGAACCTTCTGCATATGATGAGAGCTAATAATTTGTGGAGACTTAGCTACCATCCCATTCAATTGTATTGTCCTTCCATCTAAATGAAATCGCATGAACAATTCTTGGAAATTCATCTCTATAGTACCTAAGGTTGTGAGCCATTGGACACCCAAAACAATATCTACCCCTCCCATAGAAATAGAAAACATAGGTGAGTCTAACATGTAGTCTCCCATGGAAAGCTTGATACTATAGCACTTTCCTGTGCACTTGATTGTCCCACCATCCGTAATCATAACTTGCATTTCTGGAGCTGGGTAAATAAAACAATTGAGGTGGGTAGCTAACTTACTATTTATGAAGTTATGAGTACTCCCTGAGTCAATCAACACTGTCACCTTTTGTTTTTTTGAGATAGCCAATAACCTTGAGTTTTTGAGGAGTACTAATACCTGACAATGCATGGAAAGAAATTGTAGGTTGGTGATCCTCTACTTCCTCTTCTACTGGTTCCTCAGCCTCTCCTATAATTTCAGCATCCTCATCATCCTCATTACCTTCATCACTATAGAACAACTTCTTCTCAGCACATTTGTATCCTGGTCCATATTTGCTATCATAGTTAAAGCATAATCCTTTTGCTCTCTTTTCTTCCATTTGTTGAGGAGTCAGTCTAATTGGCCTATAAAATGAAGGGGAAGAGATATTACGGTCTTTGGTGTTAATGAAAGGCGGCCTCCTACTACAAATAACTTTTTCCTCTACTCAACGTGCCATGATAATAGAATCAAAAATCTTGAGTGGATTAAACATACGTACCTCATGCTCGATGTGGTCCTTAAGACCCCCAAGAAATAGGTCATTCAAATTCTCTTCTGGTATATTCTCCACCCTTAAGGATAGGTTTTGAAATTGATGCACATAAGCTTTGACTGATCCTATTTGTCATAACTTTGTTAATTGACTAAAGTAATTCTCTAAAACACTGGAACTATAGTGCAATTGTAACTCCTCGGTAAAAATTGTCCAAGTGACAACGAGACCATTCTTCTGCCTCTGAGCACATAACCATCGATACCAAATGAATTGGTTTGGTTCAAGATACAGGGATGCCAATGTCACCTTTTTCCCGATGGTGTTTGATGTAGCTCAAAGAATTTCTCTATTTGATTTATCCAACTCAGGGGATCTTTACCATCATATTTGCGCATATCCACTTTTGGCATCATGTTACGTGGTTGCGAATAAGTTGGATTATGATTGGGCTGGAAAAGTGATCTAACATGGTTATTTCATCCATGATTTTGAATTGAAGATTCTCCTTGGTTGATATGGGATAGATCCGGGCCATACTGCTTTTACCCTTTACATGTTGTATGATATCATCCAACCGATGATTGATTTGGGCTATGTCTCCTTTAGAGGCCATCTCATACTCAAGTTGACTCACCTTATGATCAACTGAAGTAAACCCTAGTGTTGAGGAATTTGTATTTACCCCTTCTGAATCCATCTCTTCAATCACTATCTCATCTTTATCTGGGGTTTTACCCGAGTAACTGGATTCTTTTTTGCTCTTGTGGAAGGCCCCGCCATGATATCAAACCTTAGGGTTTAGGGTTTCGATACAAATTCAGCCGAACAGGAAAAAACACAAAGAAGATACTAATACTATTTTTTTAGAGCTTTCCGAAAAATGTAAAGAACTTGAAAAAATTCCACAATTTGCACCCTAGGGAGCGATTTTATGAAAAACCCTAAATTTGTAATAACTTGTGCAAAATAAATCAAAAAGTATGAAATTTTCAGGGAACCTTACTTGAAATGTTTCACAACTCTGGTAAAAATATCTCCCACCAATTCACTTTGGTTCAAAATATATTGTAAAAACAAAAAATTAGGGTTTTGCCCTAATTTTGGCCCGATCGTAGCTCGATACCACTTGTAATGAAATTACTAGTATAATTGATTATGAGCAGCAATATAACATCAAATAACACAATATTTCGAATAATGATCTCAATATGTTGTTGTAATAGCTTCACCACTTCGAGGGGCAACCTCCAAACCATATAATAAGACTCAAATGCAGGGGTTCATTTTAAGAGACATCTTGGAAATCGGAGGTGGAGAATACTTGGTGAATATCCCCAAAACCGGTTTCGCGGGCGTGAATTTTTTTGGGGTTGTATGAAATTTTTTTCGCACGATTGTCAAGTGGTGCGCAAAGGTCTGCAGACACGACGGGAGATTTTGTTGTCGTGCGACAAAAAAATGCATTGATGTGCGTCAACAAGGTTGTTGACGCTGCGTCGATGAGGTGCTCTGACTGACGCGTGTAAATGCATTTTTTTGTCGCACGACAACAAAATATCCTGTCACACATCTGCATCCTTCGACCTCTGCTTTCTCATCAAAAAAATATCCGTGTCGCGCGTCAACAAACTCTTTGTCGTGCGTCTACTATGCGTCAATATTTGTTGTACCTCCTTGTCACACGTCAACTATCCGTCAGTGTCATGCGTCAACAAATAACCCTCATTGACGCGCGTCAACAGACCTCTTTGACACGCGTCAACAAGATTGTTGACACGTGTCAATGAGGTTTGTTGACGCGTGTCAATACATTTTTTTGACGCGCGACAACAAATATCCTGTCGCGCGTCTGCAGCCTCTGCCCTCTGCTTGCGTATCAAAAAAATCTCCATGTCACTTGTCAACAAACTCTTTGTCATGCATTTACTATGCGTCAATATCTCAGTAGTACCTCCCGCACGCCAACTATGTGTCTATGTGTCGATTAATGTCGCACAAACAATTAACCCCATTATCACACGCCCGCAAACCCTCCTTGTCGCGTGTCAATAACTTACCCCCTTGTCACACGTCAATAACTTACCCCCTTGTCGCACGTCTATAATACGGGATATATCATATTGTTGAAAAATGTGAAGTAGAAGTGTTCTACCTGGTGAATAATCTAGGTTTATATAGGGGATATTTTTCAAGGGTAGGCGAAGCCGACCCCTAAAAAAATAAAGTGTAATTTTTAGGTGAATAGGTCACTGACCCGCGCCAAAAAATTCACCTTTTCAAAATTTTTAAAAATGGAATATTCACCATATTACGAATATTCGCCACTAAAATTTTCCCCGCTCAAATGCTCAAATGACAATGAACTACGACCTACAATCCTCTATATATACTATTCATATGTTATGGCCATCACCCAGCTGACCTATTAAGCATGAGAAGGTATAAATGATATAATTAAATGATATGGTAAGCCACAAGTCGGCTACTCATATCCTAATACAAGCAATAGGTTAAGGGCGTAGCATAGAATCTATACCACCTTCCTTTATCTGAATCACAAGAAATTTGAGCACATACCTTAATTGAGAACCTTAGAAGGAATCAAATCGAAAAATTCAGGTCCTCAAAATTTTCATTAGTCATTTCAATATTTTTTGCATGAATATTATATGTTTGAGTCAATATTTCAATTTCCTTAATACATTGGTCATCAATGAACCATCTAAGGCTTCTAGAGACCTTTCATACCTTTTGAGGAACAATCCAGCTCCCCCTATCCTATAGAGAAACTTTCACTATACCTTTGTGGCTTATCATCAACTAATCAAAGGATTACATCTCACTACTTAGGTCTTCAAAACTGCTATATAAACTTAGAAACATTGATTTAGGCATGTTTTACATTCTTTGGTCCTTAAACAACTAAGCCTCAATCCTCATACCTGTAGCATACATCATTATGGAACATCTAAAGACTCTTGAAAGCATGACACAAAGATGATCAAACAAAGGCCCTTCCTTGCAACAACTTGATGAAACTATACATAGTTGTAGGTATCCCTTATAGTCTTCTTTCATCATTTTCGGACCTCATTAAGGAGCATATCAGGCTCCCCTAACTTGATAGTATTTATAAAATCCTATAACATCACTTTTTTGCTATCACATTCATTTCAACCTTTCAACTGTAGCAAGAGTCCTACCTCATTCCTCATAGTACTCTTAGAGTCAAATTTTTCATGGATCACTCGAATTCTTATCTTAGGGTAAATGGTTTCATTCTAAGATACACAAATTACCTCATTTAAACAAGAAGATATTATCATTTTTTCCAAATAATTCAATCCAATTGTAGCTTAACATTTTCAAACTTTTCATACACTTATAGCATCTCAACAAGCTATTCATTCGTACCATATACCATGACTCAAGGAATAATGACACATATTACTCCTCTCAATGCTTCATGTTTCTATCTCGTAGGTCACTTTACAAGTTTTAGCCATAGGCTTCAATTCAATTTCATACGATGTAGACTTTGGAGACTTTTTTTTATCATCTTGGAACATGAACAACTCAATACAAGCTCTTCTTCAAGACTCAAGCCTTGCATCTTGACACCTCGTCTAGACCATTCACAAATTTGAAGCTATCGTGCAATAGTACCATAGTTCATACTAAACTATAGATTTACAATTTTTCTTTCTCTTCTCATGTAACACTTTATATTTTCTTAAATACATCTACTTGAGTAGCATAGACTATGAATTTCACACTATCTAGGTTATTCAACACCAAACTATCTTCTCATATAAGTACTTTGACACTTTCTAGATCATAATCAGAAACTTTCAAACTCGAGGAAACTATCTATTAAAATTGATGAAAAATATCCATTTAAGAGAACTAGACCACATAGAATAGGAGTAGTCATATCTTTTAGAGACCTTTTTGAATCTGCTCTCGTAGCATACAACAATTTTCTAACTTCGTAGACCTTTTATATACCCTTGCTAGTCCTTTATCTTACTTGATCACCTAATTCCATCTTTGAACTTCGAGAATAATTGAAATGAACTCCACTTATTGATGTTTTTCCCGTAGAACAATCTCATCATCACTCAAACAATACACTTAGACCCTTACTCTTTTCACTTATCAAGATATTGAGAAAACCTATAGGTAAGATCATACATATCGTTCTTTGTAATTTTAGCTTTTTGACCACCAAAATGTCTTTATTTCACTTAAGTAGACCACCTCATATTAATTTTACAAGCTGAGACACTTTAACTGACCATATTGATACATATTTACAATAAAAGCTCTCTCAATGAATCTTAGGCATGTGAGATTGTGTCACCTCCTACTTGAAGAATGTTAGACCTTGTGACTCTTGATAGAGACCACAAGCCATATTTTTGACTCCCGACATGATGAATAACATGTATATGCATGGCTAATCACACTTTGAGACCACTATGGTACTTTGAGAATAATAGTGATCCCAAATTTCAATAAGATACCACAACTTTGATGGATTTCTAGCAATCCTTCTTGAGGAAAAAGTACATTTGCTTGATTGTGATACATGTTCTAATACATTCTTCAAGGAAATAACTTATTCATAGTAATGAATTGTAATGTTTATCAACAACTTTATGAGCTTATCATAGGTATGAAGCACATTTCATGTCTATTATTAAGTAATAACATACTGTGGACTGCATCTTTTGACCTCAACATACATTTGAGCATGTAAGGACATCAATACATCATTCTGTGACAGAGTATATCATGAAATAACATACATCCCAAACTTTTCAACTCAAAGCAATGCATATATTTGACACATTTCCTCATACATAGGTGATGGAACACAATCTTGCACTTTGAACATGCATATGCCTAAACATAGACATTCATTCATGATTAACATCCTTGATACAATCATGGAATAGATTTATGGACTTAATTTCAACTAAAATGCACCTAAACAAAACTTAGGATTCTTTGATGTGCCATATTTTTCCCAAGGATACTCTTAACTGATGATCAACCCCATGCAAGTCTTCATGACTATAAATTCAAAAATGGACTCTAACATGACCTAGATTACATGTGACCAATATAAAATGAACTTGTACACAACAAGGCACACATTTCATGACATAAAACCATAGATATATACCTCTCTAGTAGCTCAACACAATCCTTGAATAATTTAGAGATATGCACAACTTACTATATGTGACATAGACTCAAGACTTGACTATGTTCTTTACACTCTTTGAGTTTTGAACATACCAAGACAAGCTGTGATGGACTGTCCAATACCCCAACAATTTTGTCTTGAAAGTATTGAGAACTTTTATGCAATTCACTGCTTGACATATGAACACTACTTGTAGACCCTTACAACCATGGATTTTCCAAGGAACATCAACTTCAGCCCTTTAATTCTTGATTGTTACCTTTACAATGATAGTAAATTAACATCAAGACACTAAAAAAGTACCTTAAACAAATTGAATAACCCTTTTGAATGCAAATCTTTTTAGATCAATCCTAAGACAATACTCTAAAAATCAAGTGATTATATTGGAGCTTTTTTCAACCACCGTCAGACCATAAAAACACATTGAAACCACACAGAGACTTGTAAGACACTCCTTGTAGACTAAATCATCTTGAATTAAACCTCTTGCAACATTTTAGACTATGAATTTGATGACTCATACTAATAACAACCTGATCATAAATCAATACTTCATGAAGTACTCGAGACTCTTCTCACAACTTGACATGGCCTAAAAATACCTTTAACAGAGACTAAGACAAGACTATGCTTTGAAAGACATACCTTAGAAGAATGAAATATTCTCGTAGAGATACCCAACTATGATTCCTCAATCTTATGAATGTCTTCTAGAAGCATAGAGAAGACATGAAAATTCCATTGGATCATTATATCACCCAAAACTAAGGTGATTCCAAGGCTCCATCTCCCTTATATCCACATTGGTTCAATTCTTAGAACCCTCTTGCTCTTCTTAGACTCACTTGACCTCATTTTCTCCTTATCTACCTTATTTTCTTTATCAAATTATTTATAGTCTTCTTGGGTAGAAAATAAAAAATCCTTAGGTTCAGTAAGAGAAAACATACCTTCATAAATAATAGGATTACCATGATTAGTACTAACTCCTTTGGAATCATATTTAGTCCTTTTGAGTTCTTCTTTCATTGCATCATCCGGTGTAGTACTAACATCATCCTTCCTTTTGTAGGTGTTCATTTTGACTCTACAGTATCTTGCAATGTGACCTAATTTGTTACACTTGAAGCATACAACACTTTTACTTCTAGAAGCATCATTCCTTTGCTTAGAAATCATTTTGATGACAATACTTAGTTATATTCCCAAACTGATTGCAGCAATAACACACAACTCCATGCTTCTTATCATTCTTCCAAATTTGATTAGGAGACTCATGATGATATAATTTTGCAATATGACCCTTCTTGTGACAACTATAGCATGTAATATCCCTTGACTGATAAGAATGTTCATGCCTACCATTTCTCCATGGAAATGCTTTCTTAACAAGCCTCCTACAATCTCTAGCTCTATGACCAAAAGTATTGGAAGAATAACACAAACCATTGAACTTACTTGTATATTTCATTTCATTAGGCTACCTAATAACCTTCTTGGGATCTTTACCATCCTTCATAGCTTTGGTGGCATCACAAGGTTCATCTTTGTTCACTTCATGCTTATCTAAATGTTCTTATTTGTAGCCAAGACTAGATTTATCCTTTGTATCTCTTTGGTTCATCAACATGTCATTTAGGGCTCCTGAACTTTTCTCTAACATTTCATAGGTATTAAAATTATTGTGTGCTTGATCCAACTCTGATTTCAAGGATATCAAATGAGCTTCATACCTATTACAATCTTCTTCTTTGACCTTTAGGTTTTTAGTCAAGCTTTCCACTTGAGATTTTAAATCCATGATGGTTTGATTATGCTCTATATCCATATCCTTGACCTGAATTTGGTAGGATTAAATACGCCCGAGATAATTCATTCTTCATCCTCAATGCAACTACCAAATTTGAAGATTTACCCATAGTTTTTGCTTTAAAGGATCTCCTTCAAGTTGTTAACGCGTTACTTGACAAGGACCTAATCGATACTAATTGTTGGAAGCACAAGGGACTGAGAGGGAGGGGTGAATCAACGGCTTTCGATTCATTAAAACAATTTTAATATTTCCATGCATACACCATCAATGTGTGATTAGAAACATTAAACATTCAACCACATAAGCAAAATCAAGAGAGAATACACATAAACACAAGATATAAGTGGGAAATCCTCATGGGGAAGAAAACCCACTAAATTTATACTTATATTACTCAAAGAAAATTAATTTATTAAATCGCCAACTTCACAAGGAACACCAACCCTATAAGGATCACCAACCCCTAAATTAGTGAAGCACCCACTCTATAAGGAGGATACAACCCCCTAAGGATGACCAAGCACCAACTCACCTACCTAAAGAAATATGATCTTTGATTTTTTTGCTATCACAATTGATTGAGATCACTAATTAAACTCACAAACCCTAGGTCTTCAACACTTCAAAATATTGCTCTTTCTTTAATTTTCTTTACTCAAACTTCTTACTCTCATGTTATTTGATCTTCCTTAACTTTGTCATTATATTCCTCAAGCATTCAAATCATTCTCTCATGCCTGCAAAATATATCTATTTAGGTCACACACCTTCCTCTAAGATCACTAGTTCAAAAATGAACCAAACAAGCACTTAAATATGATTTTCTTCCTTCCAAACAAAAAAGGTTGGTCCCTATACAATGGAAAAGTGACATGCCAAAGGCATGGAAATCTACAAGTAACTCTTCCTCGCACCCGACCTCCGAAGGTCGTGCGAGACAACCAAAGTGGGGATGGAATACATGTGGGGTGTAGATAAGCTAGTTAGGTAATCTTATGTCTTCAACACGCAATAATGGGATCTACGAATCTAAGGCAAAGAAGGCCCTCCTAACCTGAATTGGTGTGATAGATCGTTTGGCGAGGATAGCTAGCTTGAAGGCTCTAATCAATATCAAGCTCTGTCGTGATCTCGATATATGGGTTGTGGGATACGTGGAAGATGACCTATGGGTGCTTTATATATATCTCTCGACAAGGTCATGAAAATGGAATGGCTAAATGTGTAGTGGATCTTTTGGTGCTTTATGGACAATTCTTCTGGTCTATTCCAAAAATATTTAGCTTGGTTAGCTGCTACGTTTAATAATGATAGTTGTGTGATGATGTCTGGTGGAAGTGGAGAAGACCTAAACACCAGTGTTCGCAAGCTGGTGTCAATATTTGATTGATTTGTAGGCCCGTTGGGTTATGGGACCTATGGATCACAACCGTAAGTTTGTGGTTGCTTGTGGACCTCCTATGGTCATATGAAGAGTCAACCCCTGATTTTGAGTATCCAATAATTATATGCCTTTTTGGCCTCTACGTTTAGAACTAGAAGTTGCACGATTTTCTCGGAGTACCTAACAGGTGTTCTAGAAACTTGGATACATAAGCTAGTGTCTATATCAACAAGGAGGTCTCCTGCATCTGGTTGTGGGACTAGTGGATCACAACCAAATGTTTTCTCTCTTTCAGGTCCTTCTACAGTCATACGGATATCTATCAAGGCAGTCTATAATTTGGCTGATTTGACCAGAATGTGTGTGCTTTGTCATCTTCTATGTTTAATCCTCTTAGTTGTGTGCTGATTTCTTATAGGTCTGTTGTTGTTCGAAGACCTGAATTATGAGATTTTGGTCTATGTCAGTTAATGCTACAACAAGATTGGGTTGAGGCACGATTGGCTCAAAAACGTATTCCCTGGGCTCCCTAGGTCCCGTGATTGTCATACAAGATCAATATAAACCTAACTGAAATGAAATAAACTAATTATGCAAGATATATCTACAACATATATATATATATATATATATATATATTCCTTTTTTTGTATTTTTGATATAATTTTTAATAGAATTGAAATAACAACTAATCTAATGTATTTAGAAGATGACAACTAATCTAATAACAAAATTAAAACAAACAAGGTAGCCTGGTGTAGCTACTTGCCTATGCAGTTGTGAGTTTATCCTAAATAACTAGATAGCTGATTAACTTAATTGAAAGATTCTTGATCCTACCTCAGAAGTGAGGAATGAATCATAGTTTATGAGAAACTATCAATCCCCACAGCTTCCTTGGCAATATCGAAAATGAAATTTTAACGAAATGAAATATTTCACTACTCTATTTGATATGTTTTAACTAGAACTTTGACAGATAAAACCTGGAATTTGTAGAACAATGGCGAATCCAGTAGTGTATGACTTTGTCCCCTCAGAATGATCTCCTCATTCCTTCATGTTCACGTGAATCCATAAAGAGCATGTATATGCTAGCATCAACAAAAGAAGGTATTTGAACAATGGCAGCTTTGGATATAGACCGAATATAATGCGAGTAGGAGAGGGACAACACAAGTGACAAAGCTTGGCGTATGCAATTCCTAGTGGGATTTATTGTGGGAATACAACACAAGTGTACCGAGAGATTCTAGAATCTACCTTCATGAAGAACACAACCTGCAACTCTAATGAATTCAATCTACAACTGACACTACTCTGTTCTAAACTAATTTGTATGAACAACAATGAACAAGACTGGAGCAAGAAGATCGAATGGCTTCTAATAGCAAAGGAAAAACTAGCATGGATGTAAATATGAAAACAAAATGAGTTCTAAGAAAGAAATTGAAAGACTAAACAATGGAAATGAGAAGTTGAGGGGCCATTTTCTTGAAAACAAGCTAGCTATTTATAGATTTCACATTCACCCAAAGGTAATTCCTATTAGAACTCTTTTACCATTAAACAATGAAGAAACACTATTCCAGGGAACATAAAACATTAATACAAGCTAAGGTGGTTGAGAAAAGCTGGTGAATGTTGAAAAATTACACAAGTCGTGATCAAAAGAATGTGCTAGAAAACGTGTGAAGGACCGCCGCCATAACAGGGCAGCGGTTACAGGACCGCCGCCCTGGCAATGTGGTAGTTTCATCACTGAAGGTCAAAAAGCTTATCAAAATAAAGGTAAAGGATAAAACGAAGTACACAAAGCTTAAACAAGATGCTTGGGATGCTAACATACACTTGGTGAGCTTTCATGGATTCTGAACACCTTGTGAGGTGACCTGTATCATCATTGGGGCATGTGTAACATCATTTTGGTGGTACAGTACCCTACAATTTTGGGTATGTACATATTTCCCCCTCGGAGAAGCATTTTAACCATGAAGAGGCATAAAATAGTGGGTCCGAGTATGGCAGTCCCAAAATGGGAAGCTAGAAATTATACCTGACATGCCCGTGTGTTGAAATGTCGCCATCTCGAGTTCCCGCTACCTACAAAATGGAAAGAAGACTCAAGTGTAGATAGATAAAATAAATCAAAAATAAATACTAAATTAGTATGAAATGAGGACTTACCATTTGTGCGGGGATAAGAACTTACCTCCATCGACGCTCTAAACCTGCGAAAGGGGCATTCAAAATGAGTCAAAACACCATATATATAAAAGACTTATTTTCCTATTCATTTGCGCATGTTGATTTGATAGTTTTTGAACTCTGGGACCCACGGTGACGGTTTTCAACGAGAGTATAGTCAAAACGTTCATATCAAGATAGCGATCATGCCTCCACGAGCAGAACCTCGACCTATGAGATCCCAGGTTAGTTCTTCTTGATTTAACATTTTTGCACCCAAAATGTTAAAATGATGAAATCTTTGTTATGGGGGTTATTTTTAGAAATGTCAATTTTAAATGTGTCTCTTAGGGGGACACCTAATGGGTAGGCTTTCGTTTTAGCTAAAATGGTCAATTTTTACATTTTTAAGCATTTTAGGGCATGTGACCCATTTGTAGTCGCAGACAGGACCGTTGCCCTGAGCAGGGCGGTGGTTATAGGACCGCCACCTTTTAAGGCGGCGATTCACGGAACCACCGCCACTGCTCAGGCGACAATCCTCTGAGTTTTAAAACAACACTATTTTGAGTTTATTTTTACATTTCTAGTATTCCTACTTGCTTTAATGATTTTTCCAATGCAATCTTGGCACTAACTTGCTTCTTTTTGTGTGTTTTTGGGTGTTTTGCAGAAGAAGGAAGAGTACATTAGATGGAGCTAAGAGAGGGAGTGTGATTGGCTTCCAACAGTGTTAGATGCACTCTCTCAAGCTGAGTAGGATACTCTCCAGAGGGCAGGTATATTGAGGATCGCACAGGTCCCCCACGTTACACCTGCTAGTCACATACTATGTGACTTATTCTCTTACTGGGATGCAGATCGAGCACCTTCCGATTTCCAGGTGTTAGGGGTGAGTGGACTATCACCTTAGAGGATGTCTACCGCTTTTTGGGAGCCCTAATTATTGGGAGGATACTTTCATTTGATACAGCAGTATCCAGAGCTCAGGTGACTCAATGGGCCACCTATATGGGAGACGCAGTTGTCTCCACTAGTTTGAAGAAGGGGGTGAAGGTCCATTCTATTCTTGGCTTGCCCATCCCTCTGATCCATCAAGCCATTATGGGCATCCTTGCTTCAAGATTGATCAGAGACAAGGGAGGGAATACTTTGCTCTACTGTTGGGCCCCCATCATCGCACAGATTGAGGCACATGGTCGATTTATGCCTGGGGAGTTGATATACTTGGACCACCTATCACGACTTGTACGGGGTGGTTTGATTACAGGGATAGTCACTGAGCCATTTGACCTTAGTTATGAGCTAGGTCTATGAGCGCATTATCCCTTATGGGAGAGGCATAGAGGTGGAGGATCCCGGGGCCGTGAGGGCAGCTAGATGGATAAAGATGATGGTGCTTAGAGCACCCCACCAGCCAGTTTCTTCCCTAACTATTGAGGATATGGAGGCCACACCTTATCAGACCATGGCGGGGTTGTGGGGTGAGGAGACCTTTACTTTGATTTCCTGCTCTACTACAGGGCAGCTTGTGGACAGGACGGGAAGGTAGAGACACACCCCTTTGATCGAGTGCCTCAGCAGTTCGGCCTTGCTTACATTGACATGCTTCCCCAGAGTGCTAATGTTCAAATCAGTTCGGGGCTAGGGGAGGTCTTAGAGGCTGGGGTTGGACTATTGTTACTCTTGGCATCCCTATTATAGCCAGGAGGGTGTTATGTGCTCGAGAGAGAGTCGAGTTCTCCTCATGCACCTTTAATTCAGATTGCCACCGGTCCTACCCATAGCAGTGATGACCCCATTGATATAGACTCTGAGTCTGAGCAGTTCACGTCTGAGCAGTTCACATGGGGAGATATGGAGGAGGAGACCGAGGACATGGAGATTAGTGAATAAGGTGGGGAAGAGGATAGCAATCTCAAGTGGCACGACACTCAGGAGATCTTACAGGTCGAGAGGGCAGAGCAAAGTGCGGAGAGGGTGACTCTAATCTCAGAGGAGTTACTTTCTCAGGACCTAGGCAGAGAGGATGAGTCTGTGGCAGGACACCATGTTGTCCCAGATGTAGAAGGGGGACACCAATCGGTAGTGGCGTCTGTGGTAGGCGTGGATCCCGAGATCCGAGTGAGTTGTCACTCTTCTTTTGATATTTATTTTAGCTAAAATTGCCTTAGTTGCTACCTCTCTTTTTGTTCATCCTTGGTTTTACCTTTTGATTATTTTCTATTTTTTTCTCCTTTGCTTGCAGAGACCACTAATGAGTGGCAAGACTTGATTCATCGGGTATGTACTGATACCCTAATGCTCCCCATGGAGAAGACTCGTGCTAAGCTATCTGTGGATGCAAGGGAGCCTTCATGGTCGGTAGGCATACCGATGTTTTTGCCCCTATCTGGCATGTGGCCAAGATGGTGACTTCCCTCCATGTCGAGGTAGCCGTATAGGGCTACAGAGTGCTTGATGAGGAGGAGCCACTCTCATAGCGAGACTACAACTACTGTTCGGGACCGCGAGCCCTCAGTGCACTCAGAGCGCCGACGTAGCCTGGAGTCCTAGACGTGATCGTGTGCCTTCGGAGGGATCCCATAGGGATTGAGAGGCCACTTGGCTCTTTTTGTAGTGACCTTTGTTAGGTTGTTTATACGAGTATTTTGTACTTTCCGGCTCATTGAGCGTTTTGACCATGCCTAGTGCATGATGGCATTGTATATGAAACCTGATTTGTGTGTATGTGTGTGTGTGTGTGTGTGTGTGTGTGTGTGTGTGTGTGTGTGTATATATATATATCTTTGGATCTAGACTCTTGGTATCTTGAATTTTGTGACTCATTTTCTAAATGTGTTTTTAGATGTTTTTATAATATTTGCTTTTCATGTTTCCAAAATGTATGCAATGGACAACAAATGATAGTAAATAGAATGTTTTACTCTATATGTTTTTGCAATGTGCTGATATGAGATGATACTAACATATGGTAGTACTGAACTTTTGAACTCTTTGGGAAACATTTTTAATTCCTTCTTATATTGGAAAACGTGATGAATGCATAGTGATAAAGAGATGAACTTGCCCCAATCCCAAATCCACACAACTAGTAAGACACAAGGGCTCAACACCAAGAATTAGGAAGGGCACAAGTTGTATGAGTTTGATTAAATGGAATGATGAGAGACAGAAAAACCAAGAACAAGAACCAAATTTGGACCTACACACCCACCCTACTCAGAACTACTACCAAGCTTAGAAGGCCACTTACTTTTCAGTTTATCTAGACTTAGATTCATAAATGGCAACCTGGTTGACAAAATCTGGTTTTGAGGATTTGATCTCTTTGGAATTTGGATGTTTGGATATTTGCTTTCTCTTAACATAATTTGACTTTTGTTTTTAGCATACCAAGATTTGTTAGTTTGTGTGACTGAACCCCCCACACCCTACCTCACGCTACTAGTAAGAAGCATGGGTTTGTCACCAAAGGAAAGATATAGGCGAGTAAGGACACTTATTTCCTTTTCCAACCTCACATCACTGGTAAGAGATGTGGGCTTATCAACGAAGTTTGATGGGGCAAATAAGTGTGTAAAATAAAATATTTTGCTTGCTTGGTGCTTTTTGATTTCATTTGATTTTGATATTTCGATCTATAACTTTAGGAAATCCTTTTTCCAAGATATTTTAAGAGAGATAGATGTGACACCAAGAAGCTTCTAGAACAGACCGTAGGAAAGGACAACTTTACCTAGTAGAAAGAAAGAGCAAAGCCAAGTATGCAGGCCTTGGTATGGTTTCGTCAATGTTTGTCTGTCGAAATTGATGAGAAGATTTGAAAATATTTGATGATGTTTGAAGAGATGTGATATGAATATTTTTGCCAATATCTTCATAAATTTGTAACATTTTTTAAGAGTAAGCTCCTGAACTACCATTTTTGTGAAATGGATAGAATGAAGCAGCTAAAAGACTAATGCAATGTAGGTAGCTATAATGTACTAGCAATGACTTTGACGTTTTATGCGTAAAACCGCTTAAGGTGCAAGGAATTGATAGTTTCACCAAATTCCTCACCTTCTAGTGTGCATAAGAGATACACACCATTTCCATAGTCCTTCATGACTTGGTATGGGCCCAACCATTTGGGCCGGAACTTTCTTCCTTCGCCGGTTTTCTTATCGATCCGGCTATCTAGTCTTAGAACTAGATCTCCTTCATATATTTCTCACTCATAGACTTTTTTGTTATACTGCTGGCACATCCGGTTAGCATAGGCTCTGTGTCATTGTTTGGCATTTAACTTGGCCTCATCAAGGCTTTCTAGTTGAGAGAGGCATGCCTCCCTGTAAGCTTCCTCATCCAGAATCCCTTGTAATGAGATGCGGAGACTGGGTATTTCAACCTCAAGTGGGAGAATTGCTTCTGCTCCGAATACCAGCTGAGAAAGGAGTTGCTCCTGTTGGTGTTCTTATTGAGGTTCGGTGGGCCCACAAGGCCGGATATAGTTTTAAATGCCAATCTTGTTTGTTCTCCTTTACCATTTTGAGGAGAATAGCTTTCAACGTTTTGTTTGTTAGCTTCAGCTTGCCCATTGGCTTGAGGGTAGTAAAGAGAGGTTGTGTGATGGTTTATCTTGAACTTGCTACATAACTCATGAACCTCATCATTCTTAAAGGACGTGCCATTATCTGAGATAATGACTTGTGGGACACCATACCTACAGATAATTTGGTTCAAAATGAATTTGGCAATCACCAAACCTGGTATAGTGGTGAGAGGCATGGCCTCCACCCATTTGGTAAAATATTCCATGGCTGTGATTATAAAATTATGGCCATCGGTTGATGAGGGAGAGAATTTCCCTATTAAGTCTAGACCCCAAGTGGAGAAGGGCCACGAGTCGCTATTGGTTGTAGGGATTGTGCTGGCATGTGAATCTCGTGAGAGAATTCTTGACATTTGTGGCACTTACGTACAAATTCCACTGCATCATGTTCGAGAGTGGGCCAAAAATAGCCCATCCGATGTATTTTACGAGTGGTGGCGTGACCACCGAAGTGGCCCCCACATATCCCACTATGGGATTCATGAAGAATCCTCTTGGATTCTTCTATGTCGACGCATCTTAGAAGCATGTCATCGAAGGCTCTGCGATAGAGCACTTGGTCTAAAACAACATATTTAGCGGTAATAATGCGTAACCGCCTTCTTTGTTGTGACGTGGCACTTTTCGGGTATGTATGGTCCATGATAAAATTGATGATATCAGTATACCAGGGACATGTAGAAATGGGGGTCTAGTTTCGACAAAGTATACACATTCATCGGGAAAGTCTAGATCTACCAGCTCACCTCCATCTAGTGGATTGTCAGCTAACCAGTCTGCAATGATTTGTCCTTTAACAGATTTTTGGTTTATGAATGTTAACTCAAATTCTCCCATTAGGGTTATGAAACGACCAGCCTTTTTAGATAAAGATCCTTGTGTGAGAAATGTTCGTAAATGGTCTGTCTTTACAATGACCCTTGTTTCCTGGTTTAACATGTAATGTCTCAAATGTTTTGTTGTAAAAATTATGGCAAGGCATTCTCTCTCTGCCTGTGTGTAATGTGTTTCATAATCAAGCAACGTTTGGCTAATGAAATAGATCGTGCGTTCTCGTTTATCATCATCTTCTTGAGCCAGCATGTAGGCCAGTGAGACATGAGTGGCTCGTGAGTATAGGATCAAAGGGCGGTCTAGCTTAGGAGGCATTAGTGTGGGTGGTGACAACAAGAAGCGCTTAACTGCTTAAGGCCTCATTGTAATCTTCAGTCCAATTGATACTATAATCTTTCTTGAGTAGATTGTTCATTGGATGAATGGCAAAGCTTAAATCTGGGATGAACCTTCATATTTCACCGAGTTCCCAAGAAATGACCTGATTCCAGACTCATCCGAAGGTGGGATCATTTCGAGAACATCCCGTATTTTGGCCGGATCAACATCAATCCCTCGTGAAGATATAATGTATCCTATAATTTTGCCTCTTGTTACACCAAACATGCACTTCTCTGGGTTTAATGTGACACCATACTCAATTAGTCATGAGAGGATGATACGAGCACTTCTGGATGATCACAACATTTCTTGGCCTTAGCCAACAAGTCATCCACATATGATTCCACAATTTTATGGATAAGATCATGGAATATATAAGTCATTTCCTACTGATACGTAGCGCCGGCGTTCTTAAGACCAAATGGCATGACAGCATAACAATAAGTTCCCCAGAGAGTTATAAATGTGGTTTTGGCTTGATCTTGTTCAGATATTTTAATCTGATTGTACCCTGAGAACCCATCCATGAGGGACAGCAGTTCAAATTCGTAGTTGCATCAATGATAATGTCAATGGATGGTAATGGGAAATCATCCTTGGGAAAAGCTTTGTTAATATCCCGAAAATCTATACAAATGTGTATCTTCCCATTATTTTTTAGGACAAGAACGATATTAGACACCCATTGTGAATAGTCAACGGGCTTGATGAATCCTACTTGGAGAAGTTTTACTACTTCCTCTTTTACCATGAGAGCCACTTTTGGCTTCATTGGTCTTGACTTCTGTTTAATTGGCTTTGCATCTGGTTTAGTGACGAGATTATATACATAACTTGTGGTGCAATACCCGTCATTTATTTATAATTAAATGTAAAATCCTTTTTATGTTTTTATAGGATTTGGGTGTGTATTTCTATTTCTTACATTTAGTGAGGATCCCAACTTCAAAATTCTTGGTTCTTCCTCCATTCCAATGTTTATGTCAATGGTTTCTTCTATCAAAGAAGCGTTACCTTCTTCAAATTTAGGTGGGGCTGGAGGTAGTTCCAAGCTTTCTCCATTTTCTATCTCGTAGATATCGAGATCCTTCTATGGAGGAGACTCTACCGTGGGATTTCCAAAGTAGGAAGAGGAGTGTGGTATTAGGGAAAGATCAACTATAGGGTGAGAAAGGTGTAGCTCTGCATAGGCATTTAGATATTTGAGAGTGACTTTATCACTATCAACATGATGTAAGATAGAAGATTCATTCTCGCTTTATGTGTTAGAAGAGGGTTTGTTGACATTTTCTTCACCAATGGTTCAGTATGAAGTGATACCTTGAAACTTGTATCTTTCAACACATTACTTGGCGTAAAACATGAAGCTGAGGTTGTTATTGAATCTGCGAGAAGGTTCTATTCTCGTGGGATTGCCTCAATGGATATGAAGTTGAATTCTTTGCTTAGATCTAATACTGATGTCTTATAGAGTTGTAAGTGCTCAGCTCTGGTCTCATATACTTCAGAGACTTGGTTTGCAACTAATTGCGAGTCTCCTAACACTCTGATGTCATTAACACCAATCCTTTTGGCTATGAGGAGGCCAAGGAGGAGGGCTTCGTACTCAACATCGTTGTTTGTACATTCAAAGTTTAACTTAAAAGAAAAAGGTAGGATATTTCCCTCAAGAGAAGTAAAGATCACACCTGCCTGGCTCCATAGCGACATCTAGCTCCATCGAAGTGGAGAGTCCAATATTTACTAGGAAAAATGGATGCTAGGACATTCTTTGCGTTTGTTTCTTCTATTTTGGTTACTTCTACCATGCAAAGTTCCTCTCATTGGAAGAGAACCAACTCCTAGGGTACATCCCATACCTGTGGAATCAAATGGTAGGAAAATTGGTAGATCTTGTTCCAGTAATTTGACAATTTTTGCAGTAGTTCCTAATGACATTGTTTCTACAACGTTAGCTTCATCCTTGAGGGCTGGGATGCCCTTGACTAGGTTCGTAATTTCTAGTTCTATTGTAGGTATTAATTTTTTTCGCTTTTGAGTCGAGGTTTGTTAAGTTGGTTTGTTGGGAGTTCAAACTCAGAGTGAACGCCTGGTCTTTTCTTCAGGTCTGCTAGGTGTATGTCGAATGGTTTTGGGTCACCTTTTTCTATGAATATCTTTCCTAGGTGTAAGAATATTATTTCCTAGAATAACGTAGAAGGGATTGCTTTCATGCAATGTATCCATGGTCGACCGAGGATCATATTATAGTTGGTTTCCTGATCTATGATATAAAACTCGGTGAGGATTGTCTTGGGTCCTAAGGTGACTGGTAGTATTATAGTCCCAATTGAAGTAGCTTTAAGGCTGTCATAACCTCTTAGCATATTTCTTGTTGTGGAACAGTTTGTTTCTCCATATCCTAGCTTTTGAAGGAAAGAGAAGGGGACAATGTTAATTGCTGCCCCATCGTCAACCATTGCATGTTTAACGTAATTATTGTAAACCCACACCTGTAAATGCAAGGTGGATCACCTCTATGTGTAATTTTAGCATCTATTGGCATTTTTTTATGTCGAATATAAACTCGGTATCCCTATCTGGCTTCCCTGGAGGGTGGATATCAAAGTCTATATGGTTTACTTGTGTTTCGGAGGTGGAGTGATGTTAATTAAATGACCTAGACCTAGTGCTTCTAAAAGAGCAGCCCTATGGGCAGGAGAATTTTTCAATAAGTCCAAAAAGGAGATGTGAGAGAAGGTCTTTGTTAAGTCATTAATTAAATCATAAGCACCTATGGGTTTTTCCCACATTTGTTGAATGTTATTTGGCTCTAGTGGATAGATTAGATTTGGTTGAGAATAATATTCCCGTACTCTTGTTATGGCTTCTACGTGCAGCTCAATATCTAACTCCACTAGACCAATTATCTTGGTTTGTGGCTTATTTCCTAATTGTGGTGCGACATGTGGACTCGGTGAAGTTGAGGCTTCACGATCGTTATTTCCTGTCATTACAACTTTGTTCATCCCATTTGGATTTAATTTATTATTGTTATTGTGATTTGGAAGTGGATCATTGAAGATCTTAAGAGGTGTGTTTTGAGGGGAAACCGCCCTGTGAAAGTATTTGGCATAGGTGTCACAGAATCTGTTAAGAACATATCTATGAAGAGTTTTCTTTGTTCTTCTGGCAAACGTTGCATGAACTTATTGTAATCGTGGCAAGTCCTAGTGTCATGGCCTCAAATTTTGTGGAAACCACAATACGAGTTAGGATTATAACTCCTAGGTTGTTGGTTTGGCACGTGTTGTGGTCCAAAACTTTGATTAAACTGTTGACTATTAGGATTAAAGTTTTGTGTTTGTTGCCTTTGGTTTTGGTTTTGATATCCAGTTGAGTTTTGACTTGGACCCTGTGTCTGGATTTTCCGTTGTTTTTTTGTTGTTGTTGTCGTTGGGGACAATTAAAATCCACCGCGTTGATTGTTGGGGTAAAATTGTTGTTTCGTTGATTGTTAACTAGTGGTGGAACATTTACAATGTTTTCTTTTTTAGTTTGGTCAGTCACTCCATCTGTTGTCACTCTGCGATTTTTGTTAAGGATTTTAGGTCCTTGATTGGCGTTTGTGGTAGTAGGATAAGTCGTAGTATTTTGGTTGGGGATTATTAACCTCCCACTTGTTCCATATGTCTTACAACCGCTATTTATTGCATCTTGATCTATTCGGAGAGCGCTCTCGAGCACTTCATCATAAGTTCTTAGTGGGAACTTCTGGACTTCTTCCTTTATTTCACTGCTAAGAGAATGAAGGAATACATCACATAGTTCCATATGATCCATGTTTGGAGTGCTTACTGAAGAATAGAGGACTGTATGCCATCTTTGGATGAAATGAGAAACAGATTCATTATGTTCTTGTTTAATATGCAAGAATTCCCTTATCCATGTTCTCAACAATTTGTTCATGTCGAATGCCTTGATGAACTCTGAAACGAGTTGTTTAAATGAATGTATTGAGGCTTCAGGTATTCTAGAATACCATCGAGGGCGATACCCTCTAAAGTTTTGGGGAATATTTTAGCAACAACTCCATCCCAAGGGAGTAGTTCTCGAATGGCTATGGCATAGGCCTTAATATGTGCATTCAGGTCTCCCTCCCCTTTGTACTTGGGTAGATCGGGAGAGGTCTTGGAAGCATGATGCTTCGTATAGTGAATTCTAAAGGTTCTTTCAAATATTCTGAATAAGTCCCTATCGCATAGGTTTCGACCATTGATGGTGCTTGCTGAGGGGGGAGGTGGAATGGGTTGTTGATATGGCATAGCATATGTATTTACAAGGGCATAAGGAAATCCCTGTGGTTGAGCGAACATGCCAGGAGAAGAGAACATATCTCCCTATGGTGATTTGGAATACATGTTTAAGTATGGAGGAGCATTGCTCAGAATGGGTTGTTTTGTACTAAACTGAGAGGTATTATATTCTCAACTAGAGCAGCATTAGAAAATGCGGTTCTAGTTGGCGTTTGTTGTAAATACTGAGGGGGCATACCCAATGTTCTTGTTCCTATGAGGAGGTCTACTTGGCTGGGATGATGTGGAGGATTGGAAGTTCCTACTTGCATGAACTGTGGATTTTGATTTGCTTGAGCAAGTTCCAACCCTCTAACCTTCTCAACTAAGGCTAAGATGACCTCGTTTGGTGAAGACACGGTATTTTCCTTAGTGGCATTTGTTGTATATCTTGAGGTTGTATAGGCATATGGTACCTGCTATGAACTAATTGGTGCCCTGCCAAGTTTCACCGAGGGCATTTCCTATAGGTGGAGGAATGGGGGTGTTTTCTTGGAACAAGACCTCGGGTTGTGTTTGTAAACCTCCTATAGGTGGGTACATATTTTGAGAGCATTGTTCACTCCTAGCATAACGTGCTAAGTATTCATCATCTAAAAATAGATATGGATATGACTGTCTACTAATTTGTGGTCTAAGCAACACCTAAGGAGATGAACCAGATTCTCCAGTGAGTGTCATGTTGTTTGAGCTTGAAGGCTCTGGTTGTTGCATTTGAGTGAGCTGATCCAACTCCTCTATTTGGAAAGAAGAACTATATCTAGTCCTTTGAGGTGGAGTTTGTGTTGAAAATTGGTTAGTTGAATAGTTGTCACCCCATGCTGAGAGTGAGGGTGATGGTTGTCTATTTAGTTGATCGTAGTATGCTTCAAGACCTAGGAGAGGTCTACCATATGCATCGTATCCTGACATATTCGGGGGTATATGAATACCCGCAGAATAATGGGAAAGAGCGAAGGTGGATGAAAGAAAAGAAAATAGAAAGAGGAATATTAGTTTGATTCATGTCAGGTTCACCAATTTTGTTGGTGAAGCTGATGTGAAGGCTAATGAGGTGGAAAAGACGAAAAGTAAACTAATTGGAAGAACAAGTAGAAATAAGACTCCGAACTAGAAGGTAGGAAGTTCACGTTGGGTTCACCAATTTTGTACGATGGAAAAGTGACATGCGAGCATGGGAATCTACAAGTAACTCTTCCTTGCACCCAACCTCCCAAGGTCATGCCAAGACAACTGGTGGGGATGGAATACACATGGGGTGCAGATAAGCTAGTTAGGTAATCTTATGTCTTCAACATGTAATAATGGGATCTGCGAATCTAAGGCAAAGAAGGCCCTCCTAACTCTGAATCGGTGTGATAGATCGTTTGGTGAGGATAGCTGCTCAAGGCTCCAATCAATATTGAGCTCTGCCATGATCCGATCTATGGGTTGTGGGATACGTGGAAGATGACCTATGGGTGCTTTGTATATATCTCCCGACAAGGTCATGAAAATGGAATGGCTAAATGTGTAGTGGATCTTTTGGTGCTTTATGGATGATTCTCTGGTCTAGTCTAGAAATCTTTAGCTTGGTTAGCTGCTACGTTTAATAATGATAGTTGTGTGATGATGTCTAGTGGAAGTGGAGAAGACCTAAACACCAGTGTTTGCAAGTTGGTGTCAATATTTGATTGATTTGTAGGCCCGTTGGGTTGTGGGACCTATGGATCACAACCGTAAGTTCGTGGTTGTTGTGGACCTCCTATGGTCATATGAAGAGTCAACCCCTGATTTCGAGTATCCAGTAATTGTATGCCTTTTCGGCCTCTACGTTTAGAACTAGAAGTTGCACGATTTTCTCGGAGTACCTAACAGGTGTTCTGGAAACTTGGATATGTAAGCTAGTGTCTATATCAACGAGGAGGTCTCTTGCATCTAGTTGTGGGACTAGTGGATCACAACCAAATGTTTTCTCTCTTCAGTCCTTCTACAGTCATACAGTATATCTATCAAGGCGGTAGTCTATAATTTGGCTGATTTGACTAGAATGTGTTTGCTTTGTCATCTTCTATGTTTAATCCTCTTAGTTTTGTGCTTATTTCTTATAGGTCTGTTTGTTCGAATACAGAATTATGAGATTTTGGTCTCTGCGCTTAATGCTATAACAAGATTGGGCCGAGGCACGATTGGCTCAAGAACGTATTCCCCGGGCTCCTAGGTCCCATGATTGTCATACAAGATCAATATAAACCTAACTGAAATGAAATAAACTAATTATGCAAGATATATCTACAACATATATATATTCCTCTATTTTTTGTATTTTTGATAGAATTTTTAATAGAATTGAAAGAGCAACTAATCTAATATATTCAAAAAATGACAACTAATCTAATAACAAAATTAAAACAAGCAAGGTAGCTCTGTAGCTACTTTCTCATGTAGTTGTGAGTTTATCCTAAATAACTAGATAGTTGATTAACTTAATTGAAAGATTCTCGATCCTACCTCAAAAGTGAGGAATGAATCATAGTTTTTGAGAAACTATCAATCCCCACAGCTTCCCCGGCAATATCGAAAATGAAATTTAATTGAAATAAAATATTTCACTACTCTATTTGATATGTTTTGACTAGAACATTGTGAGATAAAACCCGAATTTGCAAAACAAAGGGAAAATCCAAGAGTGTATGACTTTGTCCCCTCATAATGATCTCCTTGTTCCTTCATGTTCACGTGAATCCAGAAGAGCGTGTATATGCTAGCATCAACAGAAGAAGGTAGTTGAATAATGGAAGCTTTGGATATAGATTGAATATAATGCGAGTAAGAGAGGGACAACGCAAGTGACAGAGCTTGGCGTATGTAATTCCTAGCGGGATTTATTGCAGGAATACAACACAAGTGTAGTGAGAGATTCTAGAATCTACCTTCTATGAAGAACACAACCTGCAACTCTAATGAATTCAATCTACAACTGACACTACTATGTTCTAAACTAATTTGTATGAACAACAATAAACAAGACTACAAAAAGAAGATCGAATGGCTTCGATAAAGAAAGGAAAAACTAGCATGGATGCAAATATGAAAACAAAATGAGTTCTAAGCAAGAAATTGAAAGACTAAACAATGGAAATGAGAAGTTGAGGGGCCATTTGCTTGAAAACAAGCTGGCTATTTATAGATTTCACATTCACCCAAAGTTAATTCCCATTAGAACTCTTTTACCATTAAACAATGAAGAAACACTATTCTAGGGAACATAAAACATTAATACAAGCTAAGGCGGTTGAGAAAATCTGGTGAATGTTGAAAAATTATGCAAGTTATGATCAAAAGAACATGCTGGAAAATGCGTGAAGGACCACGCCTTAGCAGGGGTGATGGTTACAAGACCGTCGCCACTGGCAGGCTGCGCTTCATCACCAAGGTCAAAAGGCTTAGAAAAGAAAGGCAAAGGATAAAGTGAAGTACAAAAATCTTAAACAAGATACTTGGGATTCTAACATACACTTGGCGAGCTTTCCTAGATTCCGAACACCTCATGAGGTGACTCATCATCATAGGGCATGTGTAACATCGTTCGGTGGTATACAAGATTCTACAATTTTGGGTACGTATACCCCTCATCATAATTTTAACCCATACATATATATATATATATATAATTCCAAATTTTTAATTACAACAACTACATATGACCGAAATAGGTTGGCCTAGCTAAAACCCTCTTTACATGTGCCAAAAATGGCTCAAAACCCATGGGCACATTCTTAAAAATGCCCTAACATGAGTACCATACTTTTTCATGACCCATAACCATTTACATATGATTAAAATATCATAAAATATTCATAAATGGTAACAATTAATATCAACCATTCAATTTATATCATTTAGTAGGCCCAGTTCCCTTTACAAATCTCAAAATAATTGTTTCCTTCACCCTTCAGAGACTCGAAACTTCATTTGATTAAAAATAGCTTTTACTAAACCAAAACATGCCTTGTGACCACAAAAAAAAATGGCACAACATTTAGAAAAAATTTAAGCAATGTATAAGTCATGAAACATCCTTCACTTCAAACCACAACAACATTTTCCTTCACCATATCAACCTTCCAAAATGTTGTTTTAAAAGGTTATCTCATAAAATAATTTATACATACATTAAATTGGATACATTAGATTCCAAATTAATCCCTATTAATATTACAATTGATAGGAAGCATTAATAAGTCAATATAAATCTTCAAACAACATGAGACTTGCACCAACACAGATGTTATCTTAAACTGCCAAAAATATTATTGCACAAAGAATGACCTAGAAACCCTATAAAATGACCTAATAATGAGACAAATAATATATCAATGGAAATATCTCGGAAAACTATTTCCAACAAAATTTTAATCATCTCAAAACTCCACCTGTAGCTCAAGTTATGCTCAGTTTACTGGACATTGCTATTTGAGACCCCAAAACTACCCTTTGACCAATCAACCTATTTGGACCTCAAAACACCATGAAAATGAATTAAATTTATCTAAAAATTACATGAAAATTAATATCATATCCCAATAATCATGTACCATTAATTTTTCATGCTACTCCTTTGTACCATCTTGTCCTAAAACCTTCTTCTCTAGAAATTGCTATTTTTAGGTGGGGCCCACATATCACCATGACCTCAACCATACATTTTTGGAAATCATGAGGAGTCCTATAAAACATCCAATCATCAATTTTTATTTATCAATCAAAATTGGGTCACAACACTTCACTTTCTCAACTGCTCCTAGCTAGGGTTTAACTAGGGTTTTAGATCTCTTTGCCTTCTTAACATTCGTTCATAAAAAGTGACGATCAAATAACCTAATTATTTTTGTGAAAACTTATAAAATTATCTTATAAGCATACTTGAAAGCCACAAGGTCCCATTCAAATCACATTATTCACAACGAAGCATCGACGCTCAAATTTGAGCTTGATTTTCACCTGTTCTTGACCCTGTCTCACATAAATTGTCATAACTTGCAAAATTATCATCAAGGAAACCTAATTTTTTTGGGAGAATAATCACTCATTTTTATAACATATCCAATTATCATAATATCAACACCATAGCTCAATATCTCTAGTCATTAAGACTTACCTATGCTTGCATGTTAGATCTTCATAATAACAACTAGGGTCAACTGAAATAATGTAATAACTAAACAAGAAACCTCTAAAAATGACCCAAACATACCTCATATGACATGATACACCTATTTTCATGCTTCCATGAGCTCAAATGGCTCCAATCCACACTATCACACCTTCAAGCTTCCATACATGCTCCCAATGAGCACTTCAGTAATCAAGTGAACTTGCGATACTTGTACCATACCACTATTGTGAGTGCTCAAGAACTCTCAAAAATGTTTGATATCATGTTAACATGCTTCCCAAGTAAACAATAATATGGCACTGTTAAGCTACACCTCCTAGGCATCTGTATGGGCTTGCAAAAGCAAGCATACCTCACCGAATCCCATCAGAAGTAGCAGCCTAAAACACATTTGAACCAATATGACAAAGACCATGGAAAACATCATGACATCATCCTAAAACATTTAGTTTTTCATTAATGTGGTTTTTCATCAATGACAACACCTATTAGGCCTACATGCCAACAGCTAACAACATGTCTAATTGGAAATTATACAAAGTATGACAACTTGTAGAATATTCACAATCATTTTACACATATATCATTTAATGGATCATATTTACCATAAAAATACCTCCACTTTCCATAAATTTCTTTATTATTTTAGAATCCTCGATAATGTATTCACTTTTTATTGCCAATGGGAATTGTCGAAACTTTTCGTTACCACCAAAACATGATTTTTTGATGATATGATTCATCAATTGAAGGTAAGCATGGTGTCCACCATAAATTCACTTATTCAAATCAATTCAGCGTCACACAAATGGCTTGATAATGCAAGCATGACATCCATTGTAGCCATGAATAGTGATCCTAAATAAGGTTTTATATGCAGGAAGGTCATGTATTGTAAAAAGTAATGTTGCCCTTAATGTGAACCTCAAACAAGAACCATCCCTTAAAGATTGAAATGCATCAACCCCTTCCCATAATTATTTTAACTCGTCATATATTGGCTCCAAATGAACATCTATTATATCTTAATTTGTAATTTTTATCTTGTATAACCAATGAAAAATCAAGAAATATGGTTTGTGATGCAAATATGGGGCCTAAACATCATAAACACATCAACTTTAGTTAGCAAAATCTCTTGAAGATCCCTTCTTTCTTTAATGAGGATCAATTTACAAGAACTTGTATAAATACCAAAAATGGTGTTCCGACTTAAGAAACCTTCAAACAAAAGATCAAGAATTTTATATTGCCCTCCAAATAGTATTTCTACAATCCTTCATATTCCTCTCATGAATGAATTCACAAAAACTTTATGAAACTCCTTATCTTACCTTCTAGCCTAAGCCTTCCTCGCTACTAGCCATAATTTTTCCCAAAGCTTATTTTTGGGTGATATCTACAATGTTTCTAAATAAACCAAGCACCATTCCTAATACCCTTTATGGAAATTAGGGTTATCCATTAACCTTAGGGTTCTTCTCCCAATACAACCCTTCTAAAACTCCAAAAAAGGGTTTTATACACCTAATTAGGTCTCTTAAGCAAGGTGGTTTATAAGTTATCCTACTTTCACATGTATAATGACTCCAAAACCTATTGATTAATTCTTAGGGGACCTATCCATGATGCACACCAAGTTTCAAGCCTTGGAATTGATTTGAGCTCTTAGAAATCAAAAATAGTAATTTGGATAAAACATATCCCATGTCCTACTCGAAAGCCTACTAAATTTCATAGTTATGGTTTTATTCATTTTCAAGGCTTACAATCAATTCTACAAGTTCTACCCTACCTACCATTATCTCTTCACTAAGTTTTAGACCTTGTTAAAAATGTATCATGTAAGAAGCAAGTAATTTACCAATCGGTTTCCCAACTTTCCTTGTGACATAGTTTGTCTTAGGTTTGAAGCAATAAATGAATACATACATTGTATTTTAAAAATTACACATGATATTTAGAGTCTAAGAGATCAGAAACAAACTTTTAAACATTTACTCAACCTTTATTCTATCCATTCATAAAATATTTGTACCAAAACCTTACTTATTTTTGGGTTCCTCCTACTCAAAGATTGTCCCTCCATACATTCACTAGTTCTCTCCTTTACCCTTCTCACTCACCTCCTCCTTATGCTTACCACTTCTCCTTACTCTTCCTTCACTCCCTCCTTTCATTATTATCTATTCTTTATATTCTTATCCTCTTTATTTCTTATTCGAATTGTCCATCCTTTATTCTTGTGGTTGATATTTACGTAACGTGTAATCGGTTTTCATAACACCCTTACAAAGGTGATAGACCACAAGTGACTCAAAATATAATTATGAGAGCTATCATTGCTATTATAACCCCTTATACAAGGTCCCTAGCCCTATTCTAGCACCTAGATAACTTTTTACAAGTTCAAATATTAAAATATGCAAAATGGAGGGATGTAACATCCTCATTTTAAGACATTAGACACAAGGAATTTTTTTTTAAATTATGTTCTCTCTTATAAATTAGCATAATTTAAAACACACATTTCATTGCCAATCCATCCATCTCATCACATAAAACCATATGCATGCATTTGTAATAACTCGGTGAAACACCGATCTCTCATTCCATGAATCGGTATTAAACCGATATCTCATATTAACTTAATAAGGTGTATACTACGTATACTTGGTTCCTTTACCCTCTCAGGGATACCCAAGTGTTATGTCTAAGAAACTTATCTGAATATCTGTTATCGATATTCATATGAAATCCTGCATCTTAGACTAGGTGACATAGGACAACGCAACCAGCAGCTTGCGATACTTTGGCCAAAGTTTTTAAACATGTCTACCATGTTTACATTCCAAGATGACATACTCATCGAAAGGAATATGTCCTTCACCACACTTTCACTTATTATCTAGAATGGTCTTTCTTGACTTCTGTCAATTCAATCTAATTCAAGGTTTCACACTAGACAAGGGCAACAACATGCACTAGTGTGGAAGACTACTCGTGGTGACTAAGGATACATAGACATACTCAATTGACTTACGTCGATTGGGTGTGTCTAGTTACCCTAAGTCAACATGAGTTGACCTCAACACTAGATCATGTTTTTATCTCTATTTAGGTGGAACCATGATTCAATCTTCCACTTATGTCAATCGAGTTAATCGAACTAAGTGGGGTGTTGAGGCATAACAGTTGCATCATAGTATCCTCGTAATGACCCCTGTCATTATGAAGGTACTATGCCATAGTTGCTATGTTCCAACATCCAACTAAGTTTCCTCAACTGGACTAACATACTTAATATTATAATTTTATTAACCCAATTAATCATTATCTTAAATATTAATGATAACAACGCTTTAAGAGTCAACTAAGCATCATTTAACCTAAAAATGTTACAAGGTGTAAATTACATGAGAGGTAGGTATGCAGATAAAATATGCTTTCCTAACCATTCCAAATACATGCTTATGTTTATCTTAATCTTATCTGTCTATTTCATATGTTGACATGATTGAACTTAATGTTATGAAAGTGTGATCATTAGATCTTTTACTTCAGTTTTAGCTTATAACAAGCTTATTGAAACTTTTACTTTAGACTTCATAATGTTGAAGTCTAAATCCTTTTATTATCCTTTTTAAGAATTCCTATTTCAATTACATAAATCTTCTTAAGGGAAACACAACCAATCATTGTCATAATTTAATCATAACACTTAACAATATATCAAATAAATCTCTTTGTTTAATTACAAGGAAAATATCATTTTTCCTTTAACAAGGACTAATGTCCTAATTAAGAAAACATATCCCATATACTTGAACACAAACAAGAATTCATACTCATTTATATAATTCAATCAAATTCCCCTTTTACTATTTAAGGATCCACTCAAGAGTATCAACTTAGTTGTGCTCTTTCACTGGAAAATAGATCAACTACTAGAGTAGGTCCTTAAACTAAGAAGCTGATATATTATAAGATCTAATAAGTTTCTTAATCCCATAACACTTAAATACCTAACTACCCCCTTCATGAATGATATTACTCAAAACTATATCACAACTTATGCCAATGAAGGTATCACAATAAAGTAGTAATCAACAATCATCAAGCCATTCATTTATCAAAAAGGGAGTGATCCACTCACTGAACTTAGGAATATTTCAGGGATTACAAAATGTCATTGCATCAATATAAAACTAGTTTTATTACATCTTCTTTTCCCGACAAAAGTAAATTTCAAGTAATGTTGCTACATAATCATCATAATAAAGAGACAATTTCTTTAGTAAAATAAATGTAACTTTCTATATGTATTTCTCCTTTCATCTTTTATGAAATCCATCTACAAAATTGTTAGCACGAGTCAGTTCATATGAAATGAGCATGATAAGCGCTATAACATTAAAACATTGTGCTTTTATCTAACTGTTTCATAAAAGGAACCATGTTGTTAATGAAACAATTCCGAAATCACAAATTAAGATTAACAGAAAGACTTTCCAAAATATAACAAATCAAGAAGGAGAGAGAAAGATCATAGAATCAATAAGAAGTAATATTTAAGTAAGAACTAATTAAATCAACATAATTAATTCTATCTCAAACACCAATATGAACTCATTACAACCTGTTAGTCATCTAAACAACAATATTAAAGAAGGAATAAATTCATATTTCCAATCCTAATCTTATCTTCTCACCAAGTTTCCAACTAAAGTTCCACGACTCACCTATTCGGTATTTTCAAGAAGAAGCAAAAATATATAAACAACTACCTTTCTAAAATAATTATACTATTTTTTTATTCAAAATTTAACAACTTGTATAATAACCGAAGATCAAACATAAGCTCCGAATATCATTCCATTAAACACTCTTACCTATCTTAGGCTCAACACAAATTTTAAGAATTAGGTTGATCAAGAACAAGTCCCAACACTAAAGGTAAGAAAGGTTTAATCTATTAGAAACAAGACCCAGTAACTCATGGTGCAAGTTTTCAAAGTCCTACATTCATGTCCAAATTCAAACTCAAAAGTAGAATCATAAGAACACCGTAAAATCCTTAAACATCAACAAATACATGTTCCTTATTTCACAAACCACAAAGAAACACGAGCTATAGTTTTAAATAACACACAACTCAAATCATTCATTCCCAATTCAAGAAAAGGAATAGGAAAACTAAAAGTTCGAACCAGTCCAAACCTATATCATTCCTAGTCTTATCTTAAAGGTTGAACTCATATTAATGAAAAGATCATAATAATGAATGAAAAAATAATTCATAATCAAAAAGACTCCAACCATCACAAAGGAATGTCTTACAAGAGACCCAATAGAGTCACAGTCATGAAGACAACATGATAACTCAAGGTTCCAAGATAGTATGAATTATAGCAAGAAAATAATGCCGATATACACCCACATAATTCCAAGTTACACAAACTCAAAATTTGGAAACAACTCTTAAAAGAGAGTCCATTAAATGAAGAATGCTTCCCTTCAAGAAAGGTAAACAAAGTTTAACTAGACCACTAGAATAAGAAGCCATTAATATTTATCTCAAAGCTTCAAACAAACCAAACTTAACAATTCCTCCTTATGTAGGCCAACCCAACAAGGGTTAAAGTTCCAAATAACTCATAAAAGAAAAATAAGGAGAAGAGTACCAGCCTTAGCTACTATACGGGTTCACCCGATAAGGTTGTAACTATCTAAACAAGAAGGGTAGAGAGAGAGCATAAGGAAAATCTCCATTCAATAAATGCTTACCCAGGATCAAAAATCCTTGAAAACTTTCTAGGATTAAAATATCTACTAAGGAAACCACAAGCCCAGAATGGGTTTACAAAATACGATTTAAACGCAAAAGAATAGAACCAAAACATTCCACAGGCATACTTTCCTGTTCGACTTCCATCCAGATAAGGTTCTATAAAAGAAACAAAGATTTGATACAGTTCCCATTTGGGGAAGAACCCAAAATAAGTGTATCCCAGATCTAAACAAATTGGATATTCCTTGCAAGTAACGAAAATATAGTCACGAAACAATTCAAACAAAAATAGTTGGTCCTTACTGCCATCAACAAGCAAACGAACAAAAATGCAGAACACAAAGATTTTCTTAAGTCGCAGCCATAAATATTAACTGCCAAACAAATTCTCCTACAAAGTTAGACTCCAATCAATAACAATAATGAGATCACTCAAGCATAAATCTACAGATTTCAACAAAACCAAGCTACTATTAATGCATACACAATACCCAATCTAGGTATCCATTCAATAGAGAAACAAACACAAATTCATTTCAATTCCAAGAAGGTTCAAATGTAAATAAGTTAACAAAATTGTAAATAAATCAATACCGCCCGAGCTCATATTCCATGCAACAAACACATAATCATATTGCATCCAAAATAACCAAGTCGAAATGTCATTATTTTACTGAGAAGAAACACAAAAACTAGAACTAGAGAGTTTCCAAAAATAACATAGTTCTTTTAATGAAGACATTTAAATAAAAGCAAAAGACTTAAAGAGATAGGGCCTATCATGCCTGATAGAGTCATGTTGCCTTCTATTCCTTGTTGCAAATCTTCAAGCATAACCTCGATAGAAAATTTTCCACGAAAACACCAACAACCAGCTCTAAAAATTTGTTTCCTTCTTATAACTTCCTCGCTTGATTCCCATTACCATCACCACCATGCAAGGAAAAATAAGCATGCACGATTTGAACTGGGGTTCAAAATGAAAAACCACATGCAGAGCTACAAGCTCACCAAAACCAAATGAACAATGAAAAACCGAAAACCATCTTTTCTTCCAACTTCCCTACTTCCTAGGTAGTTTTTTACAATTGCTAAGATCAATTAATGCAAACAAGACTGACAGAGTCCTTCCTTCTTTCCCACCTCCACCAACTCATGTTTGGCTATTACCAAGTTTAAAATCCCATGCAACTAATACTTTAACAGAGGTGCTAACTCATCCTCCACTAACATTTCATGAACTTGCCAAAATTGGCGACAACAAAGAGTTTAAAGCCCCATTTAATCCTCTTAAATAATTAGATATTGGTGCCACCAACATCCCATTGTATGTCTTCCATGCCATCCCTTTAGGTTAGTCCAAGTCTTAGGTTAGGTTCATAACATTAGATTAGAAACCAACTTAGGTCCTTAGGTTAAATTCTATTAGTTTAGTCTTAGGTTATCCTAGTTACATGTCTTAGGATCCCCTTCCTCTAATAAACAATCCTCATTAATAAAATAACCTAGTCACTTAGGAACCTAGATTTAATTAGATTCCCTTAATAGTTATTAAATTATCACTTCAAAATTACCAAATGGAGAACTAATATGACGTTATTGGATCGCTTGTGAAGGGTGCGAGCATAAAAAGTCACCCGAGATCCTGTGGCAATCCTGTGTTTAGAAATCTAACATTCTTCCCAACTCGGTCAAGATGACCTCAACATCATGAAATTGAAAGCATGCCTTGGATCACTAAAATTGATCCAAGGTATATATATTCCGCATCGAGAGATCATGAAGATCAAGCACAAGTTCAAGTGCAATAAATACTATGAACTAGTTTAAGCTGAATCAATTTCTTCTATCCACATGCAGTGAACATTCAACATAAGAAGGAATGAAATACTTCATTTTAAATTCAAAATAGACATGACATAATTGTATCTATTTCCATAAGATAACATATTATCTACAAAAACATGATTATTTAGTTCACAAGAGTACAATGTCTTCAAACAAGAATCACATATCAACGTTTGCAAATTTGAGTACATAAGTCATAATAGATATCAACCATGTTAGAGGCATTACATACCTCCCTCCTAAAAATCATCATTGTCCCGATGATTAACTAGTCCATATTTTAACAAGAAAAATAATCATAATTATAGTTCTTTTATCTTCAAGTTCTCAAACAGAAACCAAATTTGAGAAATTCAAGTTTTCATAATTTATTACAACATTAAAATAGATGTTCCAGTATTGATAAAATATAGTACCTACCCAAAACTGGAAGAATTAAAGATAGCTTTAAAATAAATTCTTTAATTTTTTCCAATCATCAAAACTAATATTGTTCAAATAAATGAGGAAAAAAAGTTTTCATGTCCTCAAGTTTTTCCCAAGTTACACTTTCTTCATTAAACTAGTCCCACTGAACCTTGCATTGACTAATTTCACTATTTCGCAAGTATAAATAGAAAGTTTCCAGCACTCTTATGGGTTCAACCAAGATTATTTCCGGGTCTTAGACTTGCAAGGAATCCCAATTTAACACATGTGATAAATTTGAAAGGTATTTCTTAAGCAAAGAAATATGGAAAACATCATGCATTCGTGACAAAGCGGGAGGTAATTATAAATGATAAGCTCGATGTTTGATCACCTCAACAATCTCGAAAGGTCCCACAAAATGAAGTGATAGTTTGGTTTCCTTGCCAAAGGTTATAGAGCTCTTTTTAGGCTTAGCACCTAAAAAGACCTTTTCACCAAGTTCAAATTTCTTATCAATCCTTTTCAGATCTGCATAACTTTTCTACCTATCTGGCAACTTTTTTAATCGTTCACGAATCATTTTCACTTGTTGTTCCATTTCGTAAAGATTTTAAGGTCTAATTACCTCTCTATCTTTAATGTTATCCCAACTAACTGGAGTTCTACATTTCCTTCCGTATAATGCTTCGAAAGGTGCCATTTTCAAAGAGGTGTGATACGTATTATCGTATGCAAATTCAAATAGAGGAAGGTATTCTTCCCATTTGTACTAGTGATCTGTGCAGTACATTCGTAACATATCCTCCAAAACTTGATTAACTCTCTCAATTTGACCATCAGCTCCGGATGGTATGCAAAACTCAAATTCAGCTTTTGTTCCTAAGGTTGCATTCTAGGGTCCCTATAAGATATAATCAATTCAGTATCCCATGTAATATGAAAATTCCATGCACAAATATTTTCACTAATACAGGTGAATCATCCTTAAGATTACCAGCAATAAAATGTGTTACTTTTTTCAATTTATCAACAACTAAAATAACATCATGTTTATTTCTTCTCATATGCAGCCCCTGGAAAAAAATCCATGCTAATTACTTGCCACCTATATTGCGGTATGCTATGAGGATATAATAAACCCATTGGGTGCATATGCTCAACCTTAACATGTTGACATTCCAAGCAGTGTGAAACAAAATCAGTTATGTATTTCTTCATCCCTTTCCAAAAATATTGTTGTTTTACATCAGCAAGCATTTTTGTAATACCGGATGTCCTGAGTAAGGTAAATTATGAAATTCCATCATTAACTTTTTCCTTAACTCATTTCCTAAAGGTACGTACACCTTCTTTCCATATCTCAAAATTCCTTTGTTATCGAAGTTAAAACCTTTATATATTACTTCGTTTAGATCTGCAACAAGTGTTGTTTTTACCTGTTGAAAGTAAAAATCAGATTCCATGATACTTTTTACCTCATCCTTAAACTGAGTTCTCAAAATTATAAGTGTAGAAATATGTTTCCTAGGAATTAGTGCATCTGCCACTATGTTTTCTTTTCCTTTAATGTAACTTATGTGAAAATCATATTGTGACAAAAAATCCAACCATCTTGGTTGTCTTGCATTCAAATTTGGATGAGCGAAAATATACTTCAGCCCAAGATGATCAGTCTTTAATTCGAAAGGTCTTCCTAAAAGATAATGTCTCCATACTTGAAGTGCATGAATTATGGCAGAAAGTTATAGGTCATGGGGATCATAATTCAACTCATGCAGCTTGAGTTTTCTTCTCTCATATGATATAACATGTTTATTTTATAATAGAATACCTCTAAATCCTTCACTGTAAGCATCTCAGAATTATTGTAAAGTTTCCATTATTGGTAAAAAGATAAACCAACAACAAAACCACGAAAAATAACACCAAAAACATAAAAACTAGCAACTATCTCAAACTTTTAACCCCTTCCCTTTGGATCTTAACTGCATCTTGAGGGGAGAGATAGCCCCTTTCTTCTTCCTACTCACAACAGTCCAATCCTCAGATGTATTTGGATTTACATTTTCAAAATGGTTTGGATTCAAAACATCAATCTATTCCTTGAAATTTTGAGGCTCAATTAAAGCATCCTCCTTTTCTGGATCATTCAAAATCTTAGGTTTAGAATCTGAGTCACCATCTGAAGGATCATTCACCACTAAGTGTCTAGGATTAAAATTCTTCCACCATGAGCTTTTCCTTTTAGCATGTTTCCTTATCAAGTGACAATTTGAAGCTAGATGGCCAAGAGAAAAGCAATTTCTACACCTAAAGGGAAACCCTTCATAATCTAGATTTTGTAACCAAGTTCGATCCTCCACTTTGAGTTCAATAGCAGTAGGGAAATCAACAAGAAGTATCCATATCAACCAAGATTCTAGCATACATTGTGTGCTCAAAATCATCATTTTTTTGATCAATAGATAAACATTTCCCTAAAGTATTGCCAATAGTGGTTAAATAGCTTTCCAACCAAAATTGGAGAGGTAGATACGAAAGATGAATCCACATTGGTTTAACATGGAAGGAATCTGAGACTGGGTTAAATAAATGAAACCATAGTTTCATCGAATCATATGGGATTCAAAATCCCAAACTTTCCCAAAAATAAGATCTCTATCTGTAGCCAAGCAAAAGCAACAATAAAAAAACCCCAAGCATAGGGAAAAATATCCATCCTACCTTCCAAAAAGGGGGCCCATTGCCTCAAAATCCATGCATGACGTGCTGGAAGACCAGGACAGAAGTTGAGAAATCTGCATATCAGTCTCTTCCTTTTCGAAAGATGTTTCAGATTGAACCACCTCATCACCAAAACAAACTGATGGGGTTGATTTTGCATAATCCATTGTCTATTACGTTTGGCATCATTAAAACCCTATCTCCATTACGAGATCGCTGCAGTGCATCCTTGAAAGATGTCTGAATAGGGAATGATTCAAATTAGTATTTTCAC
This sequence comes from Taxus wallichiana var. yunnanensis, assembly GCA_018340775.1. Taxonomy (NCBI): domain Eukaryota; kingdom Viridiplantae; phylum Streptophyta; class Pinopsida; order Cupressales; family Taxaceae; genus Taxus; species Taxus wallichiana. The sequence continues at coordinate 259,895,233 of CM031240.1, forward strand.
TCCCAAAATGTTGCTTGGACAGGTTCTGTTTGATAGCAACAGGGGTAGCAGCATCTCCACCCAACTGTGGATCCCCATGCACCATATCTGCCACACCTATTCCCCCAACATCAAGGAGATTCAAAATCTGTCCCATGCAATAGTTTGTAGACCGCGGAAGAGCCGCGCATAGGAACTCCATTGACTGAACCAGGGATCTCGGTGTAGAGAGGAAGGGTTTAGAGGTGCTTCCCGGACAAAGATCCAATATTAGCAGAGTCGATGGGGGATTTACCAGACATGGGTTGCTTCTGGATCAAAACCCCCAAAACCTCAGAGTCCTGGGTCGTGCCCTCCACATCCTAAAAAAACTGACTTAGAATCAAAGCCACTTTATAGATCTAGCTCTGATACGCCATTGCAGCCATCAGGGAAGCAACCACCGTTTCTTTTAATAGAGTTTGTAGGGGCACTGAAACAAGGCCGACCAAGTGTTCCCCTACCTCCCTTGCTCATCTTCCCACATCCATGGCCAAATCAAAACACAGAGCGATCATCGTGGCCACCGCCATCGCTAGGGTTTCCGGCCATATGCCTAGAGATAATTTTTTAAATGTTAAATATTTTAAAGGATGAGTGTTGGTCATATTTTAAGAAGAAATGAGGCACATGCATACTACTAACTATAGCCAATACTCACAAACTCATACATGCATTGAAGTATTGATGATATTATTTTTATAAGACTATTTTTTTACATATATTAAGAACTAACTACATAAAACATTTCTAGGAAATGTATGCAAACAATTGGGTGATCAACCAATGATTCTTGTTGGGGATTTCACTTAGCTATAATCTATAAAGGACATCTCTCTTTATGTTATAAATTTCATATTATAAATATATCCTCTACTACTTCCAATTTTATTTATGATGATTTTTACTTGAATAAATTTACAAATTATTGACAATCAACCCCCTTACATCCATCATTTTTCAACACTTTTAAGAAGCACAGTTGGAATTAGAATGTGGGACACTTTCAACACCATTGTTACATTGCAAGCAATATCTTGTCGGCACGGAAATAATCTTAAACATTAATTCATTTTTATAAAAATATTAATAAACATTAAACATACAAACCCTATATTTAATGACTGGAAGATTTTAATGAAACAAATAAAGATATGAAAGATCCAAGCTAAATGTTACATCATTTGATTAGCAATTCACTTGTATGAAACAAATAATCTAGTTAAAGTACATAATAAAAAAATGCTTTAAAATATCTATCTAAATCAGAACAAGGAATACTTTAAGTATGTCATGTGTTTGAGATTACAAGCGTCAATGATGACCGGTTAATAACATTGTGTATAACGATGGTTCAAGACCACCGAACTAATGATGTGTGTAATCGTAGAATATGATAAGTATAATGGTGCACCATGGGACCCAAGAAGCCAAAAACTAGTTACTATATTATTTATAACAAGAGGTAATCATGAGAAATTTCCACTAAAAATGGCATGAGAACTTATTATACATAAGTCGCAAGGATTGACTTTACATAAAGCATCCATACATGTTGGAGATGGGGAAATCAAGGTTCAAATTTCATAATAGTATCACAAGTTATCTCTATTGATTCATCAAGAATAATATTATTGTTCTCTTTTGATAATTACTTTGTGCTAAAATCAACTATGTATGTAAAACAAAGGTTCTACTTAAAGAGAAACGACTACAAATGTTATCTCATATTGCTAACAATAGGTATAAGACATACTAATGCTATTAAATTATATTTCTTTTCCTTTTTATTCACATGAATGATTATCAATCTAGTTATATAAAACATTTTCCACCAACATATGATGTCAATATTATGTGGCCTAACACACACTCTCAACATCTATCGCATACATAGTGAGATGGAAGCACCAGGGGTCAAACTATGCATTTGAATTGAAATTTTACATGTTACCAATATACATTAGCATACTCATATTTTGATACATTTTGTTTTGTCATGTTATCATTCGATTCCATTATGTATAAATTCTACTCTTTTTGTGTAGGACATGTGAAAATAATGTGCAACATCGCTAATTTCCTACTTCGCATTCCCTTTCTACAACAGCTTTCTATCTTTCGATATATTTATCATTTGTTCCTATATTTATTTACTCGTTTTAATTTCTTGTTGACGGTAAAGAAACATAGTTGACACTATTACTTTTTAAAAATACTAATTGCAATATGTATATACAATATACTCATTTGTATTATATTCCTTTCAATGTATATTTTTGTATATTTATGAACCTCTCACATATTCCTTTCAATATATTATCATTTTGTATACCTATGAACCTCTTACATATACATATGGACAATGTGCGGCTCACCGCCCAAATAGAAAAATTGAGAGAACCCACAACTTCGACCACCTAAAGCAAGACTCAAGGTTGAGTGAGAAAACTATATGGCTTAAATTTGATCCATGTTAAAGTGTGTGTGTGTGTGTGTGCGCGCACACCCCCACACACACACATATTCAAACTGATCAATCAAATTATAATCTTCAAACTGAAATGTTCTCTATTTTTAATGTTGGATGAGCTAGAGCATTAAAGGAGGACCTAGGCACGCACACAAAATATTATGTTTTCTCTTTTTTTGATGCCTCAAACATTAATTACACTGATAGGCGTTTCCGAATGGGAGTTTCAATGGTTGTGCCTCGACAAGACTCGGGGAATGGAAGGTCAAGGTTTCGCGTTGGTGGTTGTTAACATATGACATCATCGGTATGTTGATGAGTGAAAGCCCGATCACTACCTTAATTGCTCAACGAAACCCTAATCGCAGATGTGCATTAAATCGACGACATAAGGAACCCTAAAAGAATTTTTTTGTCTAACATATGAAAAGTTCAAAGTTTGAACATGTGTAATTTTCCTATCTATATGGGTGGAAAAAGACTCTCCGCTGGGACAAAAATCCCGCCTCTCCACACAATACACCAACAATTGTCACTTAAAGATCAATTAGCATTTTCCTCTATTGACATTAGTTCTATTGATCAACCACACCTTGCTTTGATCTAAGATATCTCTATAGTATGTTTCCTTCATGACATGTGCACCACACCCTTTTTCTCCTTTAAGTGATATCAAAGATAAGTTTCCTACTCTACTTTGATGGTACCCCGAGCGAAGATCTAATTTTGTGAAATAAATAGCACCATGTAATTCATCAAGTAAATCATCAATTATTGGAATAGGAAACTTATATTTGATGGTGTACTTGTTGAGTTCTCAATAATCTAGACAAATCCTATGTTTCATCCTTCTTACACACCACAACCACTTGGTGAAGAATATACACTCTAGTTATGCCTGATGATACATGCCTTCAACATTTCCTATATCATTTTCTTGATCTCACTTTTCTAGGAATATGGATATCTATATGGTCTAATGTTAGGTGTTTGGCTCCCTAGAATCAAATGAATGGCATGATCATGATCCCTAACTAGTGGTAGTCCCTTTGGAATTTCATCGGAAACAAATGAGTGAGCATTAACAATATGTCAAGATTGGGTGACATTGAAGACTTTGTATTTTGTACTTCTATGGAAAATAACTTTGATATAAATCCATCTACTCCTTTTCTGAGAACCTTTTACATCTGATGAGAGATAATAATCATGGAGACTTAGCTACCATCCCTTTCATTTGTATTATCCTTTCATCTGGATGAAATCGCATGAACAATTCTTCAAAATTCATCTCTATAGTACCTAAGGTTGTGAGCCATTAGACACCCAAAACAATATCAGCCCCTCCCATCGAAATAGAAAACATAGGTGAGTCTAATATGTAGTCTCCCATGGAAAGCTTAATACTATGACACTTTCCCGTGCACTTGACTGTCCCACCATCTCGTAATCATAACTTGTATTTCGGAGTCAGGTAAATAAAACAATTGAGGCAGAAACTAACTTACTATTTATGAAGTTATGAGTACTCCTCGAGTCAATCAATATTGTCACCTTCTATTAGTTGAGATAGCCAATAACCTTGAGTGTTTGAGGAGTAATAATACCTGAAAATGCATGGCAATAAATTGTAGGTTGGTGGTCCTCTACTTCATCTTCTATTGGTTCCTCAGCCTCTCCTATAACTTCAGCTTCCTCGTTATCCTCATTACCTCCTTCAATATAGAACAACTTCTTCTCAGCACATTTGTGTCCCGGTCCATATTTGGTGTCACAGTTAAAACATAATCCTTTTGCTCTCTTTTCTTCCATTTGTTGAGGAGTCAGTCTAATTGGCCTAGCGAATGAAGGGGAAGAGATACTACGATCTCTGGTGTTAATGAAAGGTGGCCTCCTACTACAAAGAAATTTTTCCTCTGCTCGATGTGCCATGATAATAGAATCAAAAAGCTTGAGTGGATTAAACATACATACCTCATGCTTGATGTGGTCCTTAAGACCCCCAAGAAACAGGTCATTCAGATTCCTTTTGGAATATTCTCCACCCTTAAGGATAGGTTCTGGAATTGATGCACATAATCTTTGATTGATCTTGTTTGTCGTAAATTTTCCAATTTACTAAATTATTTCTCTGAAACACTGGAACTATATTGCAATTGCAACTCCTCAGTATAAATTGTCCAAGTGACATTGAGACCATTCTTCTGCCTCTGAGCACATAACCATCGATACCAAATGAATCGAGATACAGGGATGCCAATGTCACCTTTTTTCCTGATGGTGTTTGATATAACTCAAATAATTTTTCCATTTGATTTATCTAATTCAATGGATCCTTCCCATCAAATTTGTGCATATCCACTTTCGACATCATGTTCCATGGTTGCAATAAGTTAGATTCTCGATTGGACTAGAAAAGTGATTCAAAATGGTTATTTTGTCCATATTGTTTACCATTTACATGTTGCATGATATCATCCAATCGCTGATTGATTTGGTCTATGTCTCCTTTAGAGGCCATCTCGGATTGTACATTTTGCATCTCATACTCGGGTTGGCTCACCTTATGATCAATAGAGATAAACCCTAGTGTTGAGGAATCAGTATTTACCCCTTCGACTCCAAATCTTCAATCACCACCCCATCTTTATCCGGGGTTTTACCCAAAGTGACAGGATTCTTTTTGCTCTAGTGGAAGGCACTCCATGATGTCAAACCTTAGGGTTTAGGGAATCGATACGAATTCGGCCGAACAGAAACAACATGCGAGAGATATACTAATAATATGTTTTTGAGAGCTTTTCAAAAATGTAAAGAACTCAAAAATTCCACAAATTTAGGTTTGGGAGCATTTTTATCAAAACACATAAATTTGCAATAAATTTTGCAACAGATATCAAAAAGCTCTGAAATTTTCAAAGATTTTTACTTGGAATTATTTGCAACTATGGTAAAAATATCTCCCACAAATTTGATGTGGTTCGTAAGATATAGTGGAAACAAAAAATTAGGGTTTTTGCCCTAATTTTGGCCCAAATCGTAGCTCTGATACCACTTGTAATGAAATTACTTGTATAATTCAAATTATGAGTAGAAATAGAACACCAAATAACACAATATTTCAGAATAATGATCTCAATATGCAATTAGAATAACTTCGCCACTTCGAGGGGGCAACCTCCAAACCATAAAATAAGACTCAAATGCTCCAATGATGATCAACTACTACCTACAATCCCCTATATATACTATTCATATGTTATGGCCATCACCAAGGCTGACCTACTAAGCATGAGAAAGTATAAATGATATAATAAAATGATATGATAAGCCACAAGTTGGCTACTCATAACCTAATACAAGCAATAGGTTAAGGGCGTAGCAGATATTATTTTCCTCTAGGAGTTTTATCTAAAAAATAACATATCACGTGTAGTATGGTAGTAGGACATTGTGACCATGTTTTGAATCAAGAAAAGGTAAAATTGATTATCCAAGGACCAACTGGAACCAATAAGTCATATCTTACCAAATTTGAAATCAAGAATAGCTAAAATTAATTATCCAAGGAATAACTAGAACATATAAGTCATATCTTAACAAAAATATCATGCATGCATTAGAATCTCGATCAATAGATGGAAAAGGTTCCTTTTATTCTTTCTCATACAAAAGTTGTAGTTATCAACATACATGCCCGAACCATATGTACTAGTCTCGTGATAATAATTTAAAATGTTAAATATTTGAAAGGATGAGCGCCGATCATATTTTAAGAATAAATGTGACACATGCATACAACTAACTATAGCCAATTCTCACAAACTCATACATTACATTCAAGTATTGATGATATTATTTTATAATACTAAAAAAATTAAAGATATTAAGAACTAACCACATCAAACATTTCTAGCAAATGTATGCAAATAATTGGGTGGTCAACCAATGATTCTTGTTGAGGATCTCACTCAACTACCATGTATATAGGACATAGTCAAGTATACCATGTGCTCGAGATTACAAGACGTCCAATGATGACCATTTAATAGCATTGTGTATAATGATGGTTCGAACCGTCGAACTAATGAAGTGTGTAATCATATAATATTAGAATATGATAAGTATAATGGTGCACCATGGGAATCAAGCAACCCAAAACTAGTTGCAATAATATTTGTAACAAGAGGTAATCATGAGAAAGTTCCATTAAAAATGGCTTGAGAACTTACTATACATAAGTCACAAGGATTGACTTTGCTTAAAGCAACCACAAATGTTGGAGATGGGGAGAAATCAAGGTTTAGCTTTCATAATAGTATCACGAGTTATCTCTATTGACTCATCAAGAATAATACCATTATTCTCTTTTGAGCATTACTCTGTGCTAAAATCAACTATTTATGTAAAACAAAGGTCCTACTTGAAGAGAAACAACTACAAATGTTATCTCATATTGCCAACAACAAGTATGAGACATACTAATGCTACTAAATTAAATTTCTTTTCGTTGTTATTCACATGAATGATTATCAATCTAATTGTATAAAACATTTTCCACCAACATATGATGTCAATATTATGTGGCCTAATACACACTATCAACATCTATTGCATACATAGTGAGATGGAAGCACCAGGGTCAAACTATTCATTTTAATTGAAAGTTTATATGTTACTAATATACATTAGCATACTCATATTTTGATACGTTTTGTTTTGTCATGAAATCATTCCATTCCATTATATATAAATTCTACTCTTTTTGTGTAGGGCATGCAAAAATAATGTCCACCATCAATAGTTGCCTACCTCGCATTCCCTTTCTACAACATTTTCTATCTTTCATTTCGTGTTAATGGTGAAGCAACATCATCGACACTATTACTTTTACAAAAACACTAATTGCAATACATATATACAATTTGTTGTCATTTGTAATATATTCCTTTAAATAGATATTTATGTATACTTACAAACCTCTCGCATAGTCCTTTCAATATATCCTTTTGTATACCTATGGACCTCTCGCATGTACGTACGTACGAAGCCACTCGCCAACCAAACAAACAAATTGAGAGAACCCACAACTTAGACCACCTAAAAGAGTGCCCGAGACCGAGTGAGCGAACACCGATGGCCTATATTTGATCCATGTATTCAATACTTTTTGGTTTGGCGTTTTCTTTCAGGTGTAGCCCACAATAATATCCTTGGAGATCGCCTAAAGCTACGAATACAACCAAATGCCCAAATACCGTCCTCATCGATGAATAAAGCCATAAATGTATAACATTTACGGTTTCCAAGTTTTATCGCTTCCATCCGACTGCGAATGGCTGAACTTAACGTGAAACGCTCGCAGGCACGTGGACGCGCGTGCGTGGCAGGCGGTCTCCTCCATTCCATCGCCAGCCATTCAGGCGACAGGTGGCAACGCGCAATTTCTTATCGTCGCACTCGTGACTCGTCGTACTTGTGGGCGACCTCAATTCTTCGCTGCCACGTCATCCGTCGCTTTCACCAGCGCGCCGTTCAAATTTTGTATTCTCACGTCACCAATTCCTTCCGTCAGTACGACGCGGGCCCCACTCACCCCGAATAAGTCCATCTCTTTTGAAAATTAAGAATTTGCAGCCAATGGGAGGGGCGCCCTCCACGAAGCTGGGAATCCATGGCAACTTTTATCTTTGGGTGTGTCTGGACAGCACTATGCACCCTTTTCTGATTGCGTCTCTCGATGCGCTACCCACGCCAGGTGGCGGGACCCGCGCGCCAAATAATTCAGGCCACGTGTTATTTTTAATCAATAATAGCGTCCAATTATACTCAACTAAAAGGTGTAAAGCGTCAACAACGCGCCCTCCCTCTCTCTGCAAATATTAATACTGTGCACACAGCAAAGAGGACACGGAATTAAAAGGGTTTCCGCTTATTTTTTCTATTGTGTTTCTGTGCAGACATTTAGATGGCGACTTCAAAAGAATTCTGAGTTAGGAACAGAAAGAGCTAAAAGGTTTACTGTTTTTTCTGTTTTTTTGGCTGCACAATGAGCTCCAAGTGGTTGAATTTGAAGGATTGCGACAGAGAAAAACTGAAAAAAGGCCCCTGGACTTTCGAGGAGGATATTCGTCTTCTTCGTTGCATAAAAATCCACGGTCCGAGCCGCTGGAGCGCTTTAGCAAGAGTTTCAGGTGAAAACCAGTTTGCATGGAGAAATATCGATACAATTTGAGCGGTTAATTTATCTAATTTGTATGTTTAATGATGCAGGGCTTCAAAGATGCGGGAAAAGCTGCAGGTTGAGGTGGGTCAATTATCTTCGACCAGATTTGAAGCGTGGCAGCATCACTGCCGAAGAAGAACGTCTCATTTTGGATCTCCACGCTCGTTTCGGCAACAGGTACCTTTTGCCCAAATTGGTTTTTAGAAAATGTTCAAGATAGCAATTTTAAGGCTCCTTATCTTGGATTTTTTAGCATATTCTATAAATTAATAACTTTATTATTTTGGAAAGATGCATAACTCCATTTCAAGGTTTCTATTTTAGATAAAGAAGAATTCACATTGCAAATTTCTTGTTAATAAGGTCTTTGTGTCCCATTGAAATCTTTTGATTCCAAACTTGTTTATGCAGGTTTGTGACATTGTGTTCCATAGAAATCTTTTGATTCCAAACTTGCTAATGGCGTCTCTTTTTCCATCTAATTTTATTATTTCAAACTCTATTATAAGACCAGAATATTGCTAATGGTGTCTCTTCTTCCATCCAATTTTATCATTTCAAACTCTATTATAAGACCAAAATATTACTATTTTCAAATGACTTATTCAAATAATGGATAAAATTCACATTACACTCCACCACCACACCGGCTGCCATTACCAATCTCTTTCATGACGAGTCTTGCTATGAAATGAGTATATCTTCTGTGGCGGTGATGAGACCAGTGCAATATTATGAGAAAAACTTCTACAGACAAATATTTTCAATTTCTGAACTTATTTTGTTTCAAAATCATTTTTTGGGTTAGTATGTTTTAATGCTCTGTTTGTCGGCAGATGGTCTTTGATCGCAGAAAAGATTCCCGGCCGAACAGACAACGAGATTAAGAATTTCTGGAGATCGCGAATCAGGAAACGTCTTCCGCCATCCCAATATTCCGACGACCACGAAGCGGTGCTTAACACGAGCTCGTCTAATATGCTAGCTATTTCTAAGTCCACGGCAGACCACATCCAATTTTTATCTCCCTCACAGACTGGAATTCATGACAGTGAGAGAACCATTCTTCCAAATTCAGCTGTCGCCGACTCCTCCTCCTCCGCCGCCGCCGCCGCCGCCGGCAATGGTAAATTGTATGAGCAAAACTGTGAATTAGCACCTACGGCGTTCAATAATGCAGAGGTGGAGCCGTTTAGTGCAGGTGCGAAATGGGATGAGGATGAAGAATATTACAGGTGTCCGTGGGCAGATCAAGATGCTCTTATGCCAATTGTGTACCAGTTTTATCTCGGCAATCATTATACTGACGACATTTCAGTGTCCAGTGTAACGACAATGTCTACGGATTCGTCTGATCAGTCCAATGGTTGTCTTGGTCTGGAGGCGCTGTGGAACAATCAATTCCAATGCAACAGCCAATACTAGGAATGGATGAGGAGTGGCTGATTATTATTGATCTGCCGTGGACATTTGTTGCCAACCCAAGAAATAAAAAAGAGAGAGGAATATTGTATCAGTAAGCCACACGGAACACTCCAAATGTCCAAATGTCCAAATGTCATATTTGTAAAGTTTGCTGTATAATTATTCCAATTGAATGTGTAAAGACTTCCTTACAACCCGAGCAAGCAATGGATATATTTTTATCCTTATTTAACTTAATTTAATTTAGATATTGATGTTTAAAGAGAAATAAAAGAAAAATTCTGAAAAGTGAATGAGAAACAATGATTTTACATTGTTTTATGGACATGGATCATGTGATCTCTTGAGTTTCTTGAAATTTGTTGTTTGGAAGTAAGAATTGATATTATGAAATTATTGCTATGTGAAGACTTTAGTTTGAGTGTTATTTTTCAAAGTTGAAGTGTCGAAGCACAAATAAACAAGCGTAAACATCTATGGTCCTCATACCAAATGAAGCTCCTCGAAAATCTCTACAAAACAATAGTATTTTCACGAATCTCACGGAGATAGGGAACTTTAATACAAATTTTTCATTACTTAAAAGTTCTAGAAACACAATAGGCACATACATTCGTCCTATAGGAGGATATGATCATATACCATCTCAAGTTATTGAGAGAAAACCCGAAACTGAACTAATGGGATCCTTAAGCATGATGGCAACATCTTCTTCATGTACTCGGGAACTTGATTTCAAGTCATTGCTCCATGTTTTTTCTTGTGTAAACAAAGCTAGTACATTAGTGATAAGATAAATGTATATATTCTTATTGATTGTCCAATAATTAACATATATAGTACCACTAAAAAGTGCTAGATATTCAATGTCTTGAAAGGTTGACAGAGATAACATATTGACTCTATAAACTCTTCCATTTCTTGAGGGTCACGATTTATCATGGGTATTTTTTTAGTAGCATGCAAAGAAATGTATTTCTAAGAATTAAACATTTATATAATTAAGAAATATTAAAATACAACGTGGAACACAAGAGACGCATGTCTAAAAACACATTCTCAAACAATTGTTTATATTCCAAACATTAATGTCACCAACAATATTGTATGGTTGTGAGATTTGGGGATATAGATTTTGTAGTACCATAAATACAACGTGGAACATAGTAGATGCATGTCTAAAAACACATTCTCAAACAATTGGTTATATTCAAAACATTAATGTCATCAACAATATTACATATGGTTGTGAGATTTGGGGATATAGATTTTGTAGTACCGGTTGTGATTGAGTTAATAGAGTTTATTTCCGTTTTATCCGTAAAATACATGCAAAAATGGGGTTCTACGTTCAAGTATTTTTATTCAATTCAACTTCAATCCCCTTCATATTTCAGTTGTTTTCCATGTATTAATGTTGAGCACTTCATACATTAATATGTATGGTTGATACAAATTTTTTAATATTGGGCATAATAGATATCCATTCAGGGCTCTTTAGTCATCTACGAAGTAATGTGAACAAGGGATCATGATCATTTGGTATGCTCAATTTATATATCTTTCCTGTAAGTAATTAGTATTGATATCAATCGTATGTCTCCTAATGCATTTTCCTTTAGTGTTCTCCACATGTTGAAACATATATTCATAGAGTCATCGGAGATGATATCTACAAATCCTACATAAAAATCAACTTGGACACAACCATCAAAATCGTTGTTAGCTCAAAATGCATCACTACTTGGAGCACTATCTTCATATATGAGGTGGACATATTTATTATCCTCAACATCTATACCAACTTCATTTTTGGTGTGAGATTTTCTCTGGGTCGATTATGGGTATGGTTTTTCCAACTTTGCATGTCAAATAAGTTGCTCTTGCAAGATCAACAATTATATCTAAACTTTGCAACAATGAACTAGAATTAGTGGAGTATTTTATATTTTTAAAGGAAATCAATGCTCTTTACAAAATCTTATTCATAATGAGGATCAAAGATGTATAGCTCTATTCATCCGAGAGATGACACAAGATAAATATGGTCTCCTTAAGAATTATCAAGTACAATTCTTTACTTCATAGTTTGACTATTTTTTCAACCTTTATTTTAGAGGTGATAATTTGTACATTGTTCTACTCAACGATACTTACGGTTTATTAGGAGAAATATCTCAATAACTTGACTCTTGTATTTTATATTTTACCTCATTTTTTCCTTCTCGTTCTTATTTGAAATTTTTTTTCTCATTTTCATATTGACCTATTATGCTTATCATTAAACATGGACACACAAAGAAGAATGAATATCCAACCTACAAAAGAGTTTTGAGTCAAATACATGAAAAATTGTGAGAAAACTAAGAGTAACTTTCATATTGAAACTATTTTAATTTTTTTTTAGAAAATTACATACCCACAAGAAACAACCTTTGTGAAGGAAAAATATGTCCTTAAATTCCTATGTCATTGACTGATTTGACAACTCTAACAAAATGTAGTTCTATAAACCATTAAATGTAATAAACATAGTTAAAATCGATATTGCTTTCATTCATTTAATATATATTTTAAACTTTTCTTTTACTAAAAAGCTAATCATTGTTCCTCATAGGACAATGCATCAAATTCAGTCATACTTTATAAAGGTTATCCACATTAATTGAACTACAATGCTTTTGTATGTATGAAATTGATTTGAAAAACGTGGAAGAATTTGTACGCTTTATTTTTTCCCAATTGTGTACCAAAATATTCATCCCAACATAAATTGTTGTACTCCCGGGCCGGAAGCACCTTGGTAGTACATATATATATTGAGAGCTTTTTGCTTGAGTAACTTGATTTAAATAAAGTGAATGCCGAATATTTGTTTACGAAATACTTTCCCAATAAAGTTATCTTGGAATTTGATTTTGTGAATGAAATGTAGTCCCAGTTAATCACAAGATATTTCCCATGGATTATGCGCGTATCAAGAGCTGTTAAACGCGCAAATTCTGTCATTTTTGCCAAATTATCTGGTGACGGATGTCATTTCCTCTGGTATTTCAGTGCATTATCAGAGTGGCAATCATAATAATGGAGTCGGTGAATGGATAGGAGTGATGGAGACCTGTTGTAATAATATACACGCAATTGCAACCATAATTTATACAGGGAAAGATGGCTGCCTTGTCTTATTCGACACAACGTGACCGTCGGACAACTGTTTTTAATAGATGGGATCGGCTCCTGTGTCGTTGGGGACGATCTTGTCCGTCGGTAGAAAAAATAATGCAGCGCACGCAAAGATTGTTGTTTTTTTCCCTCCTTTTTTAATAACTTCTAAAATTAGATAAGTATTATGCCTTCAAAGATTACGATGCTTTTAAGATATTGACCGCGTTTGGACTGGATTTCGTTTGGAAGAATAATATCAATTAAATTATTCGTTAATTTGAACATGTGTAGTAAGTGCGCTTACCTTCTTTGACCAATCTACTCATGGGAATGGAAGTTCCAATTACTCTTCTTTTGTAGGTCTCATGGCCAATTATTTCTTCATTTTTGTGAGAAATTTTATCGCGTGTTTTTAGTTGGTCTACCTCATTATGCTACTCTCTCAAACCAACTTAAATTTGAGTGTTTTGCCATCTGGTTATTCCACTCCCCTCTCATTATCTCGAATGAACTTCAACTTGATTTTGCGTTTCCCCTTTGAAAGGGCTTTGAATACTTTCCCATTACATCTCTAATATTTTTGAAACAATAGCTATTTGACCATGTTTGATACCCAAAGTCTATTCGCCATTCCTTTATTGGGTATGTCTATTTACTTTGGTTATATCAATGGTGTGTAGAGTGTTTTGGGGGTGTCTAAGGCATATTTTATTTTTTTTCGCACTCAACAAAATGGCTATATTCATAGTTTTAATTATGTTTGAAGGGCAATAATTCATAGTCAAACCCATGCACATATGACCATCCATCTCGATTTAGCTCAATAGCATCAAGAGGACCTTTCTCCATATCTACTTCCATGTAAATTCGAGCACATGCAAAATTTCCTTTTAAATCAACTTTATTAATGAAGTCGCCCACATTACTACCAATGGTAGCCAAAGATTTGTCATCCCAAAATATAAGAGGGAAATGGGAAGCTTCACCGAAATAGGGAGTGCATTGGGTGTATTATCATACGTGTTAAAATTCATGCACAAATGGTTCAAACTCAATCATCTTACTTGCAAAAATAAGGTCCACTTCTAAAAATTGTATCTATGATAGTGTCCTACCTATTTTTTTCAGGTTCATGCTTCATTAATACATTACATTGCATGCTCTACTACACTTGAGTTGTGATCACTTATTGAAGTTGTGAGATATTGCTATTACAATAGTCTATGTATCGCCTAAAAATGAGAAAATTGGGAGGTGAATGACCCTACTAATTTTTTATCCCACATAAATATTTTTCTCACTATGAAGTATTTTGTTAGAATAAATGTATTTTATATAAACCATTTTCAAACATGTGTACTAGTATCACCGTCTCCATCTAAGATACCATTGTAAATAGGGACAATAATAGAACCTCTTACCATCCATGCCATGTTTACCGTATACATCTACTAATAAACACACTCTTGATGTTGACCTTGTTGATGATTCCATGTTTGAATTTGGCTCCCAAGAAATTATCAAATGACAACTAATATACTTTGTCCACCCTAATAATGATATGTCAATGAATGAGTTGGACATGTTTAGCCATGATGAATTTTATTTCAACCATAATTGGTGCAGCATTGTTTTCATCCATCATTATAAATGGTTTTCAACTCTTTTATAGATTCAAACCAAGTGTGTTACCAAATCCCACATCTTGATCCATCCATATTTCCTATTCTAGATGTTTTGTCAAGTATGCACCACATTTCTTTTGAAATTTTCCTTCACCACTTTATTCAATATGATATGGTGGATTCACCAAAAATTATAATTGAAAATGTCTCCACTACAGGGAAAGACGTGCCTCATTTATACCATCAAGCTTGCATTTTTACAAATGCGGCTAGAAAAAATCACCCTTGTTATTGTTTGCTCTAATTGGAGTCACAACCTTCAATATTAATACATCAACCATACATAAAAACCTTCACATACTTATAAGGGAGATGAAACATCTCAAGGGAAAGGCACCTTAAATTTTTCAAGAATATTTATAACTGCATTACATGATTCTTATTGATGAAATCAACTTCATAGGCCTAAGGTTAGTATATCTCATTGACTCATGCTTGCATGAATCGCTCCCCACATCATAGAACCACACCATTTAGACGGAGTTAAATTATAGTTGTAAGTGACTCATCCAAAGTTCTACCACCAATGTATACGGGAACATCATGTGGAACAAGTCATTATCTCAACTTCAATACAATTGTCATATTGGACATGGTTTTTTCAAGAAAGGCTTTTACCCATGCCAATTCACTAATAGAGGATTGGAATATTCTCATGTCTTTAACTAATGCTTCCTTTTCATTAAGAACAAGGTTCATTCCATTCATCAATCCATTGGTATAGAACACAAAAAATTGTTTTGTTGCATAATAAAAATTTGTTTCTCTCAAACCAACTTCAATTTGAGTGTTTTGCATCTCTCCTTCTAAAGGGATTTTGATCCAAAATCATCACCAAAATTTTCTTTAAACGATGATTTTGTGGATTAATTTCTCCATTACGACCTTTCCTTATTTTTAAATTATTTTTAAAAACCGACGAGCTCTATGGAAATCAAATAAAAACTAGAAACAAAATTGCAAGATAAGGACACCATATATGATAAGAGAGTTCCACGTAAAGCCTACATCTCTAGGTCCAATTTAAGGGACTGATCTATTAAAATCACTTGAAATAACACTTACAATGGGTTAATAGGTGATTCATACCTTTAATGACTTATCACAAGTATTGACCTTGCAAAAACATCCCTTGCTTCTTTTGAAACTTTTCTCCAAAATGCCCCTAACTCCCACAATAAGCCTCTAACTATCACAATCTTAGTAGATTAACAATTCAAATTGAACATCACTCCTTTTATAACTTGTTACCAACTTGTGGTGCAACGGTCTGCTATTATTTTATTAAAGGGTAGGATAAGGGTTTTGAGTCCCTTATCACCCTACTTTCGCTTTGTTTAGCTTTATGGGAAAATACCACATGTGTAGGAGGGGAGACGGTTTTAGTGTTTAAATATGGGGCATTCGTTGGATAAGCTTGGTCATACTTGATTACTTTCGTCCACATTGCAAGGTCGTTTGGTTTGTGTGCTATGTTTGGTGGTGCAATTTTGAGTTGGAGGATGTGGTGAGTAGTTAGAGGGGGTTAGTGGATGAGTTGGAGGTGTTGGGCCGATAAGACAAGGTGGTTAGTGTGGCAAGTTGGTAGTTGGCATGGTGGTGAGCAATGAGTGGCGACAGTGCAATTAGGATGGTGAGTTAGAGCGTGGGCGGTTCAACCCAGGTTGACTAAGTTGGGGTAGCTCGACTCGCCGAGTCGGGTTGTCTGCCGAGTCTATGATACAATGCACAATATTTACAATTACTCAAAGTATATCCCACATTCATCTTGATATGAATAACACAAGAAAATATATACAAAAGCTCCAATATGGTAATGTGAGGATCGGAGGCAAAGACACCCCTCCATAAAAAGAGTGTGTTGACCCTACTTAAGGGAACCCAACCAACAAATAGTAGGGCCCACCCATCTCGTAAACGAGTGTCGAAGACCAGCGTCACAAAAATAATTTTTCTTCAATACCACATGTGTAGATTTTGTCATAACTTCATTGGTCCACTTGGCATATGTGCTCACGTCTATGTCACCTATGCGCAATCCATTATTTTTGCTAGTGGCTAAAAAATTTAGTGGACTATATCTTCTCGCATATGAACTTTGTTTTCAAAGCAAACACGATATCGTTGGAAAGCTCTCAATCTGATCTAGACACATTGCTGAACTAAGTGTGACAAATTCTAGGAAGATTATAGATCGATGTTTCTCAATGAGGATCCTTTGGATCACTCCTCCCCACTAAGAAACTTTTGGACCTCCAAAAGTATTTTCAATTAGTAAAGAGGTGAGGGTACTTCTCCCTCACCTTTCTAGTTTCCATCCATTTCACCTTATTTGGATGCATGCCCTTTAAACCCACATGAATATATTCAACATCACCCCTTTGCAAGGTTTTGACCTTCCTATCCAAAATGACATCTTCCTACAACTCATCCAAATACTCAGGAGAAAAATCATCAACATAAGGTATAGAAACATTAACATCATGATCAATAATCATAGGTGGTTCATACAACTTCATATTTTCAACATTTACAACTGAATAAATTTGCATGTAAGGTGGTAAATCCAACCGAAAGCATTATTACCAATTTTCTCCAAGATTTGGAATGGACCATACTGAATTGGTTTTAGTTTTTACCTTCACCTGTCAGTCTTTCCTTGCTGATGTGAATCCAAACTGAATCACCCACTTGGAATTTGTGATCAATTCTATGTTTATCATGCCTAGCTTTATATTTTGCTTAACTTTTCTCTAATGTTCTCGGAAAAACTAGTGAACTGTTGTATCCTCTCGCATGAAACTTTTTAGCTTTTTCAGTATCACTAAGTCCATTAACAATAATTTATTTTCCAAAAGAGAAATCTAATGGAGATTTAAGAAGATAACCAAAACAAGTCTCAAATGGAGACTTCATAGTAGAAGAATGAATTGCACGATTATAGGCATGTTGCACATAATATAAATGTTCATCCCACAATTTAGGATGTTTACCATAATAACCCTTGAGCAAATGTACCACTATGTGGTTTACAACCTCTATTTGACCATCAGTCTATGGATGAAAAGTAGTGTTTTTCTTTAGTTTGGTGTCCATAAAATCCCATAAAGTAGACCAAAATTCCCAAGAAACTTGGAATCCCGATAAAAACAATAGAAGTGAGCAAACCAAAATGAACCCATACAAACTAAAAGAATAAATGTGCAGTCCCTTCACCAGTTATTTGTTTAGTACAAGGAATCAACACACACATTTTGTTAAATTTGTCCACAACCACATATAAATAGTCATATTTCCTTCATGGCATGGGAAAAGCTTTTATAAAATCCATGGAAATACTTTCCCACGAAAGTGTAGGGACAGGAAGATGAGTGGAAAGTCATAACTTCCTATTGCTAGGCTTTCTCATGGCACAAAGTACACATCATTTTATATACATGGTTACATGTTACTATATTCGAGGCTAATAACAATACATCTATAAATGTGCAACTATTTTACCAACACCAAAATGACCAAATATAAGAGAAGTGTGAGCTTCCCTAATCATATGCACTCTTTCATCCTGTGGAATGAAAATTTTACCATAATGATATAAGAGTCCATCATGCACATGATAATCCAATTCTCCTACTTGTTTTCCACTCATTAAATCTTCATACACTTATTTAAAATCAACATCATTAACATATTGTTCTTTATAACTATCATGAACTAGATAACTATGTTGTAAAAGAACATATGCAACAACAACTGGAGGTCTAGATAGCATATCAAAAACCTTATTTTATATAAATTTCTTATACCTAATCACGAGGCATAATCATTGCAAGAATACCACCCAACAAAAGTATCTAGACTATTGTAGCTTGGTCTGTGTTTGAAGGTACTAGAGGGGCTGATGATCTATATGAATTACTATTTCCTTTCCCATCAAGTAATGTTTCCATTTTTACACTTTGAACCAATGCATACAACTCTTTATCATATGTTGGATAGTTTCTTACCGCACTCGTGAAGGTCTCATAATGGTAACAAACAAGTTTTCTATTCTACATCAAGACAACCCCATTGCATATTCATTGGCATTTGTATCAATCTCATTGACTCGTTGTAAATATGGAAGTTCTAAGATAAGAGCGGTACTAATCTTCTTTATCGGTGTATCAAAATATCTCTTATGTTTGTCTCCCAAATGAAAGACTTGTTTAATGGTAGTGAAAGAATGCAAAGGAGATACGATAAACGAGAAGTTAGGAATACATTTTCTTGAGTATTGAACTACACCAAGAAAGATTCTAACTTCATTACATTATTGGGTTTAGGCCGCTTAACAATTACCTTGACTTTTGCAGGATCAATTTTTAATTCACCATGTCCCACAACATAACCGAAATAAACCAATTTTTTTCCCAAATTCACATTTAGAAATTTTCGATACAATATCTCCTTTCTCAAAGCATCTAAGACTTTCTGAATATGAATAACATGATCATCCCATGATTTACTAAAAACAAAAATATCATTTAAGTATACTATGACAAAATCATTAATGAATGACCTAAAAACACCATTCATTACATGCATGAATGTAGTTGGTGCATTACACAATCCAAAATGCATAACAAGTCATTCAAATAAACCTTGTTTTGTTTTAAAAGAATGTTTCCAAACATCACCTTCATTGATTCTAACCTAGTGATAACCAATTCTTAAGTCTAACTTAGTGAAATAAATAGCATTTTTAACTGATCCAATAAATCATCAATGTGAGGAAGAGGGTAATGATTTTTCACCATGATTTTTTTCAAGGCACAAAAATCAACACACATATGCCATGTGCAATCTTTCTAAGGCACCGAAATGATTGAAGAACTGCAAGGATATGAACTTGGATGGATAATTCCTTTTGCCAAAAGTTCCATCACCTATTTCTTGATTTCCTCATTTTCAACCATGGACAATCTATACATACCAATATTAGGAAGAGGTACATCCTGTAAAAACGTATCTCATGTTGAACCCCTGTTTTAGGAGGTAGACCTTGTGGATCCTAAAAAACATCATCATAGTTAGAAATAATTTTAACCAATTCATTACGATGTTTAGGATCAAAATCCTTTTCATGATCTTTCTCTTTGGCTTTGATCACCATGAGTACAAAATTCTTGCTTGAATTTACAAGCCTTTTCATATGCCCTATAGTAACCAAAGAAATACTTGTTTTCACATGATGAGCTCTAACAATATATTCAATCCCATATTTAACAAGAAATTATTTATTCTCTTCCCTATAGAAGATTGTTTTACGATCATAAAGATAAGGACTTCCCAAAACCACACCACAAATATCTAAAGGAACAACATCCAAATCAACCTCATCAATAAACTTTTCTGTAATGGAAAATTTGAATCTACAAGTTTTCATTACCTACAATTTTGCATCATCACAAACCCAACCCAAAGGATAAGGCTTAGGATGTGGCTTGGTTTTGAGTCCCAGTTTCTTCACAACCTCCTTTGAAATCAGATTAACTTGAGATCCACTATCAAATAGAGTATCTAATTTTGTATGTTTAGAAAAAAATCTAAGGTGGGAAAGTGTTGGTGTGTGTGACTTGCCTCGTCATCATAGGGTCTCGTCCACATCACTTGGTGATTCATCTTGCCTAGCGAGTTCATAGGTCTTAGGATTTATATGACAAGTGGTAGATTCCATCATCAAATTTTTCATTTTCATATATATCGGTGGTGTTATAGGATTTGCATTCCTTATTTGGAATCGTAACTCCTCTTTCCCTCTTACAGAGGAATGATTGTCCGAGCACCCGAGAGTTACTCAACACTCCTATTTGTACCATCCTTTTTTTATATAAGAAAATGAGCAAACCTATTTTTCTATTGCATGATTTTATATTGTTCGAATCTTGTTGATTACGTTGGAGCTATCACGTTACTGTTGGAGTGTAACTTCATCGTAGTGCACGTGTTTTTCATATCGATTCACAAAACCACTCTCACATGGTATTAGAGCTTGAGGTTCAAGAAATGTGCACTCGTGTTTTTGGGTTGTTGATAAATTCTTGTTTCATTCTTATCGTTCCTCGTGTAAGTTTTTGTTTGTTTTATTCTGGAATCTTGTTAACTGTTTTAAACAACTATTATTTGGATTTTATGCATTTTGGGGGTTTGTGAAAGTGCATGTTTGCATCTTTCACCGTCAGATTTCACTTGGTTTCATTCATATTTGGTGGGAAATCACTATTTTTTAGGTAAGTTCCATTTTTGGTCTTATAAAAAAATTTGAATACAAGTGATTTTTTTAGAAAATATGTGTTTATTGGCCTTTATCTTCCTCCCTCTCCTACCTGGTTGCATTGTTTTACCTATGCATTAGCTCTCGATTTACATGTGTGCATTCACATTCCTTTACATTGTTATTCTTTGCTCGCATCGAGTTATTCTTGCTCTTTACGCATTGGTTAAGTGTGTTGCATGTTTGGTTGAGATGACTAAGCTCTTGGTCGTATTCCTTGTTGTTTTTCATTCAACACTTGTCTTAAACTTGCATTGGTTTTGTTGCATGTGTTTTGTTGCATTGAAACTCCTATTTTGAAGTCAAACCTTATTTACTCGTGCTTTGCATTCTTGTCTCGGGTCACTTTGTTCTTGCATGTGAATGATTTTACCTCATCAAGCTCGAGTTGTTTGCTTGCTCACCGCTTGGTTTTGCCTTGCACTGCACCGTACTTATTGCATTGAGATAATCCATCCTTGGGTCATGTTTTCCATGTTTCCCTAGCCTTAGCTCCTTGTTCGCACACCATGCCCTTGTTATTTGCTTTGGTCATGTATTTTTTTGGTCTTCTTTACCCTTTATGTGTGGTGGTTTTTCCACCCTCATGTGCCTTTCCATGGGCAACTCGACCTACCCTCCCTCCTCCTCATGCCGGTCAACCACCTTTTCCGCACCACGTAGCCTCGGGCCCATCCACCTCTCCATTGTAGACCGAGTCCTACCACCCTATAGGGTTCATATTCTCTCTCCCGCTTTTAATCCTTTGAAGCCCCTTTTTAAAGCCATAAGTGGTTTTAAACTAAAGTGGGTTATTTTAAATATTAAAAGTCGTGGTTTAATAAACATGGGTGGATTTAATATTGTATGTGGGATGTGTTTAAAAAGTGGTGGGAGTAAATTCATTCATATGAGGTGCTTTTATATGAGTCGGGTTTGATTTAAGGCGGGGTTAACAATATAAAGAGGGGTGCTTTTCAATATAATCGGGGTTTATAATTAGTTAGGCCTTATTAAAATTTAAGATTTAACTTTATTTTAAGGCCTTTTATATATTTGATTAGATCTTAGTTAATTATTAGGATCTAATTATCATTGTAATTAGGTTTTAATTAAAATCTTAGAACCTAATTGTGTTTTCAAGTAAGTTTTTTTAATCTAGGCATCTAGTAAAAATTATGCTTCTTTTAGATTAGATTAGTAGTTTAAAATTAGTAATTTTTAACGTAAATTATCAACTTTTTTTGGTCCTTTTTGCTCTAAAATTAGTTGATTTGGACGTTCTAAAGGTCAACTTTTAAGCGTTATCGCTATTGTTTTCTCTAATCATTTGCTTGGAGTGTTTTATAGCATTTCTAGCATTTTTTTGCCTTCTGGGAGCCCTCACTTTGTGTCTGGAGGTCATCTGGACTCATTTTGAGTCATTCTCTTGCATTGTAATAACCCTTGTTATTACTTACAGACTAGTGAGCGCATCCACCACAGTCTTGTGGGAAGGGGGTTTCGTTGCGACGTGAAACACTATTTCTCACACATGACTATATTTTTCCCCTTATCTTACTTTTTCTCATTTTTTTCTTTCTTACGGTTAAATCCCATATGCGATCAACAAACCTTGATTGTAGTCTCCACTCTTGCTCATTATTATGATGATTGTAAGGTGAGTGACCGATTGGTTCTCGACGCACAGTCACATCTGATTGTAATCAACACACTAAAATATAAAGTGCCAAACTCAGGGGGTGATAATATTGTTTTGGGGTGGTTTTATTTCTCTCTCTTTCCTTCTGCATTCCTTGTTTCTCTCTATTTGCTATGGACACCTCCAAAGTACATTTGCTTACACCGTATAATTTCTTCAAATAGAGATCTAAAATTTCTATGGTTTTACACAGTAAAGGGTTATTACATGTTTCCATGGGAGTAGAGATTGAACTTGATGATGAACCCAAAAAAATATAAGTGGTTCAACCATTGTGGTGAAGCCTTAGGTATTCTATGTATGTCCCTTTCTCCCAACTTGCTCTTCCACATCAAAAATTACTCAACACCACCGGAGTGTGGAAAATTACAGACGATATGTTTTCAAGCAAGATGACATGGGAGCACATGAGTTGGAGAACAAACTACTAGGGTTAAACCCTAGTGACTTTGAAAACCTACATGCCTTCTTCTCAAAGTTTGTCCACACTAGATTACTTCTAAAGGAATGTAAAGTGGAGAAGAAATACTCTCAGTGATCTTGTCAATTCTTTCTAAGTTAGATCCCGAATAATTCATCTTCGTTTCAAATTTCCACGCCATGAAATTTTCCTTGTTCGAAGTCTTGGAAAATACCCTCATTTGATAGTTTTTCATCCCAACTCATTCAAGAATAGGAAAAACTCATTCAAATGGGGACTCTAAAATCTAAGTCACATGCCCTTATGAAAAGTAAGGGTAAGAAAATTGAAAAAGGAAAGAGAAAAATGACCAACCCAAGAAGGAAACCAAGACCAACCAAGCCCAAGCCAAGCTTAACATGAATGCTTCAACTTTTGAGCCCAAAGTGAAGAAGGAAAAGTGTAAGTGTTCCTATTGCAAGAAGACTATCCACAAAGAACATCAGTGTATGTGGAAACAAATTGATCACTTGATTATTTACTTGATAAAAATAAAATAAGTGTCCCTGAATCCGTTAAATAGAATGCTCGAAGGATGAGTCTTCCAAAGCAAAGGATTCTAAATATGAGAAGAAGAAAGGAAAGGACCTTGTAGCTAGAACAACTCTTTCATCAACATGGATTATCGATTTCGGTGCCTCGCACCACATGAATTCTTCAAATGTTGAGTTTTCCAGCATCAAACCATGTGGCATGTCCCAAATCACGTTGGGTGATGACACTACAAATGATCGATTTTTGGTAGTGGATCGGTAGAGATGGATGGTGGAACATTTAACCAAGTGTTGAGTGTTCCCAATCTCTCTACCAATATCCTATTAGTTTACCAAATCACTCACCTTGGTGAAGGAATGTGAGTGGAATTTGGTCCTAACTCGGTGATTATTTGTGAGCTTAACTCTAACCTGCAAAGTGGCCGGGAAAGGTGGATCACTATTCATGGTTGTGTACCTTTTCCTACTTTACTTCAGATTTGGCACCCACTACTTTTCTCATTCATGCAGATGAGGTTAGTAAGCAATGGCATGATTTTTTTGGGCATCTTAATTATCATTACCTTGAACAATTGAGCCAAAATAAATGGTCAAGTTACTCCGTGTCAAATTTTCTAAGGGTATCTGTGAGGGTTGTGCCCTTGGGAAGCACCCCGAGAAAATATTTAACAACGAAAAATCTTGGAGAGCTACTTGTCCCTTGGATCTTGTTCATAGTGACATTTCACCCTTTCCCGTCTCCTTTGTTTACTAGAGCTCTATAAATACTAACCTTCATTGATTAATTTTTACGTTACACTTAGGTATATTTTCTTAAGCTTAAGTATAAATTCTCTGAGCATTTTCAAAACTTTAAGGCTCTTGTTGAGAAAGAAGCGAAATGGTCTATCAATATTCTTCGAACCGACAATGGAGGTAAGTATGTGAGCAACAAGTTTGAATATTTCTATACCGCTGAAGGGATTTATTTGTAGTTGTATAGTTTCTCACAACCATTCTCAAAACGGATTTACGGAAAGAAAGAACCAAACACTTAAGGAGACGACCACTTGTATGGTTCACTCTAAAACCCTTCCTTCGTAGTATTAGGTCGAAGTAGTGAATTATTCTTGCTACATTCAAAACCATGTTCCACACAAGGCATAAGAGGGATGAAACCCTTTAAAGCCTGGTTTGGATGCAATCTTGTTATAGAGAAATTTCACATCTTCAAATCTGATGTTATGGCCTGTATTCCTAAAATGAAATGCAAGGACTTGGAACCATAGTCCAAACCTTTTATTTTTATAGGGTATCTGATGGAAAGAATGGGTATAGATTTTTGAACCTTACTACTCATGATATTTATATTGAGAGAATTGTTAAGTTTGATGAGTTATCTTCAACTTCTACTTCTCTGCCCTCTGAGAGTCTTCTCGCTCACCGATTCGATTCGGCTCATCATATGATGATGTTGTTGAGTGAGTTCCTCCTCTTGATCCTCCTATCCCTTTCAACCCTCGAGACTTTGTAATCTTCTAATTCGACAAGTAGTGATGATGAGGACTATGCCCCTTCTCACTAGAGTGAAGAATCTTCCGACTTTGAGCTTGATCCTATTAGTCCTCTTTGGGCTAGGGAAAATTTTTAGAGTGTTGGAGAATTAGTTGGAGATCCTTCAGATGAGAGGAGTACTCACTCGGAATTCATTGGACACCATTCCTTCTTCACCTCTACTTCAGATCCTCGGTCTTTCCAAGAGGATTAAGGATTCTGCGTGGGATTTTTCCATGAATGAGGGTATTCCTCACTCATTAAGAATGATACTTGTGATCTCCCCCCTCTTTCGAAAGGAATAAAAATATTCCGGTGTAAATGGGTGTATTGGACAAAGTATGGTATCAATGGATAAGTTAGGAAGTATAAATTTTGAATTATAGCAAAGGTTTTCTCCCAAGTAGTTGGGGTTGATTATTTGGAAACATTTGCTTTGGTTTTGAAGATGAATTCCATTTGACTAACCCTCTCCATCGTTGTTTCCAACGAGATGGAATGTCCACCAGATGAACATCAAGAGTGCCTTCCTTCATGGGGACCTAGAGGAAGATATCCACATGGAACAATCTCTGTGTTATGTCCATGATCCGTCCCTTGTTTACAAGTTAAATATGTCTCTCTACGGCCTTTAACAAGCCCCTTGGGATTGGTATGCTAAGATGGACTCCTCCCGATTGAATCGGGGTTCTCTTAGTGTCACTCTAACCCTAATGTTTATATTGTGCGGTAGGATGACTCCATGCTCATTCTTGTTTTGTATGTTGATGACTTGTTGATCATGGGAAACTCTTCTTCTATCATCGATTCTGTGAAGATCACCTTGGCCAACAAGTTCTCCATGTCGACTTAGGATTGCTTCATTACTTTCTTGGGATCCATATTTCACAATCTGACTCAAGAATCTATATTCCATGACCAAAGTACTCCCTTGATTTGATTTCTTTGTTTCACATGTCCGATTGTAATCCTTCTTGTACTCCTTTCCTTTCCAGGGTTAATTTGGTTTCGATTCTTCTACTCCCTTGGTTGATGTTACCTTTTATCGATAGTTGGTGGGGATCTTGATTTACCTGACTCACGATCGGTTGCATCTAGCTTATGTTGTTGGGATTGTGTTATGATTTATGCAGGATCCTCATGAGTTTGATTGGAAAGTAATGAAGTGGATCCTTCACTATGTTCGTGGCACTCATACAGATGACATTCGCTACATAGGAGGGACAAAGATTGACTTGGTTTGATATACGGACTACGATATGGCTCGTGACTTAGAACATAAGAAATCTACCTCATGATACATTTTCTCTTGGTTTTGGTCTTTCCAGGTTGGTCTAGCAAGAAAAATCCTTCCATTTCCATATCATCTATAGAGGTAGAGTATAGAGGAGCAATTAACGCTACCATGGAAGCTATTTGGTTGCGGGGTATCTTGAAAATTTTTGGCATCCACTTTTGACGGCCTACCATTATCTACTGTGACAACATGAACACCATCTCAATTTATAGAAATCTGGTTCAACATTAGTGGATGAAGCACATTGAGATCCACATGCACTTCATAAAGGAGCTGATACATGAAAGCATCATAAAATTGAATTATTGCCGACAACTTATCGGGTTGTAGACATATTTACCAAGCCCTTCACTGAGGTGAATTTTATTCACTTGTGTTCTCTTCTTAGGGTGAGGTCTGTTATAGCCACCCATATTCTTTGAGCTATCTAGTCCTTCTTTTCCTCTTCTTCTTTATAGAGAAATTTCGTGTATACATGGTAATATTATTAGGCATTTAGTTTTGGACCCCATTGAAACATCTTTCTTAGTTGTATAGGGAATTATTCCTTCTGTTCTAACTTGCCATGACCTCTACCTCATCTTCGATGAAGGGAGTGTTGGTGTGTGTGACTTTCCTCATCATCCTAGGGGTCTCGTCCACATCACGTGGTGAGTCATCTCACCTAGTGAGTTCATAGGTCTTAGGAGTTATATGACAAGTGGAAAATTCCATCATAGAATATGTCATTGTCATATGCATCAGTGGCGTCATAGGAGTTACATTCCCTATTTAGAATCGTAACTCCTCTTTCCCTCTTACAGGGAATGATTGTCCAAGAACAGGAGTTACACAACACTCCTATATGTACCCTCCTTTTTTAATCTATGAGAATGAGAAGACCTGTTTTTATATTACATGATTTTCCATTGTTCGAATCTTGTTGATTACATTGGAGCTATCATATTATCATTGGAGTGCAACTTCATCATAGTGCACAAATTTCTCTATCATTTCTTGTGAACACTCTCACAAACATATCATTTATTTTCTTTGCATCATGCATAGATTGTTGTTTAGAAGAAGATGCAATAGTAGACGATAGTGCATGAAGAAGAGGAAGAATTACAACCTTGAAAACTCATGGTCATGATCTTGGTTTCATCTCTTGAATCATACCCAAGATCATGCACCACAGTAGTGGGTTTCTTCTATTTTCCCTTCTTATTATTAAACCATTTAGGATTCATATCATGATGTAATCTCCAACACTTAGATTCATGACAATTATTTTTTACAATGATTTATAATTATTTTTCATATTCTTTCTTAACAGTAGCATTATTCTTTTGCTTACCCTTTCCTTTACCTTATTCTTTAAAATATTTTTCATTTCCTTCGGATTGCTTGTTCTTGTGTTTTGAGGAGGAATAATCCTTAGTCATTTTCCCTCTTGCTTCCAAATGTGTATCTTACACACACACCACATCAAGATTAGTAGGATTAAGAATGAGAATCATATGTCTCAAATAACTATGTAATCCACCAATATATTTAAGCATTTTTCTTGTATATGAAGAGAAATACCAAGAATAAGATCCCTTTTCCTAAAATCCTGTGTATAATCATGAACACTTTTTCCCTTATTTTGTCTCAAAATTTTCCAATCCATCATAGCTTTTTACATATATCTTATAGGATAAAATTGTTGTCTTATATCATGAACAAAATCGAGACCAGGAAGAGATTGCTTTAACTTTCTTCTCGTTTACTACTTGAAGCTTACTATCCCACCATATGAGTATTGTTCCACCCATTTTAAGAGTTTTCAAATGGATTTTTGCTTCATCATTAAAAAATTTCTGAACCCTGCAATATACTTCAATCTGTTTGATCCAGATATCCAACTTTTATGCATTAAGATCTCCATTATACATTGGCAATTCAAACTTAATATCCAATTTTAATGAAGGAAGAAAATTATATTTTTGTGCTTCACCTTTAGGAAAATCATATTTTTTTCTCATCTTTAGGAGAATCAAAATCAGATGAAGAAGAGCCATCTTTCTTTTTACCTTTCTTAGCTTCTTTTTCCATCTATCTTCTCTTATCTCGGTATAATTCCTCCACCATCTCTTTCATTTGAAGGAATGATTGAAAAAAATTCATCTCAATCCTCGGACATCATTGGACTTCGTGATCTTCTTGAGCCAATTTACGAGTCCTTACTTGCTAGTTCTCCTTCACCCTTTCTAGAATGGGACCTTGTCAACATTCAACACAACTTGCAATCCAAATCACTTTGTTAAATTGATCATAGACCATCTCTAATACCAAATGATCAAAAATCATAAGTAAAATTTAATGAATTCACCAAAATTTTCTTTAAATGATGATTTTGTGGATTAATTTCGACATTACGACCTTTCCTTATTTTAAAAAATTTGCGATCTCTATGGAAATAAGATAAAACCCAAAAAAAAATTTGCAAGATAAGGACACCATCCTTGATAATGGAGTTAGGCATAAATCATATGTCTCTGGGTCCAATTTAAGGGACCGATCTATTAAAATCACTTGAAATAACACTTACAATGGTGTAATAGGTCATTCGGACCTTCAAGGACTTTCCAAAGTATTCACCTTCCAAAAACAACCCCGATTCCTTTGGAACTTTTCTGCGAAAATGCCCCTAACTCCCGCAATAAGCCTCTAACTATCACATTCTTAACAGATTAAAAATTCAAATAGAACATCACTCCTTTTATAACTTGTTACCAACTTGTGGTGAAACGGTCCGTTATTATTTTAGTAAAGGATAGGATAAGGGTTCGAGTGTTGTATCCACTTACTATTGGTTTTTCTTGGCATCAGTGGGAAAATCCCACATACTTAGGAGGGCGGATGGTTTTAATGTTGAAATATGGGGAATTTGTTGGATAAGCTTGATCATAAGACTACTTTTGTTTGGCCACGTGCAAGGCCGATTGGATTGTGTGCTATGTTTGACGGTGCGTTGAGTTGGAGGATGTGGCAAGTAGTTAGAGGGGGTTGGCGGATGAGTTGGAGGTGATGAAAAATAATGCGGGGTGGTTAGTGTGGCGAGTTGGTAGTTGGCATGGTAGTGAGTAGTGAACTAGTGACATATAGTTAGGATGGTGAGTTGGCATGTGGGCACTCGACTCGATCGACTGATTTTGGGTAACTTGACTCGCTGAGTCGGGCTATCCACCGAATCAACAATACAATGCACAATTTTTATAATTAATCTACAATATATCCCACATTCATCCTGATATGAATAACACAAGAAAATTTGTACAAAATCTCCAATATGGTAATGTGAAGATCGGAGGAAAATACACCCCTCCGCAAAAGAGTATTTCGACCCTAGCTTAAGGCCCCCAACCAATAATTAGTGGGCTCAGCCATCTGTAAATAAGTGTCGAAGACCAGTGTCGAAAAACCAAATTTTATTCAATACCACTTTTGCCACTTGTCACAAATTGATTGGCCCACTTAGCAGATGTGCATGTGTCCATGTCACCTACACACAGTCGTCCATTACTTTTTCTAGTTGGCCAAAAATTTCAGCAAGCTATATCTTCTTCATACAACCTTTGTTTTCGATAAACAAGATATCTCCAAAAATCTCTCAACCTAATCTATGCAATGAAAATGGATGTGAAAGATTATAGGAAGACCATAGATAGATGTTTTTCAATGAGGATCCTCTGGATCACTTTGTTATCTCACTTCCCTCTACATTTATCCCAAATGAACTTCAACTTTATTTTGCATTTCCCCTTTGAAAGGGCTTTCAATACTTTCTCTTAACATCTCAAACATATTTGAAACAATAGGTATTTAACCATGTTTTATGACCAAAGTCTATTCCCCATTCCTTTATTAGGTATGTCTATTTACATTGGTTACATCGACGGTGTGTAGAGTGTTTTGGGATTCTTAAGGAACATTTTACTATTTTTGCACTCAACAAAATGGCCATACTCATAGATTTAATTTAGTTTGAAGGAAACAATTCATAGTCAAACCCATTCACATATGACCATCCATCTAGATTTAGCTCATAATGAAGTTTCCCAAATTTCTACCAATGGTAGCCAAAGATTTGTCATCCCAAAAATAAGAGGGAAATGGGAAGTTTCATTTGAAATAGGGAACACATTGAGTGTATTATCATATGGTTTAAAATCCATGCACCAATGGTTTAAACTTAATCATCTTACATGCAAAAAAGGTCCACTTATAAAAAAAAATGTATCTTTGCGGGTCAATTTTAGTGGCGAATATTCATTAATTCATGAATACTCTGGTTTTAAAATTTACATTTGGCGATTTTTTAGGGTAGGAATTAGGACCGGGTCACCTAAATTTTCTAGGTATAAGTTAATTTTAGGGGTCGGTTCACCTAGCATTTACACCAATAGTCATTTGTTTTAATTCAAATCACCTTTAGCGCAAAATTTAAAATTTCCAAATTCTCCTTCATATATATGCTAATTATGTATTTATAATTCCATATACAAATTTTGACTATCAAATATTCTTCACAATTTATTTTTTCTTTAAAGATTGAGATCATTGGATATTGCAACCCTGTATTAAGGTCTTTTTAATTGCCACGGTTTTTGTATCACATGATCTTTGGGTTCTATGTTATCGATCGATAGCAAAAGAGTATAATATCATCTGATAGCATTGTCTATGCTACTATTAGGTAACATATTGAACACTACTAACTTATATCATTGTGTATGCTACGGTCGGTAGCATGTTCATGTTATCGATCGCTAACATGTATCATGCTACCGACCGGTAGTATTCAACATGCTCGACGTAACATACACAATGTTATAGATCAACAACATAAACAAGCTACTGGTCGGTAACATTATACATATTTCCATCTGGTAGCATGATGTACTCTGCCGAAAAAGTTTCATAGTGTTAAGATTCAAACCTTTTTCACCTAGTGTTTACAATTTTTTAAATATTTTGGTTAAAAAACTAACCTATTTGAAAATTACACTTGGATAGGTACAATGGACTTTGTGAATAATGAAAACAAGGCAGATCAACTCAAAAGAAAAAGTAGCATATTAAATTATTTCAACCAACCAAAAAAATGAGGACTCAACTTGCATCCACTGCAAATAGTAACATAAGTAACAAATTTTCATTAACTTTTTCTTTATTTTTTTAGTTTAGATTAAATTTTTATATCTTTGTCACAGTCAAATTATTTTTTTGTTTGAATACAAAAACCCCTATTGTTAATTTTATTTTGTATGAAACAATTAACCAAAACATATCCCCTAAAGAAATAATTAACAATTCAGTAGATGAAGATATAATTGATGATGACATGCCAGAGATGGAAGAAAATCCTCACTACCAAATGCCTCCAATAGATGAATGTTCTAATGAAAATATTTAAGTAGAAGACAATATTGACAATACTCTTCAAAAAAGAAATTTGTGAGAAGGAAGAAAACTACCTAGACAATTAGAAGGTCTTTTCAGGTAGACTGGGCAAACAAAATATCCATTCATTGAACTGTAGAGATAGAAAATGGTAATGATACTCCAAAATAATGTAGATGTACAATTTACAGTTGGAAATTAGGAAAAGAACATAAAATACAACTAAAATTAGACACAATTGAGAAACATTGTGGTAAAGTATATGTGATAGTCAAAGAAAATGATGGAAAAATAATGAAGACACATAGATGGAAAAGCTGAAAAAATGCATGCATGTAAGATATGTGGAGGAGTATGAAAATGAGTAGAAACATTGTCAAAAACTTGTGGAGAAAGGAGGAACAATTAATGCAAATTTTGGAAAAGTTGTAAATGACAATCTTAAGGAAAAAATCACATTTTTCAATTGTATTCTTCATTCTTAAAAAGGAAGACCTATTTCAAATTTTTTAGAATTTAAGAAATTGTT
Organism: Taxus wallichiana var. yunnanensis; assembly: GCA_018340775.1. Classification (NCBI taxonomy): domain Eukaryota; kingdom Viridiplantae; phylum Streptophyta; class Pinopsida; order Cupressales; family Taxaceae; genus Taxus; species Taxus wallichiana. The sequence goes on from CM031240.1 coordinate 259,927,962, forward strand.
TAAGTTTAATGGGTTTCCTTACCTTCCACAATCACATTGGTCAGATAACAAGTGCTTGGGAAATGGCAAAATGTCTTGCAATGATTGAAAATGAGGATTTGAAAGAGAAAGTTAAGAATGTAAGTTTTATCTCCCTTTCCATTGATGAGGTTACAACAAAGGGAAAAAACATCTTGGGTTTGCATGCATGTTTATACTTTTGAGAACCACACAAGGAAACCTCATCTTCTAGTTGTTCATAAAATGAAGGAAAACTACAATGTTGAAAATCTTTACAAATTGGTTATATCTAATTTGAAGGATATAGCTGGGATGGATGATTATTCAATAGCTACAAAGCTTATATGTGTTGGTGTTAACAAAGATGCATCGATGTGCGAAGTGTCATAGAATGGGTCATATCTACCTACAAACATCAATTGTGCCTTACATGATTCTAATTTATTGTATGGATCATAGGATGAATCTTGCATACAAGATAGTACATTTGAAAATGTCAAAAAAATGAAGATTTTATCCGTGAATTGCACACGTATATGTCAAAAAATCTAAAAAGATTTCTAGAGTTTCATAAATTTGCAATTAGAGTGATAGATGGTAAAAAAATTCTTAAAGATGTTGATACAAGATGGATTTCCATGTATGATCCTGCACACAATTTTTTTGATGAATATCCATTGTTAATTGGTTTCATGTTTAAGTACCGTATGCATGTTGACAAGGAAAAATATCTACTTTACCACTTAAAAATTTAGAAACATTATTTACACTTTGTGGGATTCTACCCATGTTGAATGAAATCAATTCCTTAACAAAACATGCTCAAGAAATATCCATTTATATAGTCGAATTCATTAGATTGAGAAAACATGTATGTCAAACACTATATTTGTTATACAACTTTGATGAATGTTTTCAAGGACATGTATTTAGTAGTTAGCAAACTTTAACAAATTTAAAGGATCCTAAAAGCTATTTTAGATTCAATATAAATGGTAATATTTGTATCCTTGTAAATGGGAACGAGATTCAAATGCACACTTTCAAAAAAATAGTGGATATTGTTGGATTAAACTGTTAGGAAAATTATAACTATAGTGTGAACTAGACGTTTATTCTAGTGTGTGTATAATGAGTTGTATCACACAAATCATCTAAGAGGGATAATAGGGATACTCTACAAGATAAGCCTTGAATCCTTTTTAATAGGATCAAGCTTTGTGTATTAATATCCTCCTACTATTGGAATAATACATCCCGTGCATTTCAGAATTATTTCCTGTGCAAGTCTGGTTCAAAGTTTATATTTGGTATCAGAGTAGGCTGCCATGAGAGTTTATGAGGCATTTAGATCTGGAATGATTTTGTCTCATTGTTGGGAATAAATCTAAATAGAGAAATGTAATTTCTATTAAATCAATGATTGTAATCCTGTTTATTGAATGAAATCTGTGACCTGTGTTTGTGCGATTTGCATGTTTATGTGATCTGCGTGTTCCTGTGATCTATGTGTTCCTGAGATCTGTGTGTTCATGCGATCTATTTTTTGCCACGTTTTCCTCTCCTAAATGAGCGTCTAAGAAGTGAGTGATTGCTGGTCGTTTCTCCACATTGACATTGGCATCTACCTCTTCGGATTCAACATTTTTGACCTTTGTATGCACCTGCAGCGAAGATCAAATTTTGTGCGAAGTTTTGTTTAATCAGATGATTGAGATCCACATTATGAAAGGTAAATCTGTTTCTTTCCTTTTTTGGACGAAGTGAAAAAATGCAAGGACAGAAAAAAAAAAATTTGCCATTTTTGGAAAGGGTCCGGAAAGATTTTAGATTTTAAACTTGTAAGATTCATAACTTTCAGTTCGTTACTCAGATTGAGGGATTTTTTTTTAATATGTGTATTTTTTAATCCCTACGCATTGATCCTATAATTTTTACTGCTAGACCAATTTTTTATTTTTGGAAAATATTTCAAAAATTATATATATATTTTAAAATATATATATTGTAAAGGGTGCATTCTCGATTGTATTCGACACCCTGAAAAAAGAAAAAGGAAAAAAATTGAAGAGTGCATTATCGGTCGAAACCGACACTCTAAGGTATAATGGAAATTCCACTAGATAAGTTCAACGGATTAAACTTTCACACTTGGAAAGTTAAAATCCAAATGCAATTAATGCATAAAAATCTATGGAGGATTGTATCAGGAGAAGAATCAAAACCCACAGATGCTGCAAAACTAATAGAGTGGGAAACAAGGAATGATAAGGCAAAAGCAATAATAGGACTTGCCCTATCTGACACTGAGCTACACTATGTGGATCTGGAAAAATATGCTAAAGAAATATGGGAACTACTCAGCAAAACTTTCGGTTCAAATGCAATCAATGCAAAATTTTCATTAAAACTTCAATTATTCAAACTCAAAATGAATGATAATGTGACAATGTCAAGTCACATCAATGAACTGAGATCACTCATAAGGAAACTTGCAGAAGTAAAAGTTGTAGTAGATGACGAAGATGCTAAAGCCATACTTCTAAACAGTCTTCTTCCTAAATACAGTAATGTCATTTTCACTCTCGGACAGATGCCCTCACAATCACTAGAAGACATGATTTTTGCGCTCCTAGCTGAGGAGAAAAGAACAAAAGAAGACATTCAGGAAGAAAATTCCCTCTATACAAACAAAAGACATACAAATTTTTCAAAGAACAAAGAAGAAACAAAATGTTATTATTGCAAGAGAAAAGGACATAGAGCTTCTTTCTGTATTACTCGTGCCAAAGACATCATAAAAGGAAAGCTTAAAATGCAAGAGGAAAATGTAGCTGCTGAAGAAGAATCAGAAACAGAAGAACCAACACCAGAAGAACCTGACTACAATTCCGATGACTTTCTGTTCTAGAAACACTCGAGGCTGGAGGCAAGGAGGAGGAGGAAAACAACATCTCTTGTTAGTCACCAACAAAGAGATTGCTCAGCATATTGGTGACCTTCTTTCAGTTGTGTTGTGTGTTTATTTTCTGTTGTAATAATGAACAGAAGTCCCATTCCTGTTCAAAACATGTTTCTTTCCTTCTACAATCTCCTCTTCTGTATTGAAAATGATGAGAGCAAAAATAATGTACTGTGCTATGAAATGGTTACTGGTTCCATTCTAAAACCTTCTTGAGAGTTTGTGGATCTCTTGAAAAACACATACAGATATGGTTGTTGGTTGTCCTAGAAAACCTTCTTGTGGTTAGTGGTTAACCAATTGTAAAACCATATGTAAAACATGAGCAAGTACAGGAGATAGCTTTCCCCATGTTCACACTAAGGGGGTGATTGTTAGGAAAATTATAACTATAGTGTGAACTAGAGGTTTATTCTAGTGTGTGTATAATGAGTTGTATCACACAACTCATCTAAGAGGATAATAGGGATACTCTACAAGATAAGCCTTGAATCCTTTTAATAGGATCAAGCTTTGTGTATCAATATCCTCCTACTATTGGAATAATACATCTCATGCATTTAAGAATTATTTCTGTGCAAGTCTGGTTCAAAGTTTATACAAACATTGAAGAAGTACATGTAACACGTAATTTATACAAAGGTATTATATCTCAAACAAGAATAAAATTGCAGAAAATTTCATAATGCTTATCCAGTGAGATCAGAGAACAATTTAAAAGGGATGAGATTCTTAAGGCCACGGTAGTGATCAATCCTATATTTTGGAATCCTACAACAAGTAAGTTATAAGTGATTCATATAAAAGACACATGGGTACTCTCATTAAGCATTTTGGAAAATCAGTAGAATGTAACAGAGTTCAAATTAAGGGTCTTCTTCAAAAGGAATTACTTTCATGTCAATCAACTCATTTCGGCATCACAATGGTTGAACAATATGACTTACTAAGTGAACCAACAGATAATGGTGTAATTACACGGCTATGGAAAAATTTGTATCCTAGTAGCATCCTACATGAAAGAATTAGTGAATATTTTTGATTGTATGAATTGTTTCAAACAATGATATTGGGATCAATTGAAGATGAAAGGTTTTTAATGCATTAACATTTGTTAAATCAAAATATCAAAATAGACTGGATAAAAATATTGAGACTTGTTTGAGATTGTATGTTTCATGATATGATGTGGACACATTTCCTTATGAAAGAGTAATGGTAGTATGGAATTCTCTTGCAGAAAGGAGAGGGGTTTGTAATTCTAATACATGGGATAACAACAACAAAGAAGACATAAACATCGAAACTACGACTGAAAATAAAAATGAAATATTAGATAATAGTTTGAGTTTTGAAGACCTAAATAGTCAAGAATTGTTTGAGCTACCTGATATAGACTAAAGATGTATGTATGGACATAGTATTTCTAGAAATAAAATTTCATATCATATTATAAGTATGTAACTTGTTATTTGTGATATATGCATGTTCTTTATTGAATAATATTTTCAAGTGTTGTAATTTGTTGTTTAGAGTTTTTAATCGAGAAATGTCATACTTATTTTTTTATTTTCTTTTAAATCAAAATAATATCATAGCATTATTTGGAGAACTTATGCATGAATATAATACAATTACAACACCATATAAATTTTAACTCTCAATATTTTCATATAATGAAGAAGATTAAAATTACTAGAAAAGTATATATATTTATAGTCAGAATATTAAATTGATTTACAACCAGAGTTTCAAATGATAATTTTACAATTTTATCTTGTAGCTTCATCCTTAAGAAGTCGATTCTTTCATTTGCGTTACTGACTCTTTTGTACTAGAACCTTCTTTTAAAAACTGATTGGACAAGATCCTTCATGACTTTGCATTGATATTCAAAAGTATTTCACATTACGGATTTGTTGCATCAGCGACAAACAAGATAACGTTGTATCCTCTTAGAGTTTCTTCTTCAACAATATTTCAGATCCATTCCATGCTCCTTTATTATCCTTCTTAAGGTATTATTCTTCTTGTTTAAAATAACAAGCTTTTGCTTCAAATCAATTGTTGCATTAAACTTTTCCTTGCACTTTTCAAATGCACATCAAGCATTGTTGCCTCATTCTTCAAATTCTAGTACTTTGACTACATTTTAAAAATAAAAATAATTAATAAATTTTTAAAAAATTGTAAATCATATTTGAAAATTAATTAAAACTTACCAATGCCTTATCCCTTTCCGCATTCACAATAACAACAAGGTCCTTGTCTCTTGACCACATATTATGGTAGGCTTGTGCTTCTACATTTAAATTCTCTATTTTGTTCAACATTATATCTAATACATCATCATTATAAGTATTTTTAAAAGATATAGTACCAAACACATCTGATTTAACAAAATATCAAGCTTAGTTGGTTCATTTTGAACTGAAGAATACAATAAATGTCTTTGGGAGTGGTTGTTAAATTAGGAATTTATTTCTTTAATAAAAAATTAGCCCTAAACTCCCAAAATCTTAATTTTTCTATATCTTTTGATAAAATATCATTAACAATGGCTTGACAATTGTTATCCAAAAGACTATTAAGTGAAAAAATGGTTTTTTCATCATCATTTAAGGTAGTTTCTCCTGGAGAAGGTGTGTTTGATCTTTGTTCTCTTGTTGGAGAAGGTTGTCTTATCCCATGAATCATATATTTTGGATTGAAATTGTCATGGGTTTGAACCGTACTTTCAAGACCAAGATATTCCTCATCCAAATCAATTTCATTCAAAATAGAAACACCTTGCACACTAGTAACATTTCCCAATGAAAAATTTAGAAACTCAACTATAAAATTAAGGGTTCCCTGCTTGAAGCTAGAGCATTAAATGAAATATTTTTCCCACTACCCCTAGTCCTGACATTTTGTTGTGGCGGTGGTGGCGGTGGCATCTTTCTCCTCAAATTAGTATATGTATTTGGAATGGGAGGCGAGAGGAGGCACTACAACAATCGATTGTAGAAAACATGAGAAAATTGAAATGACAAATATAATAAGAATGGAATAATAGAAAATTATATATCATTTATGATTAAAAACATTACTTATTCACGTAGATTGCAGATGGGATGCAAGATGGGGCATGTTGTAGTTGTTGTGGTTGTTTTTAGGGGTAGAGTGAAAAGACTGGGAGTGGGATTGGTACTAGTAGTGTTGATCTAAACATAATTAATCATTAACAATTTAAATTTATTAGTTTCTTTGTTTAAAACAATATAATTTATAACAAACTAAAAATAAATTAAAACTAAAACTTAAATGAGATGCATACCCTAAGGTAACGAAGATATATCTTAATCATGTGTCTCGTCAAATTCATATATAATTCTTGTCGGACTAGCACGAGCCCGTTGATATAAACTTGAGCTATTGAAGGTTTCTATAACAAAGGAATGTAAACAAGTTATAAATGTTTAATGTATATTTATATGAAATTGTATATATGTTAAACATATTGAAATATATAAATAATAAAATCATGTAATTAGTGGCATGGTGGACATGTCAATTGAAGGACGAATTAAGGAACTCCTCAACCGTCTCACTTGATAAGTGCTTATTTGTGGAGTGGTTTCCTTGGTGTGTTAATCATCTGAAACACTAACTAAATCTCTACGAAATACGGTGGGAAATTTCCTCTTATGGCAGCCTCTCTTACAGTTGCGATTTACGTGACTATCCCCTATTATAATTCAACAACGTGAACTAACTATTAATTCCAAATATAATATATAAAATATTAAGAAAATTAATGATAATGATTAAAATGAAAATAATCATAAATTTGGGAGTTGGGAATGACCTCATGTTGTTTAGTTTTTATAGACATGGTTGTAATCTTTATGTAGAGTGCGGTAGGAGAAGAGGTGTTGTGTAAAGTCTATATATATATATATATATATTCATAATATAAGGAAAAAATATTTTTTTGGAATTAATAGTAATAGTGTCATTCACATTAATGTTACTTAGGTAAATTATTATCCTGGAGGATAAGAAAGTGCACCAATCATATTTTTGTCCACTAAGGGTGCACACGATATAAGCCAAGGCCCAAAATGGAATATCCATATATCTACCCTGCAATATAATTATGGCTTGGAAAAATTACACCATAGCTTGCAGAAATTGGTTACTGAAATCCTTGAGGGGAATTCCCTTTTTGAAGGATTTGGGAAACTTTAAATGTAAGGAGACAAAATTTATAAATATTAAATAAGACACAAAATAAAAATTCATAAAATAAAAAATGATATAAATAGTAATATGATTATTTAAAACTTAGTTACTTACTAATAGTTGCATCAATAGATAATTCGTAATGAGACTCCAAATACTTGACATCTTCATCAGTCAAAATAGCCTTCGTTGTGACAGGATCCACATCTTTGTGTGGTAGTCTTGTCAAATGTTGAATGTCTTCAGGGTACATTCTAAAGGATAATGTGTGTGATGGGAGTTGAATGGTAAAATTACAAGAGGAACTATCATAGGTTGTTAGAAGGTTGTTGAGTGTTTTTGTGTCTGTTGGAAACTGGGGCATATAAACTAGCCCTGTGAAACTGGTGGCTTCAATCCATTGTGAAAATGAATTGGGATCTAATAGGAGGTTGTATAATTGAGGAAATAAAATGCTCTTGAAATAAAACTTACGGATTTTCAATTGTACTTGTGGGCTCACAAGACACTTTGGAAATGACCTTCCTTCTTGGGAAGTTTTGCAATGAATGGAATAAAAGTTCCTTCCTATTTGAAATTTGGAGATGACCTAAATTCTTGTTTGGAAATGAATTCCGTTTTGGGCTTGCAAGGCTACTTGTCGGTGGATGGATGAGGTTGTTGTTTTTTGTAGTAGCTTGTTGCGATCTGGGTAAGTGATTACGTAAAGTGAAAATGAATAGACAAGATGTATTTATATAGGAAATGGGGAGAGAACTATCGGCCAAAGAGGAATTGTCCTTTCTACCATGCATCGATAGCATAAATAATTCTATCGGTCGGTAGCATACATAATGCTACTTTGTTGTGGTCGTGAAACCTTCTCTAAATTTTGCAAAAAAAAATTCAATCCCGTAAAATAATTTTTCTTGTGATTCGCCTTACTTTTGAAAGTGTTTTTTCAAAATTTGCCAAATATTTTCTACGGTTTGTTTAGAGGGACACTTAAATTTTATCCTGCATAGCGTCCTACCTATTTTTTAGTTTTGTGCTTCACTAATGCATTACATTGCATGCTCTACTACACTTGACTTGTGATCACTTATTGAATTTTTGAGATATTGTTCATATAATAGTCTATGTACCAACTAAAAATGAGAAAATTGGGAGGTGACATTTATATTTTGTGTCTTACCCAATTAATGTTTTATCACACATAAATATTTCTCATTATGAAGTATTATGTTGGAATAAACTTATTTTATATAAACCATTTTCAAATGTTTGTATTATTATCAATGCCTCCATTTAAGATATCATTGTAAATTGGGACAACAATAATACCTCCTACTATCCATGGTATGTTGACCGTATACATTCTACTAATGATTTTACACTTGATTCGACCTTGTCAATGATTCCATACTTGAATTTGGTTCCCACAAAATTGTCAAATGACAACTAATATCTTTTGTCCACCCTAATAATGATATGTTAATGAATGAGTTGGACATGCTTGGCCATTATGAATTTTATTTCAACCATAATTGGGGTAGTATTTTTTCCATCCATCATTGTACACAATTCTCAACTCTGTTATAGATTTAAACCAAGCATGGTACCAAATCCCACATTTTGATCCATCCATATTTCCTACTCTAGATGTTTTGTCAAGTATGCAACACATTTATTTTTAAATTTTACTTCACCACTTTATTCAATATAATATGGTGCATTCACTAAAAAATATCATTGAAATTTTTTCCACTACAGAAATACATACCTCATATATACCATTGAGCTTGTATTTTTACCCATGTGGCTAGAAAAACTCACTCTTTTTATTGTTCACTTCAATTGGAGTCACAACCTTCAATATTAATGCATCAACAATATATGAAAACCTTCACATACTTATAAAGGATATGAAACATCCGGAGGGGAAGGAAACTTAAATTTTTCAAGAATATTTATAAGTACACTACATGATTCTTATTGATGAAATAATCTTTATATGCCCAAGGTTAGTATATTGCATTGACTAATTCTTGTGTGAATCATTTCCCATATAGGTGGAGTTAAATTATAGTTGTAAGTGACTCATCCCAAGTTCTACCACCCATATAGGATGTACAAATATATATGGGAACATCATGTGGAACAAGTCATTATCTCAACTTCATTGCAATTTTGATATTGGACATAGTTTTTTTCTAGAATGGTTTTAGCCCATGCCAATTCGCTAATAGATGATTGGAATCTTCTCATGTCTTGAAATAATTCTTCCTTTTCATTAATAACAAGGTTCATTCCACTCTTCAATCCATATGTATGAAACAAATAATTATTTTTGTTGTATAATAAAAATGTTGAAGTACTTGGTGTGTTGATTTCATATAGAATTATATAGCATAACGGGGGAAAAATCATCACATCATAATGATGATTAGTGAGAATTTGAATTACTCTTAAAAATTATGATTACAACTAATTTGTATGTTGTTTTTGGATTAGAAAATGGTTCCCGTGGTTAAGTTGTTGTATTCATAGACTTGTTTAAAAACCCATAATTATCGGTGCTTGTGGTTGTGGACTCCAAAACAAATACCCCTTAATATGGCATGTGTTATAACAATACACAAATAATAAGGTCTCACCTTATAGAAGAAACAATCAACATTCATAACATTGATCGGTAAGAATTCAAATTTTACAATGATATCAATAGTACATTCATCAAATGACCTTTACATATTCCTTTTTTTTATTTTCAATGCTATAGAAAATGCAAGGCGATGCATATGTTAAAATCCAAAAGTAAGAGGAGAAATGATTACATTTCATGTCAACAAATTTCCTTAATGAATGCATATGTTTAAATCTAATAGAAAGAGGGAAAATGACTATGTTTTGTCATAAAGTTCCTTAATGATGTAGCCTCTTTTTCTTTTATTCACATTTCACACATTTTTAATATAGTTCTTAATTAATGTAATTTTTTTCTTTCATAAATTTCTGGTTTTGTTCAAGTTTCTCTCTATATCCCTTTCAACGTTTCCATTAAAAATTTGAGTGATAACGAGACTATATAAAATAAATGAATATGGAATACATTTAAAGAAGAAGCAAACATAAGATTCCATGTAATCCATTTTTAATTTTTCTTTTAGCTTATCCACATATAAAATACAAACATGCTTTTCTCTCTCTATGTATAAAATCATAAGGGTGATGCAACACAAGGTAAAAAAATCATAAAATACACCCATGGAGGAAGCACTTTATATCACTCACGGTGATTATATCACCACACAATGTAAAATAGTAATAAAAGTGAGTTAAAAAGTTAAAAATAAAATTAAAAATACCCAAACTTCAAATATGGTTTAATTGTATTTTAAAGTCCACAATCACATGTAATTTTCATTAGTTTTATAGACCAGAGAATACACATGACATAATCACAATCATATGTTTATAAGATATAGTTTTTTATTTGACACTATTCTACATCCACTCCATATTCTCATAAGGAAGTGCCTTCGACTAACAAGAATTGTGTGACAATTATAGTACTTACCATGGCATTATTATGTGACATGCTTCGTCTAATATAAAAGTTTGGTACATACACTTATACTCTTAAAGCCTAGAAAATAGCATGGTTTACTGAGAAAATTAATCAAACATTATGTTTCAACCTATGATAAAAACCGTCTTCCCACTCCTCTCCTTGTCTTGTGTCCTTTGTTCTAACTAATTAAGCATATTATAGATTAATAAACTCTTAAATTTTATTAAGAAAGGAGGTAATGTGGTAATTATCTCTCCCTTCATAAGGTGTTTAGGTCTTCTTAGCATGTTTTTATACTTTTAATTAATGAATTACATAATAAATTTAATAACACTCACAATTAATTACTTAATTACTTAATTAATTAATTAAGAAACTAATTAACTAATCTTACACAATGAAGTAATTATGGAATTATATTTATAACTCTCTTCAACCCATGGCTCACCATATTCAACCCAACCCCCCTTTTGTGTCTGTCGACATTGACTTAATAGTAAATTTTTAATATTTATATTGGGTTGTCTTATTAAAATTTTCTCAAGAAAATATTCTAATCCCTAGTGATGGGTCCAATATATGACTTGAAACGTCAAAATTTTAAAATTCTACGTAGAAAATCCAAAAAAATCATAAATAAAATAAAATTAGAATTCATTTTGAGTACTTGTATTTTTGTAATGTAAGAGAAAATGCCACTTGTAATCATTTTTAAAAAGAAGTGCCACCATAAAATGGTAAGTGTGGGTTCTAAAATAGAACTCGGGATGAAAGATAAAATGACACATTTAAAACCAATTGAGATGAGTACCAATTATGGACAATAATGCGGTGTTAGTGGGCGGACATTCTACCATGAGATTAATTATAGTCCATTGTAATTTAAATTTTGCTATATCACAATTATTTTACGTTTGTATTGATCTAAGACCTAGGTTGCATTGATTATGAAATTCATTTTTGTAAATATTATTGTCCTTTGATATTTATAAACAATTACCATATGTAAATTTTAGTTGAAATTTTATTGAATTCTCCCTCATGCATCAATCTCACACACATAAAAGTGTTCCAAATAATTAGGAGGAGGGCTACCTTTAACTATGGTTTTCACTAATGAATCTATTTTTCTTTCTTGATGTTTTTTTAGTTTTTATTTATTTTACTCTTTTTGAGTGACACTAAAGTAGTACAAAATTAGGGCTAAGTATGTTGTGAAATCATGGGCATATCCTCTCATTCTATCAAAATTTGTCATGCTTAGGTATAAGAGAAAAGCTTTCGTAAAAATTGTGTCATTGCGAAAATGATAGTGATGGGATATTATTAAAGTGTTATTGTAATGTGATGTAAAATATTATAGTTTGAAGTAAGAAGTACCTTTTTAACATCTTAAATACAACTTATATTGATATACAAGTATATTTTAATATTTTTACACCCTTTTGTTAGATTAAAAATATAGATTAGTGAGTTAAATATACTTAGGATGTAAATGGTAGATACAAAGGGTTATTCTTATTAATTAACTTCCAACATTAATCATACTTCTAGAATTGGGGGATCTAGATATGATCATGCTTTTGTTCACCCGATTCTTAGACGTTTCTTTGGAGTATTGACGAAATAGATAGGGTAGCAGGCGTAGGGGAATACATGTTCAAATTTTGGATGATGGGTTATTGCGCACATATGACTTTTGAATCCACAAATGGTTGTGAGAGTTTCCTTTTGGCTAGGAGGAACTACCCAGAATGGAAAGCAAGACCACCGAAAAGTTAAACAATATGTGCAAGTGAACTCGCTAGCATGTGCTAGATCCAAAAGTCGATACTTTCTAGCAGTACAGTCGATCCACTTTATTTTAAACAATTTAATGCGAAATGAAGTAAATCCTATTATAATTCAAATGATTTAGGTATCTCACTTAAAACACAATAAGAAAGATATAATCTAACAGGCTAGGTTAGAGTAGGATCCAAAGGTCAAGTAACTAGTTCTGGGTCTCTGCAGGTCTGAAAGAGGTCTCAGGTAGGTCATAGGTGAATAAGGGTGATGTGGAGTTAGGTGAATAAGTCACGGTTCTGAGCTGTATGGGAAAATACAAAGACGATGCCGGTTAAGGGTGACCGATGACGGTTGGGTGTAATCGGTGTCGGTTACTGTGGAAAACTAGGAATGCCACAGAATGAGCTTTGGGTCTCCTTTGTGATTGCACAAAGGACTTTGGCTAGTCAAAATGAGGTATTTGGTAGCTTGGGTGGGATTTAGTGAGGTTTTAATGGGTATATGGAGGGGGAGTGTTGAAGGAGGTCAATGGGTGGCTAGGTAAACAATAGGTGATAATATAATGACAAAATGAAATGAACCAGAGAAGTATAATGTTTTACTTACTTGGATTACGGTCTGGGCCTTTGTGAATGAGGGATGGAGGTGCTGGTAAGAGGTTGAAGGATGCAGGTGATCACCAATCGTAGGAGAGATTCTGCATGGGCTACATGTGCATTCCTTTTTGCTTGGTTAGATCAGATCATTGCTGGGGTGAGTGCTAGATGGTTGTCCAGAAGAAAATGCTTGATCTCCTTCCTTGCATGCATGTTCTTACTGAAATTCACTCTCAGAAGATGCGATATCTCTTAGAAATGTGTTAATGTTTGCCAATTTTTTCCAATCTTTGTCAACCTTGAAAATAAAGTTGTTTTGGGGGTTAAAAGGGTAACTGATGGTGGTTAAAACTTGGCGATGGTTAGGGAGTAATCGGCGTCGGTCGGGTGGGATTTCCTAGGTTTAATAAACTAGGGAAATCTTTGTGATTTTCTCGGATCTCGTGTCATTAACCCGTGGATTAAACTGGAATCTTCTTGTAAGCATGCGGGAATGTGGTTAGAGGAATGTAGGAATTGACTTTTAGGGTTTGGCTAAGTCTTAGTTAGTTATGATAACTTACTAAGAATAGGTCTTAGGGTGAGTTGGTTTGATGAGGTGTTTAGGTGAAGTGTATGTGTGGATATTATTTAAATTAAGATATTTAAATAATAAATATGGCGAGATAATGAATTAATTAAATTAAATTAACTAAATTAATAATAGTGGGGTGAAGGGGGCCATGGCTAGGTGAATGTGATGAAGGGTGCTTATTTGTTGAGGGACGAAAGGGAGTGTGACCTAATTTTAGTGTCTACATTTTGTCCATTTTTGTTGCGTAGCTTGTATTGGTAAGTTTACGCTAACAAAAATAAGATGTGGTTACCCCATGTGTGGGTGAAGGTGATCCCCCTCAAACCGAGGAACCGATTTAGGCAAAAGGCATATTCGGTGAGTGGTTTTATAAAAGGTAAATGTGATGAAAAGGAAGGTGGGTAACGGGGAAAAAGGAGCTAGGTCTACTCGGGCAATCTAGGTAATGGGTCAGGGTCAAAGGTAGCAACAGTCAAACACACACACACGTATAAACCGATGCGTTACCGGTTTGAAGAGAGCAGAAATCTCTACATTGTCTAAGGTTGATAGGTTTATCCAAACGAGGTTGAAGTGATTCCGGTATCCAAGGTATAGGATATGGTCAGGAAACATGACGTAGGTTAGGTGCAAGAACGTTTAGGTATGTTCCGGTACACCAAAGGTAGGGTTAGGATAAACAGTCACGAAATAGGCTAGGTAAGGTCATTAGGTCAACAACACATGTAACAGTGCCGCAAGGTATAGCGAACACATGAGGTCAAAGGTCACTAGCAATGGTCCAGGTCCAAATATCTAGGTCATGGCATGGGTAAGGCCAAGGTAGGGGTAAAATAATGAGTCCCCAAAGGAGGACAAAGGGAGGTAGTAAATGATGAGGTCGGAAGGTGAGGTAAATGGTTTGGGTAAAGGTGGGGTGGGGTAAATGATCAGGGTGAAGGTTGGGTGAGGTAAAAAAAAGAGGTAGGGGTAGGGTAAAAGGGTAAAATTTAGGGCAATGTGCAGGTGAGGGTGACCGATGCGGTCAAGGATAACCGACGTCGGTATAGGTCAACCAACGACGGTAAGGTAGGGCATGTGACCGATGTCGATTAAGGGTAACCAACATCGGTTAGGTCGGGTTTTTATAAAAACAAAAAATCCGTGTTTTTGTTATTCATTTATCATTTAGCTAAGTGAGAAAATGACAAAAAGAGAGAAAAGTGTCCGAGACGAATGGAGCATTGAGTTGGCGGTGTGAACGATGGGTGATTGGGTGGTGAGAAGTGGGTCCACAAGATCAGTGTGAGGGATTTGATTGGGTAGAGGTTGCGGGTAGTGATTTGGTGATGGCGAGAGGCTGGAGAGGGATCAAACAGGCCCCTTTGGTGTAGTGGCCGACATGCCATCGAGATGACGGTAGCATGACGAGGTAAGTGATCAACTCTAGGTGTATTTGATTAGATAGATTAGGGGATTAGTAAATTGTTTTTGTAGTTTTTGTGGGTGGGCAAAGATTAAATTTGGGAATGGGGGGAAAGTGGGTAAAAAGAGGAATGGGGAGGGTAATAAATGGGATAGGGGGTGGGTGGAGGTGCAAGGGTAGTTTAGGTCATTGTAGGTGGGTAAAAGGGGCAAGGGGGAGGTTTTTAGAAAAGGGGGGTTTGGGGAATCGCGGATTGTTGCCGCAATGTGGATCCGCATCAATCGATTGTGGCCGACGTTGATAAGGTTCAACCGGTATCGGTCACCAAACAGGTGATCAATGCCGGTTAAAGGGTGACCGGGGTCGGTTAGGGGGAACCGGCACCGGTCGGGTTTTGTGGACATGGGTCAAAAAGTGATGTGGGCTAGGTGGTTGAGATGGGTAGGGTGAAAATAGGTTGTGGGAAAATGATAGTAGGTGAGTATGGGTATGGTAAATGTAGATTAATGTTTTGTTTGTATTGGATGCAGGGGAGAGATCAGCTGTGTATGCGGGACAGGGTTCTACCTCTACTAGTGACAGTGCACGGCACATCGACCGACCCCGAAGGAGATGCAACATGTGGAGGTAGTTGGCTTGAGTGGAGTCTAGTGATATCGACATGTAGTTTGGCAGCCCAGTTTGATGGTTGCACTCATCGATAGATGGGATTCCGCGACCAACATGTTCCACCTGCCGACGGGTGAGATTACTATCACCCTGGAGGACGTGTTCGGATTCTATGGTTACCCATATTGGGTACACAGGTCTACTCTGTCTCCTTTGAGGCCTCAGAGGAGCTGATTGTGACTGTTTTGGAGAGGGATGGCCAAGGCGACATTCCACGGTTCCCAACTTAAGCTATAAAGAGATGTACCTAGCCCGTCCTGGAGGAGACGAGGCTAGTGGTTCTTTGATGGAGCGGTGTCTTTGCTTTGCACTTTCTAGATGCGAGAGGTGGACGTTTTCCCGATCACCGATGGGGTAATCCATGACATGATGGTAGAGGAGACCCGCTTTTCACAGGCACTAGCATTCTTGGTGCAATGTACAGACAGGAGTTTTGGGCATATGGGCAATGCATGAGTTCAACTTTGTGCTTTATACATTCTTACTAGACTACTGGGCGTATGAGCACATAGTTTGTGTGCGGCCTGTAGGGATGCCCCGAGCAGATGCATTCCCACCGAGATTTGTGTGGGTGGGGTATAGGAGATGGGTGCCGCTATTGGAGAGTAGAGATCTGAGAGGCCCACACATGATGTGGCCTATTTCCGGTAGTTACTGGAGGGGTTTTCCGGAGTGGACATTATCTAGAGGTCGTATGTGGGATTCCCCTCATATAGGCATATGCACGAGGAGCTAGCTGAGCTCCAGCTGGTGAGATGGATATAGGGTCACCGTGTCGGGAGCACGAGATGATCCCGGTGGACAGAGTTCGGTGGAAGTTCAGGATTTTACAAGACATACCTCCACCCTTCCCACAGTACTAGAGAGACGACGTGGAGAGGCCCTTACCTCTACCATAGCCTACAGTGCCCACAGGGTAGGAGGAGCAGGTAGTGGACCAGTGGATAGATGATGTCGAGGTCACAAATAGGTACGACAGTGGTGGGTGGCTCACTTAGAGCCATACCACCCCAGGCATCGGGTAGCTGGATTTTTAGCCACCATTATGGTGCAAAGAGACACCCTACAAGGGGCAGGTGGCTATGCTGATTACCCAGTTGGGTATACTACAGACATAGCTGGAGAGCTCTGAGGCAGAGGTAGTAGAGCTACATGTACAGGTGGCCAGTCTGCAGGCCCAGATGGCTAGTGGAGGAGATGGAGATGGAGAGGAGGGTGATGGTCAAGTGGCAAGTTTAGAGGGCCATTGGCTTGGCCACATCCCATGCATAGATTGGGGTATTACAAGCACGAGGCAGGGGCACCACCACAGGCACCAGGACCGGGTCCCGTTTCACAGGCAAGAGTAGGGCAAGGTCCCGCAGGACAAGTATAGGGGCCGAGACCTATGGGACCACCACAGACCGTGCCTATATCCAGGTTACGGATGCCCTAGGTGAGGCTAGATACTATCAAGACCAATTGATGGCAGCCGAGATAGACTTCATATCCTATGCTGAGTATAGGGCACAACATGCGTCCAGTGAGAGGACGAGATCCCGCACTCACAGTGTGGAGAGCACAGGGGGTCAGCAAACTCTGAGGTTAGATCAAGCAGAGGCTACCAGAGCACAAAGACCAACTCTAGTTAAGGTGCCAGCCGAGACCCGGGAGGTGAGGGTACAGGAAATACAAAGACGGAGGACATCCATCAAGATGCATGATATGTACCACAGTTTTCTTGATGTATGATAGTATTTTTGTGATATATACTGGCTTGCATGCTAGAGAGATAGTTGTATTTTTTATCACATACCGGCCTGTGTGCCAAAGATAGTGAGGATGTATGAGAGGTTTTGTATATTTCAAGCATATACCGGCCTGCGTCTTTGAAGAGATTTTGTATTGATTCATTATTTTATTATATATATGAGACCGGCCTGCATGCCGATGACATTTTGTATTGTGTATCGGCCTGCGTGCTAATGATTTTGAGATGATGGACATGAGGAGATAGCCATGTATATTGTATTGAGATACACATTTATTTATATGATGAGATACATGATATTTTTTTGATTTGTTGATGTGGTGATGAGATTTTCGATTTATTGGTGCATTGATGAGATTTTTGATTTGTTGTTTTGATATGGATGGAAATTAGGTGAGTTAGGCATGATGGAGTCAGGTTGGTTTAGGCATGGATCGAGTCAGGTCTTAGGCATGGATCGAGTTAGGTCATAGGTATGGTTGAGTTAGGTTTATTAGGCATGGTGGAGTTAGGTTTGTTAGGCATGGTGGAGTCAGGTTTGTTTAGGCATGGTTGAGTTGGGTCTTAGGCATGGTTGAGTCAGGTTGGTTTAGGCATGGATTGAGTCAGGTTTGTTAGGCATGGATCGAGTCAGGTCGTAGGTATGGTTGAGTTAGAAAGTAGGTGAAGTTGTGATGCATTATTTTATGCAATGAATGATAATATGGGTCATATGTGAGATGTGGTATAATCTATGCATAGTGATGATAGAGAAATGGTAGGCGTAATAAATGTATGTGGTTTAATTTCCAATTTTGGGTATAAAAAGGAAACTAAGTGAGGTGTGATGTAATGTGAGGAACATGGAAGATGAATTGTTTAGGGTAGAGAATGGCTGAGCTAACCTCCAAGGGCCCCATGCCCTTGGAGTGTTGCCTACATAGTCCTAGCAAAAAGGGACCTCAGGCCGATGTAGTTCTCCCATGAGCTAGGGAAGAATATGAGGAGGTATGAAAATGAGTTAGTAGGTTTTAGGCATGTTGTGGGTTTAGGTTTGTTTAGGTGTGGGTGGATTATAGGTAAAGTGATGTAGGTGGGTCGATTGTGGTGAAATAAGAAGATTACCCCAAAGGTAAGCATCGAGGACCAAGTCCTATATAAGGTAATCAAAACGTAAACAAAGACAGTTAAAAGATAAGAGGGGGCAATAAAGCCACCTGATTGGTTAGGATTATACTGAGTAGATCACACCATGGAGGAGGTGATGAACGTAAGACCTGAAAGACATTGCATGATTGATTGTTCTACGGTGAAAAGTAGTCACATGATCACCAAATGTCTAAGTTCCAAGAAGTCCCTTGAGGCAATAGGAAATGGGAGTGGGAATGGTAAGAAGGGTGAAAGGTAGTTAATTTTTATGTGGTATGAGGTAACATGCGCTTCGGGAAAGAGATCCGAGGTCACAATGGGCAAGTCCATGACTAAAAGGTTTGTTGTTTTGACTTATAGTTGAGATAGACTGATCGATGTGGGAAGTCTATATGGGATGAAGAAAATTTAACTCCTTGAGGTCTTCGTGAAGCTGATCGATGCGGGAAGCTTCGGTTGCTCTCGTTTTTAAGAGATTTACATAGCTGTCCTTCGAGGGAGTAGTCTATTTATAGCAGCAATTGTCGAGAGGAAGATGTCCTTTTGAGGGAGTCATCTTTTGAGTGGAATTTTGACTCAAGGAGTTATATCCCATGTGAGGGCTTTGAAGTCATGGACAAGACCAAGGTGGAGGATAGGACTCTCATGCAAAAGGCAAGGTGAAACAACCATGGGATCTCATCTAAAGGTAGATGAAAAGTATCCATGAGAATCATGCTATGTGTAACACCATGGTACACATATTCAAGAGAAGATAACAAGTGACGGGTACTCACATGATTCTTGTTTAATCGTTAGTGAGGTGTATGAAGTGAATAGTGCTCAAGGGACAAGCATGGAAAGAGACAAAAGGTGAGGTAGGACTACAAGTCAACAATAGAATGGTCGAAGATGCAAGGCGTTAAGGGGCTCAGGTTCGGGTTTACCATCGAGTGAAGATAAACGATAAGCACCTGATCCATAGGTATGAGTCACGATGTATGGTCCAAGCCAATTAGGAGAAAATTTTCCCGTTTGCTTTTTTCTACTTTGGTTACATGTTGATTTTCTTTCAAGACAAGGTCACCGACTTGGAAGGTTTGTGCATGGACACGTTTGTCATAGGCACGTTTGATACATTTTTGGTAAACTTGAAGGCAATCCAGAGCATTAAGACAATGTTCATCTAATAATTCTTGTTTTTAAGGCCAAAAGGCATGACTCGATAGCGAAGGTCCCCGAGGGGTGATGAACAAGGTATTGTGATGATATTCGGGGCAAGCAAGATTTAGTTGTAACCGAGAAACCATCCATGAGTGATAGCATCTTGTGGCTAGCGGTAAGGTCAACCAACCGGTCAATACCAGAAAGGGAAATTCATCTTTCGGACATGCTAGGTTGAGGTCACTGAAGTCTCAGGTAATGCGGAGTCCCCTGTCACCTTAGTGATAAGGACAATGTTAGAAATCCAACGAGGATAATCAATGGGTAAGATGAAGGAAACGAGAAAGAAGGCGCTGAAGTTCTTCTTTGATGAGAAGGGCAATGCGAGGTGCATTTTCCTCGGCTTTTGTTTGATGGGTTTGGCATTGGGAACAAAGTGGCGATATCGTGGACCAAAGATATGGTGGGGTAAATCTTGGGCATTTCGATATAAGACCAAGTGAAAGTGTGGTTATGATCTCTCGAGAAAAGAAGTGATGGCTTCTGTTTTGAAGAATCTAAAGATTGACCAATCTTTAGGATGTGTGGGTCATCCTGATTATGAATGTTGATCTTGATAGTCGATTCATTCAACATGTTTTACGTCTCGGAGGGTAACAACCGAGAAATATATGTGTCTTTTGCACCAAGGTAGATGAGTATAGATTCATCATCCTAACATTAAACGACATTAATTGAAGGTGTATCATCATCGATCATTTTAGGATACATGAAGGGAAGAGTGGAAGGGGTCTCGCCCTTGCATTGATAAGTCAGAGACCCCAAGGAAATGGTTTTTATGAAAAAAAAGTTAGGAGGGATAGATTTAGAATCCATCGACTCTGTTGGTGAGGGTGGTGATGAAGGTGGAGTGGGTGAAGAAGGTGGAGAAGGGATAGTGTCCTTAATGAGTTCAATGCGGACCTATTTGGTAGGTGGTTCGGGAAAGCCGATACCACTACGGTCGTTATGTTTGTAGGTGGTACATGGAATAATGGTATGGCGACCTTGCTCATAAAAGCCAAAACCAAAACCCTTCCATGCACATCGGTGTAGGAAGGTGTGGGAAAAATAGCGATTGGTAAGTGATTGGAAGTCAACGGAAAATGGGCAAGTTTGTGGCGGTAGTTCGGGTGTATAAGTGGTAGTATCAAGTCCCCCATAAGTGAGACTGGTACGGAGATGAGAAGGATCATAAAGGAGGTGTTCTCTGTGCGGTGATCATAATGTGGGTGTTGGTGAAGGATTTCGTACTCTTGTGGAGTAAGGAATGTGTTGACACCGTATAAGCGGTATTCCCAGTGAGGCATTGAAAAATACCTTCCAAGGATCAATGGTTGGTATGTAGGTAGCTGGAATGGATGAAATGTCATAGGTTGGCCATGCAGAGGTAGAGTTAATGGATTGGGAAGCCGATGGGTCAGCCGTGGAGGTTGGGGCGATGGTAGGAATAGAGGAGGTATGTGCGGTAGAAACAACGGTTGTCTTGGTAAGGGAGGTGTAGGTGAAGAAGTAACGATTACATAGGTAGATGGCTTAATAGGTATGAGCACATCATTGGGTCGGTAAAGCATGTTGCATGTTTTAAAAGGTGATGGGTCAACTGGATTGGTATAGGTGTGTCCTTCATGTTCAAACTTTACACAACTATGCAAATTGGAAGAAACACAACCCATGACACGAATCCATGGTCTCAAGCAAGCAACGAGTTATATTGGAATTCCCCCAAGATGTAAAATAATTCGGAACAATGTGGAGGCCCACGCAAACGTGGAGGATGATGGTGCCTAATGTAGAGGTGATAGCATCATTGAATGAACGCAACATGATAGGATGTTTATGCATGCAATTGTCAGGTATGTGCATTTGAGCGAATGCATGGGATGAAATGATGTTAATGTTAGCACCCCCATCAATCATCACACGGTGTACCCGTATGTCATCGACATGGACAGAGATGAAGAGAACTGGTCCTGGACATCGCTTTTGGTGTGGTGCAATCTCTTCCTCTGAGAAGCTAAGGGGGCTACTTGGTGAATAGGGTGTGGTGAAGATGAAGGTGGTAATTTAGTAAGAGAGGCTACATGATGGGGTGTGATAATGGAGGCTACTTGTGTGTAGGGTCATTGGGTAAAACCTCAATAGATTGAAGAACCTCCATGAGAGCTTGACGATGGGATTCTAAGGTTTAGATGAGGTCATATAAGGACATTTTGAGGGGAGATTGGTGTAATTGTTTGAGCATGGTGCGATGTGTGACGCCATTAGAAATAGGATATGTGGGGCCACGGATAGTGATTTTAGGCGTGGGTGCAGATGGTATGTTGGGTATGGGATTAGTTGGTGGGTTGGTTGCCTTTTCTTTTCCCTTATCCTTCTGAGCACATGTAGTGACGTGTATCATGTTGATTTGAGGGGAGGCATGAAATGGAGAAGGTGTAGGATGAGTGGTATAATGACATGATAGGAAAAAACCTACTGGAGGAGAAAAGCCTTGTGAAGTGAGCTGAGTGCAATGACATTTAGGTGATGGCACGACAAGTTCTCTGATGCGAACCATGTTAATTTCAAATCTTGGGGGTGGCTCTAGGAGCTGTGAGGGTGGAGGTCATGGTTGTTGAGTGGGCAGTGTGGGAATGGGTGTCGGTGAAGCAGGGTTCTCATCGAGAAGGTCGTCATCGTCAAAGTTGACTTCTGGAGGACACAACTGGATAAGGATGGTTTTCAAGGCCTTGCAGTTCTCCACATCGTGCCCTGGCACACGATGGTATGTGCAAATTTTGGTGTCATCAAACCCTTTTGGCTTGGGTTTGAGGGGGTCGTAAGGTCTGAGTGGCGTAATGTGATGACAGAAGTCTCAAGGAGGTTGGTTAAAATTTTAGCATAAGACCCCGCTAGTGGATCACAATGGGAAGTGAATGTGGGTTTGGGTGTAGGTGTGGTTGATTGTTGAGGAACGGTCTTTGGAAGAGGAGGAGTGGATCGAGCTATGGTTTTGGGTGTTGGCGTGGTTTTGGGTGTCATTCATGTTTGTTTAGGTAGGGGTATAGTAGATGGACGGGTAGGAGGGTGTGTGGTTATTTTGACTACCTTGTTGTGGGGTAGCAGAGTTTTGTCTTTAGGTTACACCTTCTTGGGTAAAGGTGATATGGGTGTATGAGGTCTAGAAGGAAAGGAAAATGGGGAAGAGGATGAGTTACCCATGGGGATAATGGAGGTGCTATAAAGGTAGAGGATCCGGGTCGTGCAGGAGGTGTGAGGGACAAAGATTGAAGTGTAGTGGGTAGTGAAGGAATTGCTAAAGGGATTGGAGGTATGGGTGGTAAAGATAATGTGGGTGTGGGTGTAAGTCGTGCTGTGTGCCCGGTATGTTAGAGGCTTGTGAGGAAGGAATGGGATGTTGTGTTTTTGATTTATTGACGGGTGGAGGTTTCTTGACCATGTTGGGAAGTTGAGGTCCTAAGATAGATGGGATAGGTGCTGGTGTGATTGCACAACTGGGGTATGAGTTCTATGGGTTTGGTGCTTATGTTTGGGTGTCAGAGTAGGTGTGGTGTTGACTTTGGAGGATGTAGCTAAATCCAGTTTGATAGGTGGATGAGTAAGGCTAGTGGTCGGGGTGACCCCTAAAGTGGTAATAGGTTTAGTTGAGGAAGATGCCATAGGTGTGGGTTTGGGTTTAGATATAGGTTGGGTTATGGGTAAGGGTGTGGTTTGAGCTATGATAGGTGTCGTGGAAGGAGTTGTGATAGAGGTGGTTGTGTTTGGTTCGATTGGTCGAAATATTTTTGGGTAGATAGTGGAGGTTCAAAGCAAGTGACCTTTGCATCTGCATTGAGACATAAAGCAAAAGGTGCCCCATAGTAAAGCCCTATCCACATAATCTAAGTGATTGGACAAACGTGAGAACGGAACATCTAGTAGGTGGAGTTAATGAGGACTTAATGGAAATTCCCATAAAATGTGTCTTAGAGACAAGAAATTGGCTAGCTTCACTTAGTGAGTAAGAGAGCCAAAAGTAGGTTTGCAGGATTTTGGTTAGGCGATGGAGAATGCTCACCAAGAGGTAAAGGTATCTCAACTCGGTATGTGATGGGTGGAGGAGATGATGGGTGCTCCTCTGTAGGTGGAGGAACGGATAGGTGCTCCTCTATGGGTGGAGGAGGTAAATAAGTATCCTCCATGGACTAAAGAAGTACTATGGGTATAGGTTCTCCAAGTGGAGAAGACAAAGGTGAAATGGTCTAGATGTTAGTGGAAGGTTCCTCCATAGGTGAGGAAGGAGGTGAAAGGTGTTGCTTTATGGGTGAAGGAATATGGAGGTTGATTCTGATGCATAAGGAGAACTTCAGGCTAGAATATTCTCTATGGAAGGAATATGGGGTAATTGGGAGGCGACAGGTACGTCATTAAAGATAGCATTAACCTCGTGGGTATGGCTATCATGAGTTGAGGTCTCACCAGTTTGATCAGACGAAGGGGCATGGTTGGGAAATGGTTTCTTTAAGATGTGTAGGTTTTGGTTGGCAAGTGTGTTAGGATTATCCACGGTTAACTCACCTTTCTCGAGCATTTCTTGGACAATGTTTTTGAAAGTGATACAATTACCGTCACTATGACCCTTTACTCGATGATAGTTATAGAAGTCATGTTCTTTATACCATGCGGTATGGGGTGAAGAGGTCAAAACCAAAGTGTGTGGTTTTATAGGTGGAAGGGTGATGGCTCTGGATTTGATAAGCTTTTCTAAGATAGAAGAGTAAGGTTCCCCAATTGGGGTGTATTTCCACTTTATTATTGTCCTGAATTGAAAAGTCCTGGACGGGTGAAAGATTAGATGAGGGTAGCCTAATTTGACGGAGTTAGTGGTGCCCTTGGCTTTTGAATAATTGTTTTGTGGTTTGGAAGAAGAAGATGTATCATTCGACTTGAATGTCAAATTCTTATTGCGCAATTGGATTTTCTTCTCTTCAATGGCCTGAATCTCTAGCTTTTGTGCCATGGTGAATGCTTCATAAAATGTTTGGAATTTCTAAACCTGCAGGGTTGGTGAGATATGTCTAGCATAAGCCTGCGTGAAAGAGCTTGATGAGTTCTATTTTTAGTAGTTGGAAGGTGAGCTGATTAATCAAAGCTACACCAAATGAGCAAAGAAATCTACGATAGATTCATCCTCATACTGACGCATGGAGTATAGGTCGGTCATAGTAACCTTCTTGACGATATTGATAGAGAAATGATCCAAGAAGACTTGGGCTACCTAACTTAATGAGAATATAAAGTGTCTAGGTAACCCACTATACCAATCTAATGTAGGCCCACTTAGAGACATGGGAAAGGTTCTTAAGAGCAAAGCATCATTGTGAGTGAGCAGATAATACCCGTGTTTGAACGACCGCAAATGCTACTACGGGTCTTCCTTGCTATTGAAATGATTGAATTTAGGAATCTCCCAATGCACGAGGTATGGATGAATAGGAATGGATGGGTGGATGGGTTCATTGTAAATCTCGTCATAGGTGAGAGTGTTATGGGAGCTAGAAACCGATGCCTCCAATGTCTACATCTTGTCCAACATTAATTTGATTAGGTCGTTGGTAGGTTGTGATGATTGGGTGCCTCTTGTAGCGTGAGAGGGTTGATTTTGGGCATATAACGAGGGTGGAACTCCAGTGTATGGTGCTTCCATGTAGGTTGATTGAGAAGAAGGCAGTGAAACTAGGGGTACATACCCGGAGTGAATAATGGATGAAACGAGAGGCTGCTGATAGTATGTATATGGAGGTGGAAGGGTCGTGGTAACCCTAGTGGCAATGGGGGCTAACGATTTTGGAATGGAAAGGACCACGTTCAAAAGAAGTAGGGGTCGGTGACACCGGAGGTGGTAGTGTAGCTACGGGTATGTGTGAGACATTAGGGGCAAATGAGGTTGTGTTTTGGGTAGTTTTTGAGGGTATGGTGGATGTGGCAAAGCCACGCCAGGTGGCAGTACATGGCAAAGCCATAAGCGAGTATAGGACCTAGCTCCGAAACAACTAGGGGTAAGGTAGATGTGGGCAGCACAGAGCAGCTAGGTGGATCCGATGCAGGAGTGGGAGCAAGAGTCGGGGGATAGATATGGGCATGCCGTATATCAACTGACCCGAGGCATCTCGAGTAGACAAGTGGGAAAGGTAAAACTGCAAAGCGGTAGGGTTTTGGTCAAGGAGTCGTGCGAACTCCTCATCTCTGGTAGCGATAGTGATAGGCTAGATGGGATCCATGGCTAGTGATAAAATGGAAGGTGGTGAAGGACTAGGTGGGAGTGGTTGACAACTAGCGTGAAATACGAGTGCGCTTGCTTGTTTTCGGGTTAGCACCATGTGAACCAATACTGATTAGGTAGGGCTGCTTCTCTATAAGTGACACAGAAAAATAGCACGAACAGTGAATCGGCGGAAAAAGTGGATTAGGTACCAAATGTTTGTTGGTAAGTGAAATAAGCTAACCAATGCCGGTTAGGAAAACCAACGCCGGTCGGGTAATCATTGCTGATCAACACCGAGAAATGGACAAGAGTGAAAAAAAAAAGGTATAAGGTCAAATCGATAGGTATGCCGAAACCGATGAGGTTTACAACGCCAATGGGAATGATAGTAGTGACGGGGATTATGAAAAGTGGAAGAAGATGAATAAATAGCAAGGATGAAGATGAATAAATGTCCCTTTGAGTAGGTTAACAAAAGGACTTGGAACCAACACCGGTTGGGTATAACCGATGACGGTCGAGAGGGTAATTGACAACGGTTGTAGACCAACACCATCCAATGTGAAATTGAAACAAGAATGAAAGAATAGTGGTTGTGAATTAAAATCGATGTGGAATCAAACCCGAATTCGAGAATGATGAGAATATGGTCCAAGCACACTCAAGTGAAGCCGGAATACACCAGCTATGATGAGGAGTGTGCAAGGATGAACAAGAAAAATGAAGAACGTGATCTCTCACCTCAAAATGCAAGCCAAGCAAAAACACTAAGAAAAATGTGATCCTAGTAGTGCCTTTTCTATTATGTTTATTTAGCTTCTGCTATTTAAGGACCGACAAATGAACTGTGAAATAGAGTTTTTTTGGTGAGGATGGCTTTCTACAAAGGAGATCTAAAAGGTGACGCGTCTGGTATGTTATGGTGGGGCGGGGCTTTGCTCAAGTATGACTCGCAGAAGCGAGATGGGGAGTACCTGCCAATCCTCATATCAATGCGATCGTTGACAGGCATTCCCAGGAAAGATGTTGTTTAAGAATATGTATTTGTTTTGAATTTGTGCAATTTGGCAAGACTTAGAGAGAGAGATGTGCTTTCTATGATTCGTTTGTCAACCATTAGCTGGTCATGACTTCCAGTGTATAGGTTGCCCTCAATTAATGTGAGCTAATGCAATAAATTAGAATGCAATGCACTTATTTTTAATCCCAAATCGAAGTGTGAAGTTGGATGACACAAAAAGATGAAGAGGAAGAGGGATGCTCTTTCACTATAATGCATAAAATATAAAGAAATTGTTCTTTTTAATTACACCAAAAGAAAGGTTTCTTTTAGAGCAAATAGAAAGAAAAGGTAGGTTACCAAGGAAGAAAATTAATGTGTATGATTTTCAAAAGGGAAACAAACACACAAATTTTCCTAGGAATGAATAAAATGTAAGGAACCCCGGATGGGTCCCACCGGTGTGCCAAAATGTTTCACTTGATTCTTAGACATTTCTTTGAAGTATTGACGAAACAGATAGGGTAACGGGCGTAGGAGGAATACCTGTTCAAATGTTGGTTGATGGGTTGTTGCACGCGTATGACTTCTGAATCCACAGCTGGTTGTGAGAGCTTCCTTTTGGCTAGGAGGAACTACCTGTAATGGAAAGCAAGACCACCAGAAAGAGTTAAACAATATGTGCAGTGAACTGCCTAGTGTGTGCTAGATCCGAGAAGTGTGATACTTCCTAGACGGCTGTCAGTCCACTATTTTAAACAATTTAATATGGGAAATGAAGTAAATCCTATTGTAATTCAAAATGATTTAGGTATCTCACTTAAAACATAATAAGAAATATCTAATCTAATAGACTATGTTAGAATAGGATCCAAAGGTCAAGTAACTAGTTTTGGGTCTCTGCAGGTTTGACAGATGTCTCAGGTAAGTCATAAGTGAATAAGGGTGACGTGGAGTTGGGTGAATAATTCACGGTTTTGAGTGTATGGGAAAATACAGAGACCGATGTCGGTTAAGGGTGACCGATGACGGTTGGGTGTAATCGGTGCCGATTACTATGGAAAACTAGGAATGCCACAAAATGAGCTTTGGGTCTCCTTTGTGATTGCACAAAGGACTTTGGCTGGTCGAATGAGGTATTTGGTAGCTTGGGTGGGATTTAGCAAGGTTTTAATGGGTATATGGAGGGGGAGTGTTGAAGGAGGTCAATGGGTGGCTAGGTAAACAATAGGTGATAATATAATGACAAAATGAAATGAACCAGAGAAGTATAACATTTTACTTACTTGGATTCTGGTCTTGGACGCTTATGAATGAGGGATGGAGGTGCTGGTAAGAGGTTGAAGGTTGCAAGTGATCACCAATCATAGGAGAGCTTCTGCATGGGCTGCATGTGCATTCCTTTTGCTTGGTTAGATCAGATCATTGTTGGGGTGAGTGTTGGATGGTTGTGTAGAAGAAAATGCTTGATCTCCTTCCTTGCATGCATGTTCTTGCTAAAATTCACTCTCAGAAGATGCGATATCTCTCAGAATGTGCTAATGTTTGCCAAACTTTTCCAATATTTTCCAACCTTGAAAATAAGGTTGTTTTGGGGGTTAAAAGGGTAACCGACGACGGTTCTAGCTTAACCGGCGACGGTTAGGGGTAACCGGTGTTGGTCAAGGCAAGATTTCCTAGGTTTACTAAACTAGGGAGATCTTCGTGATTTTCTTAGATCTCGTGTCGTTAACCCATGGATTAAACTGGAAGCTTCTTGTAAGCATGCGGGAATGTGGTTAGAGGGAATGTAGGCATTGATTTTTAGGGTTTGGGTAAGTCTTAGTTAGTTATGACAACTTACTAAGAATAGGTCTTAGGGTGAGTTGGTTTGATGAGGTGTCTAGGTGAAGTGTATGTGTAGATATTATTTAAATTAAGATATTTAAATAATAAATATGGTGAGGATAATGAATTAATTAAATTAAATTAACTAAATTAATATTAGTGGGGTGAAGGGGGTCATGGCTAGGTGAATGTGATGAAGGGTGCTTATTTGTTGAGGGACTAAAGGAGAGTGTGACCTAATTTTAGTGTCTATAGCTTTCGACACTAAAAGTGTTACTCGAAACTAACTTATATTGAGACCGTACATAACTCTATTAGTACCGTCCATATGGTCCTAACCCTACCGCACATTTTGGACCTACTTAGAATATAACTCTATAACTTTCTAGGAGTGTCCCCTTCCTCGAAATGTTTGACACTATCAAACCCTAATTTTTGGTCATGTTGTGAAGCCTTATAATTTTTGAATAAGATCTCAAACCCTAGCCATGGGTGGGATACCATACAAAATAAACATTAGTTTTGTTTTGGGCACCTCCGTGTGCCACTGACATTAGCACTACTCCAAAGAGGCATCAAAATGCATGCCATTCTCCACCTAGCTTATGATATCTGGATGAATGCAACTATGGTTTGGAAATTTGAACTTCTTTTTAAATTCTTGACTTGAGTTAGGATCTTACTAAAATACTTGGAGAAAGGATGTTTGATTTCTTGGAAATGATATAAATTGACTATTTGACCCGGTATGATGCTTCAGACATGTAGTGATTGTTTCCCTAATGGTTTTTCATATGATTTGGTGAGGTTTAGAGATCCCCAAGTGCCTCATGCAAGTGTAGGAAGTGAGTGTATCGATTTTTTTCATGATTCCCACGTGTGTTATTGAGAGATCCTATACTTTCTCATATAGGGTTTCTAAGGTAAATTATCAAAGAAATGTTAACCCATAGGTAGTAAAGGAACCAATAAAGAATATGAATCTGAAGGAAAAGATGGAGGATATATTAGTGCAAAATCATGCAAGTCATTTAGGACTTGATAGAAACTCTTGACCAAACTAGACAGCTTTTTCCAGGGATGAGAAACATGTAAAATAGAGTTTTCATCTTCTCAATTGGAGTTTTTCTATGGATTTTATGCATTTAAATCTTTAAAAAAATTACATATCAATGTGTATGACTAAGAAATCTTCATAAGTGATTTTGGGATGTACTGAGCGTGGATAAAAACAATGTATTTATCTTAGCAAGAGTGCATTGTCAAAACTAACAATGTGAAAGAGTAATTTTTAAAATTTGAGTGTCTACATTTTCCCCCTTTAAGTATGAAATGAAAATTACATACTTAAAGGAAAATATACTTGAGTATGTAGACACACTTTGTCTTCACTCAAAGTTTGTTTTGCAATCATCCCTTGTGCTTGGTGTTGGCATGTTCCATGATGAAACCTATAACATAGAGTCTTGTCAATGTCCATAATTTAGAAAAATAAACTTCATCTCAAGTATAAAGTGTAATATGTAAATATTCATTTGCATAAAGTGAAACTTAAAAAGATGGATAAACATGGAAGGAATACACTTGTTTGTTTTGTGATGGGATAATCTCTTGTTCTTTGCTTGTACTTGGAGATTTGAATTTTGAACTTGTTGAAGGATTGAGGATGATTAGTCCTAATTGTGCCAAGGATAAACCAGAGTATTGGGTACATGTAACCCAAAACATAGTAGAGAAGAAAGAGAGAATAAAAATGAGGTACCAAATTACCTGAAAGGAAGAAATATTTCCTATGAAGAACTCAATTGCTTCGATAATTTTAACCTCACATACCACATTATTGTAGATGGATATAAAGGCGCAATTATTTAAATAAACACACATAATATAAAAGAGAACAAGTGCCCACATGCCCTTCCCATGTGCCACACAATTTAATAGAATATGTAGTGTACTAAAATGTAGATGTAGAAAGGAGGCCCATGCCCACAAGATCCTTCAAAATGCAACTAAACCCAAGTTTTTATTGATGGAGTGAAATATTTCATGCCCCCTATTTTAATATGAATTAAATCAAATGAATCTAAAAACATGCCAAGATATAGTTCCTAAAGGTAACAATATAATCATATTGAGAAAGTTGGTGTAACTTGCCTCCTGAGCAAAATTGCGTGAAAGGGTCGAACTATCCATACAGATCTTGACCAAGTTGTGTTTTTACCAAGATTATTTGAATTTTTATGTTCGATCATATTGTTGAGTAACTCAGAATTTGTATATATTTGTGAATGAACCTAGAATTATTCATGTGTCTATTATAGGTATAGAATATACATGGATGGATTCCCCTCTTGAGGCACATACAAATAAATAATTTGAGCATGTGGCTCAAAAGAATAGATATGTAACCATGTCAAATAAGTCCGATAATATGTGCAGGAACACATAGAAGGTGTGTAATGGTGGCCATTGATGATGAGATCCCAAACCTATAAAAGGGATTCCCATGGTCAAAACTATGGTATGAAATAAGAGCAAAACATAGAAACAAGAGCAATAATAGTAATAAGGAATGTATAAGAAAATAAGTGCAGAGATAAAGCAATAGTGCAATTAGAGACAATAGTATGCAATCAATGTCACACAAAATTCATAAAACCACAAACATGGGACACCCACAATGTCACAAGACAATCAAGGCCTTTATGCCTACAAATAATGTCACACAAAATAGGCATAGAGCCACAAACATGGGACACCCATGGTGTCACAAGACAAACAAGGCACTCACGAAACAAACAAGGAGAAAATAAGTAATAACACACAAAATGAGAAATTTTTATGAAAAATAAGAATGTCATAATGTGATGAAATAAAATGACAAAAGACATGTGAAACAAGAGGTGTCAATGTTGCACAAGACACATGTTTTAGTCATGTTAGTTTGAAAAATAACAAGTACACAATATATGTAATCAAACATAATGAGGAAGTAAAAAGGAACTATAATGAAATAATAGCACATGTACAATGTGGAGGTATGCCCCCAAGATAAGAATGTAAGGAACCATGGTAGCTCTTATTAACATGTATCGATTTTTGTATCTTGCATCAAGCTCAATATCCCACATGAAAGCATGTATGTAAAGAGTAAAGAGATGACATCTATCAAACCAATTTGACGAACAACATGTATAATGTAAAGTGTGAACAATTCAAGTTAAGTGTATATATGTCCTAATTTTGTGTTTTTACAAATATTTGATTATTTTGGTATTCTAAAAATATATCATTATTTTTTTCGATTTTGAAATAATTACCTATGTAAAAATAAAGAGGGATATATGAGTAAAATCAAGTATAATATTGTAAAAAGTACATAATGTTCATGGGATTTTTCATACGATTTTTGTCAAGTGTTGCTAAACAATGATATTATGCCCAACTCACTCAAAGGACCATATATTGGCCTAACCAATTAGGTTTGAACTTTCCCTTCAATGGTTTTTTTGCATTTGTATTATTTTGGTTTTCTTTGAGAGCTAGATCACCCACTTAAAATTCATGGACATGGAATTTGTTATTGTAGGCACATTTAATGTGTTATTGATACATACTAAGTGTTCCAAATCTTGTTCCCATTTAGAATTGCAAAATTCCAATTCATGTAGTCTTTTTTTATAATCATTATCTTTGATAACACATTTTAATGATATGAAAAGTGAGGAATTTCTAATTCTAATGGTAGGACAACTTTGGTGCCATAAACTAGAGAAAATAGAGCAACATTTGTAGTAGCGCAAACACCGGTATGATAATCTAATAGGGCGAAATGATTTGATTATGCTAGTCAATGCCATAGTTATCAACAATTTTTCAGAGAATTTTGACAATGGTCTTATTGGTATCCTTAGCTTGGTCATTGCCTTGTGGGTCATAAGGAGTGGAAAAAGTACGTTTATTTAGAATTTTGTGAAAAAAAATTTAAGTATATAGTTTTTAAAAGATGATTTGTTGTCTATAACAATAGCGGACGAGACTTTGAAGTGAGAGATGATATGTGTGAGTAAGAATTGGTAAATATCTTTTCTTATAGTTGATTCCAAGGGTATAGTTTGTACCCATTTAGTGAAATATTCAGGTCTGTTATGATAAAAAAATTTTCCCTATATGGATTAAAGGTTGATTTTTCTATTCAAATTGAAACTCCATAGAGAGAAAGGTCCTAGAGAAACAATGGGATATAATGCATAACATAGGACATGGTTAAGCTTGTTGTGCCACCGACATTGATCATATTTTTAGTGTATTCAAGATAATATTGTTCTTTTATAGGTTAGTAATATCATTGTGAGTAATTTCGAGACATGGATTTTATGCTAAAGTGACCACCGCATTCTTTATCATATAGTTGGGACAAAGCTACATGTGCATCATCATCCCTAAACAAAGGCAAGAGGTGGCCATCAAAATATCATTTAAACAAAGAGCCTTTTATAAGGACATAACTTATGGCCTCACATCATTGTAGCTAGCGGAATTCTTGAGGTGAGGCAATCTCAGATAGTTATTATCAATAGAGGTAATTATGTATGTGAGTGACCACCGTTAACCTTTAAATTTTACTTTAAGAGGAGGATGTTTTAAAAAATTGACTAAATTATTTCTGAAATCTTTCTCAAAAGTATTTTGAAGTTTTGAATCGACTTCAGATTTTGGAGGTTTTCTTTTTTGGGTTTTAACAAGCCACTACGAAACGAAATTTTTGACTTTGGAGTTTTGAACTCCGAAAATCCAAAATTCTGAAACTTCTAACTTCGATATTTGGGTTTCGGAGTCATCTTTGGAATTTCTTTAGTTTTTTCAACTCGAGTTCAAGTCCTAAACTCTAAAGTTCCAAAATTTCGAACTTCGTACTTTTAGGTTTCGTAGTTTTACGTTGCTTTTTAGAAAGATCCTTTCCAAAATTTCAAAGTTCTAAAATTTCAGAACTTTGAACTTTTGGGTTTCAAGTTTCAAGTTACCTAATGATAATTTCGTCCCCTAAGTTTTGAAGTCCGAAACTCAAGTTCTAAAATTTGAATCGTAGCTTTTCAGGGTTTTGTATTGCAAAAATCACATTCCATTTCGAGTTTTACGTTTTGTAATTTGAGCTT
This sequence comes from Taxus wallichiana var. yunnanensis, assembly GCA_018340775.1. Lineage (NCBI taxonomy): Eukaryota > Viridiplantae > Streptophyta > Pinopsida > Cupressales > Taxaceae > Taxus > Taxus wallichiana. The sequence continues at coordinate 259,962,026 of CM031240.1, forward strand.
ATATGAGCATTTAATTTTTAACTACCCCCACGTGTCACTTCCGAGCATTCATTCCAGTTTTTCTATATAAAATTGAATTTTTAATTGTCATTTCACTTGGCTTTTCTCCGACAATCTGATTTTACCACACCATTTTGTACTTTTGAGGCATCATTTTCAAGGTAAATTTGTTTTGGGTTCTTTCTTTTTGGTTTAAAATCATTTGGTGTTTTCTTCGCTTGTTTATTTATCTTTTTTGTTCTTCTTTTCGTGTTTGAAATGGAACCCTCATCATCCTTCATTTTTCCTTTAGCCATCTCATCTAATTTCCACAACTACGAATCCCAATTCGTGCAAGCATCTAGTCCAAAATTGCACACCAATTTCTTCCAGATCTTCACAAGAATTTGATTTTCGTTTTGTGCCCTTCAGTGATTTTGAGTTTCGCAGTTACCTTTTCAGAACTCTACTTTTTCAGGTTTTCAGAGGTTTAAATATTTCAGGGTTTCGGAACTTTTCTTTTTAGAGGTTCAGAGGTTCAAAGATTTTGGGGTTTTGAAACTCTACTTTTCAAGTTTTCAGAGATTAAAGATTTCATGGTTTCGAACTCTTATTTTCGTGTTTTAAGAAGTTTAAAGATTTTGGGGTTTCAAAAATTTACTTTTCAAAGGTTCGAAGGTCTACCTTTTGGGTTTTCAGAGGTTTATACTTCAGATCCAAAGCCTTTTTAGAGTTTCCATTTTCAAACTTTGGCATTTCGGATCCTTTACAATTTTTTTTTACAAAATTTCCAAAGGCCATTCGGATTCTGAATTCCGAATTAAATGTCAACCTCCTCATCAAAGGGCAAAGGAAAGATGAAGTACACATTTTTAGGAGTTGCTCCTCACTCATGCCTATCTTCAAATTTGGGGAATATTGGAGATACCGACCTTGGACAAATAGATTTTCTAGATTTTTGGGAAATATTAAAAGCTCCTAATAAGAATCCTTGGATGCATGCCATATTTGATAAGGGCTTGCTCTCAATGCAGATTTTCCTTCGTCCTCACATGCATTTTCCTGAGTTCTTCTTAGCACTCGGAAGACCATTTCGATAAGGAATATGAATCAATAAAAGATGATGATGGTAAGGTCATAATTAGGTTGGATGCCAATTTCTTTGAGGATTTGTTCAAAATTTTAGATGTTGAAGGATATGCAACAATTTCACCAGAATTAAATCGTGGAACATTGGGACAAAGAAATTGAACTGTGTACGAAGGTTATAATGAAGAGTTACTTGGCCAAGAGTGTCATTAAGCTTCCTAAAACATTGTTCCACTCAGACTTCATCCAGGAAGTAAGTGATCTTATTGTATTGTTGAGTCAAATTTTGGGTCTTGCTTCCGTGAAGGAGTTTCAGGAATGGATGTTCCTCTACATTGCTACTATCAAGAAAAATAAGGAGTTCATATGATGGGGGAACATATCAACAACTCAATTTGTTTTCAATTGGGAAATGTTTTAACATCTAAAAACTTCTTCATGACTTCCTTTCTCATTTATGTTGTCGCCGCCATGGGGGAATTCAATGGTTTGAACACAAAAGGTGTCAGAAGTGTGTCACAGATTTATCACTTTTATCCTCAAATTACAATGGAAGAAGGCAACAAACATTTTCGTAGAGTCAATGATGCCTTTTTGTTGTCCTCCTTTATCATTTTGATAAGGATTTGTATAATTGAAGGATTTCTAATGAAGCTTTTAAAGAGGTGCGAGAATGGGGAGCCATCTATCTTTAGTTCTCAACATTTACATATATCAGGATTCCCGATTTATTGGGTGCTCCAAGAAAGTTACTGAGATGTCCTACTGACAAATGAATTTTATTAGAATTGGTTTGGAAATTGTTAGATTATCACAAAATTCAAAACAAATGACATAAGGAAGGAGTTCAATTTCCTATTTCAATAGGAAGATACATATGTGTCAACATTTATAAAGCAAAGAATGTGGATGGAGAAATTTCAAAAGTTACTTTGAGAACTTTCCATCCTAGAACCAACTTTGATTACTGGGGTAAATTCAGTGAAACAGGGTTGGCCAATTCTCACGTGCCTCATCTACGAATATGTGAATTCATTATCGGGATGAGGTTATCATCAGGAAACGAGAATATGAAAGATTGACTTTGAATGAGGTTATTCAATTCAGTATCACGGATATTTTGGAAGGGATAGAGGATGATGATGAGGTATTGGATCCAGATCTGACAGGAACAATAATGTTTTCGATCAACCTTTGCCATGGATAGATTGGTCCAAGGAAGAACTTTGCAATATTAAGGAAAGGGCGAGGCCCATTCTTCAAAGGACATATGATTGGTTGGATACCTTAGGAATTTCACCAAAAGGGACAGATCAATCTATAAGAGTAGAAGCCCAACCAGCACTGAGTCTCCCTATGCCCACAAAAGGTACAAGTTCTACTCAAAAGGCTAATATAGTTCCAAGGAAGATCTCATTTTTTGATGGGAGTTCCTCTCTTCCAAAAGTTTCCATTGCCAAGGTTGTGTCCTCCACAGTACAAGTAACAGAAGTTGTCAAAGTTAGTGATTCTTTGTTTGTGACACAAGAATTGCCACCCCCTTTTTCATTACCATTGCCATTATCTTCAACTCCACTTTCCCAATTATTATCCTCTGCTCCTTCACTCCTCTTTGCTTCTCCATATCCATCCATGGCCCAAGTATTTTCATCCCTTCTTTTCCTCTCAATAGGGGAAATGATTGCTTCTCTAGTTTCCACTCCACCGCCTCTCAAAAATTCATTTCCTTCCATTTCAGCTTATAGTATTATTACATCTGATCCCGAGGCTATTCTCACTTCCACCCCTTCTATCATTACCACCTCCATTTCATTGCCAAATAATATTACCAATGCTATTGTTTTATCTAGTGCTCCAAGTGTTGAATCAACCATGTTACTTTCATTGGCGTCCACTATACTTGAATGGCTATATCGCCAAACCCCAAAGTAGAAGAAGAAGGTACCTCTTGTAGACGTGATAGATTTGAGTGCATTGGAACCTACTCTGAAGAGACAAGCCAAATGACCAAAGATCGTCTTTAGTTGATCAGTAAAATGATCAAGAGAAAGGATCATGGAAGTAGCCACCCCATTGAGGGGAAAACTAAAGAAACTATAATAGCAGTAGATTATCAGATCTCTAGGTTTTCTTTAGGAAGGAAACACGTGAAGGTGCCAAACATGATGTCTAGGTGGCCTTTGGATTTTTTTTTTAGAAATATGATAAAGATAAAGCTTCCAAAGATAAATTGAAGTCAAAGGTTGAACAACTCACTGCTCTGTTAAGGAAAGTAACAAAACCCACTTTAACTACTGATCCTTCAACTACAACTACTCTAAATGTTTCTTCCATTTTAGATGATATTTCATATCATAAAATTGAGAAGATAGGTCAGAACGGAACATCAATGGATGGATGGATAGAACGAATGCTTCAGGAAGCTAATGCTTTGGTTAAAACAACTGTTGAATTATATAATGATTTACAAACTAAGAGGACTTCTATTCACAGGATAGATGAAATTATCTCTGAGGATAATAACAATTTGAATATGAATTTAACTAAATGGAGTGAGATTAGAGACGTGGACACAAATTTACTCCTTCAAGATAGAGTAATTGATGACATTTATAAATTGTTTGATTTTTAGAAGGCCGTGTAATTTGTAATCTGAGCAACGGGGGTGGAAGCCTGATAAACTTTATTAATATCAAATCAACCAATTTACATTTGTATGAGTTGCAATACTTATAGGTATTGTATAGATGAATACACATAAGAGAATAAGTTGCACAGATGCAACAATATCCCTGATTACATAAGCTTCCAAAATATCATATGGGAAGCAATAACCAATTAAATACAAACAAGAATAGTTGCAACAATAATGCAAAAAATAAACAATATTAAAATAATGTGGTTATTAAATACATAACCAAGTAAATATCTTAATATAATGCATAATTAACCTAACATTCCCCCTTAATTTTGCATTGCCTCAAGGGATGAGGAGAGGAACTCTCGAACAACTCGAACTTGTCACGTGCAAGTGACTTTGTGAAGATATTTTCTCATTGTTCAGTTGTTGGAAAAAAATAAAGTTGTATATTGTGCTTCAAGACATGCTTGCATATGAAGTGTACCTCGCACCTCAATGTGTTTTTCTCTTTCATGAAAAATTGGATTGTAAAAATTTTGATAACACCTTCACCATCAAACATACATGGTGGTCAATTTGTCTTGAGGTATTCCAATTCCTTCGAGTATGTGATGTAGTGAAATTGCTTCACGACATGCTTCTCTGAGAATGATACTCAAACTTGTGGAAGAATGAGAAACAAAGTGTTGTTTCTTGCTTCCCATGATATTGGTCCAGATCCCATAAAAACAAAAACCTAGAAGTGGATTTTCTATCATCAATGTTGCCTTCATGATCTCGAATCGAAATATCCCGACAAGAAGAAGTTGTCATTCTTCTTGTATTCTAGACTAAGATCCAATGATCCTTTTAGATATATCAAGATGCGTCTTGTTGCTTTCCAATGAAAAACTTTGGGTTCCCCGCATGAACCTAGATAAATAGCTCACTATGAAGATGGTATCTATTCTAATGTAGGTCGTAAATGAGACTCCCAATCAACTGCCGATAGAGAGTGGCATTTACCTTAGGAGATGGATCTGAACAAGATAACTGCAATATGTTCTCCATAGGTGTAGCAATTGGTGTGCAATCCATCATCCTGAATTTCTCGAGCATCATCTTGGTATATTTCATCTAAGAAACAAATATGTGATTCTCTTTCTGTCATACTTCCAATCCAAGACAATAGTGCATTAGCCTCGAGATCTGTCATGTCGAATGATCGATTAAGATCTTTCTTCGTTGCATCAATCATCCTCACTGAACTGCCAATGATGACTAGATCGTCGACATAGACAACGAAAATCAAAATCTCCCCCCTTGCTTTTTGAGGTAAATATTGGGATCGTATGGATTTTCTAACAAATCCATGTTGTACGAGATGCTCATCAATTTTTATGTACCATGCTCTGGGGTGCCTATTTGAGGCCATACATAGATTTCCTGATTCTGCATACCTTTGTTTCTTGACTGGGTACAATATATCCCTCAAGTTGAGTCATATAGACTTCTTCTTGTAAATCTCCATTCAGGAAGGCACTTTTAACGTCCATCTGATGGAATTTCCAACCAAACTATGCAGCTAGAGAAAAGATCATCCTGATCATTTTGATCTTAGCTGTGGGAGAAAATGTCTCCTTGTAGTCAATGCATTCTTTTTTTGCATACCCCTTTCTTTACTAGTCTTGCTTTATACTTGTCCATTGTCCCATCTACTTTGTACTTTGTTTTGAATATCCATCTAGCATCCAATGGGTTTCTTCCTAGTGGAAGATCGACAAGTTGCCAAGTGTTATTTTTCATTACTAACTGATATTCAAAGTCCATGGCATCTTTCCAAGCTTTTGATTGTAGGGCTTCCTAGACTATAGAGGGCTCATTAGATTCAATAACTCTACTCATCAAAGCAAAGTTAACTTCTTCTCTTTCTTTACTGTGAGTCTATGGTCCAAGGGTGGATGTATCTGGTAGAGCATCTCTTCTTGCATCTCGTAACATGCTAGTATACCACTTGGGCATGCGTTGAATCGTAAACGTGGGTCGTGGTTTTGTCAGATCATCACCAACATCCCCATCATCACTTTCATCATTAGTGGGAACATCAGCTTCATTTTTACAACTGGTGAAGAATCTACATCAGGTGAGTCTGGAGGAGGAGACTCTACTTCCTTCTTCTCAAAGAACTCAACATATCTACTGGTGTAGAATTTTCTAGTCTTTGGATCCATCAATCTATACCTAAGAGTCTCTTCATTGTACCCAATGAAGATGATTTTATGTGACTTCATGTCCAATTTATTTCTATTTTTCTTGGGTATGTGCATACTTGCTTTGCACCCGAATAATCTAAGGTGTGCAATAGATGGTTTCTACTTTGACCATGCTTCTTGTGGTGTTACTCTGTCAAGAGAAACCCTGAGCACTTTGTTCAACAAATACATTATTGTATTTGTTGCTTCATCCATAATGTTTTTGCAAGTCCATAATCATCGATCATGTATCACACCATTTCTATGATAGTACCATTTCTTCTCTCAACAACACCATTTTGTTGTTGTGTGTGTGGAAACGAGGCATTTGTCGACAAATCCTGTGAGCTTGTAGGTAGTCTTTAAACTCATCACCGGTGAATTCCTCCCCCTCGATCTCGAGAAAAGAGTTCGATGTGACAACTAGTTTCGTTTTCAAAATGCTACTTTGAACTTATTAAAGGTTTCAAAAGCTTCACTTTTCTTGCGAAGATAAAAATCCACATTTTTCTTGAATAGTTATCATCACAAAACATGAAGTATTGGAACCCATAATGACTTAGTTGCATCGGACCATAAAGATTGGTATGAACCAAGTTATTTTTTCCATGAGCTCAAAAACTAATCTTTTGGAATGAAACTCTATGTTGTTTTCCTACTAGGCAATGAGGACACTTGTATGTATTCTTTTGAAGAGATGGTAACCCATGTACCATATTGCACCAACGAAGTTTCTCAAGATACTTGAAATTAACATGACCAAGTCTCGATGCCACAACTGTGCATAGGTAGAGTTCTTAGCCACAAGTTCATAATCATCTCTATGGGAAAAATCAAGTGAAACATGTGTCCCACATTAGAGGCCTTTGAAACTATTTTCAAGCCTCGTGATTTGTCACAAATTAAACACGTTTTCTTGTTGAAATTAATATCAAAGTCAATTTTTAAATTGTGATCTAGGAGTTGGCTGACTGAAATCAGATTCTTTGTCAAACCGGGGACATATAACACATTTGATAGTCTACGATTGCATGTGAACTAAGGGGTAGAGAAATGTTCAATCCCTAAACTCGTATATGAAGAATCATCAACCAATGAAACATGCTTTTCCAAAGGCATGTCCTAATAGAAGTAAACTAGTTTCTTTGGTTGGTCATGTGCCAAGTGGCTCTGTATCAACATACCAGACATCACTAGATGATGTGGAAGGTTCACTCGATCAAGCAAAGCAGTACATGTAGTCTTCAATATCTAACTATTGTTGTTGCTCAAAGAATATTTCCTTGTTGATGAGGTCTTCTTTTCCAGTTCCCCTTTTTTCCCTTGAATGTAGTTTGTATGTCCCTTGTGAGATTGTTGTTGGGGAGGTCCAAAGTTACTTGATGAACCTTTCTTGTAAGTATTATACCAACAATATTTTAAGTCATGTCCTCTTTTACAAATTGGACATTTCTTCTTTTGTTGATTGTCCCCTTGATGTTGATGCTGATTTTGGGAATTTTGATAGGAATTAGGTTTTCCTTTCCATTTTGATGTGAAGAAAGTGCATGCTCCTCTTCATCATCCTTATTATGCATAGCTTCCTCTTGTTGTAGTAGGTTTACCAATTTTTGTCAAAACTAACTATCGTATCTGACAAGTTTAGTGTTGTTACAAAAATGTGGTAAGAAGAAGGGAGAGCTCTCATAACAATGGGAATGAGAGCTTCATCTATGACCGCTTCTCCCGGGGCTAGAAGTGAAGCCTCAACTCTGCAACTCTTCTCAAGAAAGCTTCAATTTTCTCATTTTGCTTGAACTTCAGTGTGTGTAACTAACTCTGTAAATTCAATATGACATTCTTGTTTTTGGCCTCGTAAATTGTGCTCAACTTATCCCATGCTTCTTTGGTTATTTTGGCATCTCGAATGTGGGGTTGCACATCGTCAGATACTCCAAAAAAAATGATGAGTTTGGCCTTTTGATCTACTCTATCGAATTGTCTCTGTTGTGTTTTATTAGTAGCTGATTTGGTCAGAGTACCATTCACAACAGTCCATATCTCTTCAAACTCAAGTTGTGTCTTGATTTTTGTCTTCCATGCAGCATATTTATTTCCTCTGAGTAGTTGTGAATCTGGAAGAAAAAATTTGGGGCCATCGGTATTGAGGTTAGCACATTGATTATACGATAATATATCATATCTAAGCATACATGCAAATAAAAGTGAATATTCTACCGTAAGAATTATACAAAACAAGAGACATAAATCAACACCAGATTTAACGTGGTTCACCCAGTGTGGGTTATGTCCACCAAGAAACAAGTCAATCTATTACCCAAAGCTTTGACAAGATATACAATGAAGATTTATAATCTTCTACTCTTCTCGATGTTCAAGACTTTCTTCCCTCAAGCTTTTTTCATTCTTCACCAAGAATTCTCTCTCACATAATTATCTTGTAATTATGATCCATCCATTACTTCTAAACCCTAGCTTTTATGCTTATATAGTCGTTTATAGACTTAGGGCACTTAGCCATGTAATTACAATCAATAAATCTATTTTAATGCTAAAAATAGATATAATTCCCGAGAGTTAATTAAAAATTCATCGCATAGGTAACCGACGCTGGTTATGCCTAACCATGGCTTCGTTCCTTTACTCGCTTGACCAATCTTTGATGCCTTTGATCGATGCCGGTTTTCCTTTAACCGATGTCGGTTACTTTGTATTTTCCAGCAAGTTTCAATTGCATGCTAAAATGAAGTAATTAAGCTTCATAACTCAAAAATCTCCCACTTGGAGTTTAATTACTACACCATACATGTACATCATCATTCTTGGATCCTTCCTTGGCTTTGTTTCTTCCTCTTCAAGTCTCAAACTTGAAGACCAACAGAAGTGGAGTGTAGCTCTAACTTCTCCTTTGCTAATGGCTTCGTTAGCATATCCGCAGGGTTCTTGCTCGTATGAATCTTTTCCAGATTCAATTGTCCATCCTCCAATACCTATCATATGAAGTGATACCTCAACTGAATGTGTTTTGTTCTCGAATGAAACACTAAGTTCTTTTCCAAATAAATTACACTGATTTGTCACTTAATAGTTTACAATTACTTTGCTCCTTTCCCAACTATTCCATGAACCTACTCATCCATATCATCTCCTTGCTAGCCTCTGTAGTTAACATACTCTACCTCTGTAGTAGACAAATCCATAATCTTCTGCAATCTCGAAATCTAGCTAACTATCGTTCCCTATTGTGAAAATATATCTAGTAGTGCTCGTCCTACCATCTAGATCTCCAGCCATATCCAAATCAACATAGTCATGTAATGAAATATTTAAACCTCCATAGCATAAATGCATGCTAGATGTCCCTTTCAAATACCTGAGTATCCATTGGAATGCTTTCCAATGCTCTTTACCTAGATTAGCCATATATCTACTCACAACTCCCACTACCTGTGCAATGTCTAGTCTTGTACAAACCATAGCATACATGAGACTTCCAACTATTGAAGCATATGGAACTCATGTCATGTATTTGACCTCCTCATGTGATGAAGGACACTGATCTTTACTCAATTTGAAGTGTCCAGCCATAGGTGTGCTAACATGTTTTACATTCTGCATGTTGAACCTTTCTAACACCTTGTAGATATAATCCTCTTGAGACAAATACAATTTCTTGTTTTTCCTGTCTCTATGTATTTGCATGCCAAGGATCTTTTTGCATCTCCCAAATCCTTCATTGCAAAATGTGTGAGCTATATTTCTCTTAAGCTCACCAATGTCCTACATACTAGATCCTATAATAAGCATATCATCCACATACAGTAACAAAATAATATAGCTCCTATTTTCAAGCTTCTTGAAATAAACGCAATGGTCAGATTCACATCTCAAGTAACTATGATCATGCATAAAACTATTAAATCTCATGTACCATTGCCTTGAAGCTTGTTTGAGCCCATATATGCTCTTTTTCAACCTGCACACTAATTTCTCCTTACCCTTGACTTCATACCCAAGAGGTTGCTGCATATAAATTTCTTCATCCAAATCACCATGAAGGAAAGCCATCTTCACATCTAGTTGCTCTAAATGTAAATCTTCTACTTCAACTAAACTCAATACAGTATGAATAGAAGTCATCTTAACAAAAGGAGAAAATATTTCACCAAAGTCAATACCTGCCTTTCATGGAAATCCCTTTACTACAAGCCTTACCTTGTACCTTTTCTGTCCACCCTCTTCTTCCTTAATTCATAAACCCACTTGTTCTGCAATGTTCTCTTTCTTGTTGGCAATTTAACCAAATCCCAAGTCTAGTTCTATTCCAAAGAGTTCATCTCCTCATTCATGCCATGCTCCCACTGAACATGAGTTTTATCCTGCATTGCTTCTTCAAAGCTTTTTGGTTCACCACTATCAGTCAATAATAGATAAAATAGAGAAGGTGAAAATATTTTTAGAAGTTTACTTACCCTTTGTGACCTTCTCACAGGAGTTTGGGGTACCTGGAGGCTCAATCTAGACCTCCTGGACATTAGTATCAACTTTTGATAGTGATCGACGCTAGTCACCTCTAACCGACGTCGGTTCGGCTAATCGACACTCATGTTTATGATCCTCTGTGAACGTCAGGCCAGTTCATCTGACCAATGCGGTCGGGCCTGGCTAACCACCATGGTTACTTGTGTATTTCTGAAGGTGTTTCTTTAAAACCCGAGAGTTCATTTTCATCAATAAACTTCTCAATTTTCTCATCCTTGGGTACCAAAATTTGATCCTTGTACATTCTCTTTTCATTCCATTCAACATCACAACTCCTAACAATTTTAGAATTCTCTAAATCCCAAAAATCAAAAACTGAAATCACCAGATCCATAACCAATGAAAGTGCACCTCTTGGATTTTGCATCCAACTTTTTTCTATTTTCTCTATCAACATGCACAAAAGTTTCTGAACCAAAAAATTTAAGAAAAGAAATATCTACCTCTTTTTCGGTCCATGCTTCCTCTGGTATTCCTCCATCTAGTGAACTTGAAGTGCCATGGTTAATCAAATAAACCACGGTATCAACTATTTTTGCCCAAAAATGCAAGGGCAATCCAGAATGTATCCTCATACTCCTAGCACGTTCCATGATTGTCCTATTCATTCTCTTTGCAACACCATTCTCCTATGGTGTTCTTGGAACCGTTTTTTCTCTACGTATCTCATTCACTGAACAATAATCATTGAAAGCCTTGCTACAGTATTCACCACCATTATCAGATCTAAGAAAATTTAACTTATAATTTGATTCATTCTTAACAAGGGCTTTCCATCTTTTAAAAGTTTCAAAAACATCATATTTATGTTTAATACAATAAACTCATACCTTTCTTGTAGCATCATCAATGAAAGTAACATAATATTGGGATCCACCATGAGAAGCTACCTGAGCTGGTCCCCACACATCTGAGTATACAAGCTCCAATTTCTTCTCCTTCTTAGTTGCCCCAACTTTGAGAAATCTCACTCTCTTTTACTTTCCAAGATACAATGCTCACAAAATCAAGATCTAAATCTTTCAAATCTGATAACTTACCCTTAGCCTTTAAGATATGCATTCCTTTTTACTCATATGACCCAACCAATTATGTCACATGCATGCATCTGAATCTGAAGTAGATAATGCAGAAAAGAATCAATAATATAGGTAGATAAATATAACATTCCTACCTTCTTACCTCTTGCCATAACAAAAGCACCCTTGGTGACTTTCCAAGAGTCTCTTGTAAAAGTAACCATGCAACCAGATTCACCTAGTTGCCCTGTAGAAATAAGATTCCTCTTGAGGCTTGGCACATGCCTCACATCTTTCAATACCCATGTATTTCCATTCTGCAATTTTAGATGAACTTCCCTTTACCAGTAATACTGCAAGGTTCATCATCACCCAAATAAACATGCCCAAAATTACCCTAGACATAATTTCTGAAATAACCCTTATTAAGGGTTGCATGAAAGAAGCTCCTGAGTCTAAAACCCATGATTCAATTCTACTATCTAAAGAAAGAATAAGAGCATCTTACATTACCTCTGATGCAACAAGATTCACCTCTTTACCTTTTTTAAGTTGTTGGTTCTCTTTATCCTTTGACCAACAATATTTCTTTGCATGTCCTTTCTTTCCACATTTCCAACAAGTAATTCCCTTTTCTGATTTAGATCTAATATCCCTTGAATTTGATTTCTCATTACTCTTACTCTTGGATCTCTACTTCTTCTGCTCCCGCTTTCTACATTCAAAACATTTCCAGATGATGTTTCCTCCGTATTTTTCCCACAAATTACTTCATTCAAGATTATACTAACCATATCATCAAACTTCAAAATATTATTAGCAGATGTTGTATTATTAACAACCATTACCAAGTTGTCCCAACTATCAGACAAAGAACATAAGAATAAAAGTGTTTTTACTTCATCATCAAATGGTATTGAAACCAATTTTAACTGATTTACAATAGATCGGAAATCATTCAAATGACTAGAGGCAGATTCACCTTCATGCATCTTAGAACTAAAAATTTTCTTCATCAAATAAACTTTATTTGAAGCACTAGGTTTTTCATATAAATTAGCAAGAGATTTCATTAAGTCTACCGTAGAAGCCGCTTCTATAATATTGGAAGCCACAGATGCTGTCAGGCTCAATCTTATAGATCCCAAATCCTTTCTGATCAAGAATCTTCCATTCTTCATCAGTCATCTTCGTAGGTCTAGACTTCTCATCCAACGGTAAATACAAATCTCTTTGATACAGATAATCCTCAATCTGCATCTTCCATAATTGATAATTTCGGCTGTCAAACTTCTCTACCTTGTATTTATTATCTTCTCATTGTTGTAGCTCCCACTCAATCAAAAACCCTCTATGAGTAAATATTTCAACACAAAAAACCCTCAAACAAAGCTCTGATACCAGTTGTTGGGGTTAGCACACCGGTTGTACAAACAATATATCATATCTAAGCATACATGCAAATAAAAGTGATATTCTACCAGAAGAATTATACAAAACAAGAGACATAAATCAACACCAGATTTAACGTGGTTCACCTAGTGTGGGTTACGTCCACCAAGAAACAAGCCAATCTATTATCCAAAGCTTTGACAAGATATACAATGAAGATTTACAATCTTCTACTCTTCTCAGATGTTCAATACTTTCTTCCTTCAAGATTTTTGATTCTTCACCAAGAATTCTCTCTCACATAATTATCTTGTAATTATGATCCATCCATTACTTCTAAACCCTAGATTTTATGCTTATATAGTTGTTTATAGACTTAGGGCACTTAGCCATGCAATTACAATCAATAAATCTATTTTAATGCTAAAAATAGATATAATTCCCGAGAGTTAATTAAAACTTCATCGCACAGTAACCGATGCCAATTTCGCTAACTGCGTTACGGTTCCTTACTCGTTTGATCGATGCCTGTCATACCCGACGATGTCGGTCTGGCTTTAACGGATGTCGGTTACTATATTTTTCAGCAAGTTCTAATTACATGCTAAAATGAAGTAATTAAGCTTCACAACTCAATAATTGGTGCCCATTTTACAAAAATCACTTACAAGGTTTGGCTCTTATCTCTCCGGATATAAGGTCTCCTAATCTATATATTGTCGATCGATATACTAAACATTTTTATACACGTGCCCTTCCGATATACACAGGCGATGCGTGGAAGAAGCTCTCCCTTTCTATATACACAGCGTGCGTGAAAGAATTTGATACGTGGTACCAAGACAATACTGAAAGGGGTCTATGTGATTATTGACATCGGCTTAAAGAAATATCCTCATACACTCACGTAACTTCACTATATACTTTGATAATTTCTCGGTCCCAGATTTATTTGTGCCAATGGTTCACATACGGATGGGATGGCTCATAGTGTGTGCACTGTGACCTTATTACTCCCGTCGATTTAAAGGGTCGATGCCCAGATGATGTTGTTGTAGCTATATTAGGTGTTAAGTGTAGTAGTAGTCATGACAACTTTACCCGTAAGCACTTCCGAGGCACTATATATACCGAGGACGCGAATGAGATCTAGGATCTCGTGAGTGTTTTTGAACCAAATTTTATTATTTTTGAGTATAATATTCTACTAGTTTCTGAGTAGTTACAAAGTTTTTGTTGACTATGGCAACCTACAAATTAGTACAATATACTGAAGTATACAAATTACATTCAAAAATTTGGAAAAATTGAATGGCAGGAAAAAAATGTTTTGCGGGCCCTAGTGGCCTCCGGCCCGAAATGGTTTTGTGAGAAAAAAACTATAAAAACTTGCTTAAAATGGAGTTTTCTGGTACCCCCTTTTGTGAATGTTGTCCAGAATATAAAAAAGGCCTATTAGGAGAAAAAAATTACCCTATATTAGGGTTTTCTCGCTAAAATTTTAGGTGCCTATTTAGACATGACTAAGTTGTTTAATCAAGGTTTTCTACTAAATTCCCCTCTAAAATTGGCGGTTTCACTAGTTTTTCCGCTAAATTTCAAAATTCAAAATTTTGTGTTAGGGGTGGGGTTGAACCCCAAACCTTATCCGCTTTAAGGCGTTCCACCTTTCCAACTAGGCCCTTTTGGCGCTTGGGATATGAAATGAAGATATTTGTATATAAAATAAACAAAAAAGGAACTAACCTTTTTTAAACTCGACGTGGCAGAGGTCCCACGTGGCCTATATCTTTGGGAGAACTCGATTAGGTATTTTCCGCTTAAAACGGATCTAAAGCGTTTGTTTTCCTTTCATTGCCTTTGTATTGATTTCCTTTGGCTTTATTTTTTTGTTTTCCACCGCTTTTTATTTATTTGATCTACCTTTTTTTTGTTTCCTTGTGTGCAGATCTTCGTGGAGATTTTCACACTTTGGCCACTTTCAAATACAATACTTTGTATTGTTTGTTTCTTATGCGGGGTTGTGATTGGAGTCGTATGCACTCGGGCACTTCCCAATGCGTTTCCACCTTGTTGTGTTGTGTTGGGTGAGTGAAGTTTGTTGTTGGTGTATGCGAGGTTGTGGTGAGGGTGAGTGCGAGAGACATGGATAGTTGTGGTTTCCTCAACAAACGTGATCTCGTGGTGTAGGGGCTTAGATCAAAATGTGTGGCCGCTAAAACTCCCAACGTAGGTTGTAGAACAAGACTCAACACGTTGATTTTAATAAAAATATACCCATTTTCAAAGCAGATCCTCCAATGAAAATACTCATCTCAACTTGGTATGGAGCTCGATTATGGAGGGACGAGGCGTACGTCCGGTGCAAAAAAATTTTAACTCGGTTTGCAATGTTTTACCGCAACTTCGCCAATATCAAAGAGAACACGTCCCAAAGAATCTCGAAAGTTCATCGGGAGCTCGGTGGGAGTCCTTGACCCGGAATGTTTCAATGAGACCTATAGATTCCTCCAAATATGATAGTACGAGATAATATTATACTCAGAATTCAAATGATCCTCTAGATTTAGAGGCAAAACCCTGGTTTGGGGAAAAATATATTTTTAAATTTTCCATAGCAAATTTTGCTCAGTCTTTGGGTGCACAAATAAAAAAACAAATTACGTTCCAAACCCGTAATGAATAGGATTTCATTGGGAGACAAGGATGGGGTTGGGATGTTGCAGGAGGCTACACAGACTCTCAATTGCTACAAATGCTTCTCCAATCTCCTCTATCTCTTCTCCTCTCTCTTTCCACACCTTCTCTACTCACAGGTCCAGATTAACCAGCTCTGGTACCAAATGTAATCTGAGCAACAGGGGCGGAAGCCTGATAAAATTTATTAATATCAAATCAACCAATTTACATTTGTATGAGTTGCAATACTTATAGGTATTGTACAGATTGAATACACACAAGAGAATAAGTTACACAGGTGCAACAATATCCCTGATTACATAAGCTTCCAAAATATCATACGAGAAGCAATAACCAATTAAATACAAACAAGAATAGTTGCAACAATAATGCAACAAATAAACAATATTAAAATAATGTGGTTATTAAATACATAACCAAGTAAATATCCTAATATAATGCATAATTAACCTAATGAAATTTAGATCCCAAGTGTTGCAGGATTTGATTAAGAAATTGGATGACAAACATGTGGAAATAATGGATGGTTTAAATGATATTTGGAGGAGTTTGATAATATCAACTACAAGTTTTTCAATGAGAATATTGATGCTCTTCTAGTGGACCAAATTAAATCAAATTTCAAAGATTTGGTAATGGAAGATGATGAAATAACTAAAACTTTCAATAGTAATTCAATTGACAGGTTGGTCTCATGCCAAAATTTTATAAATCAGCTGAAGAAAGTGGTGAATAAGTTGAAAAGGTTACCAACTAAAATTGCAAGGGAGATTGATACACGGATGTGGTGAATCATTATGCTTGTGGACTAGAGGAAGGAGAGGTACATGGAATCATCAAATGTTTCGTTGACTACCAACACTGGATGGCTATGTGGGAAGAAGAAGATCAAGAAAAACCAAACAAGAGAAAGATGATGCATGTCCAAGTTGAGCCGGGTGGCCATGTTTGGGAAGGTTTTAAGCTCAAATCGATCAAAGCTATAGGGTTGACTTAGTCAAACCTAGAAACAACTTTGCTATTTTTATGGGAGCCTGTTCCCTTGAACTTATTATACTCTATTTTTATTAATTTGTTAGTTAAGGTTCATCTGTAATGGCTCAACCTTTGGAACTTATAAATAGTTTAGTTGCATTAAGTTTATGGATATAGATCATTTAGAGAAGTTACTCTTCAAGCATGGAAGAGTGCTTCATATACTTTGAGCCTTTCAGTTATATTCAGAACAATATTTTTACGTGAAAATTTTGGTTTATTGTGTTAATCATTACTGAATTTATAGCTTTTGAATGTTTAGTTACTTGACATGATTGGTTAATTTGTCTTTATCCTAGTTATATTGTTTCAATTCATGTGAAAAGTGATATAGCTACTTTTATATCAGTTGTGGAAAATTTGTTTCCTTTCTGTTACAAGGTTGCATTATTATTTATAGGCATGGATAGAAGAGGATTGAAAGACATGTGCATATCGTATATTGTTGTGGGTAGTTGATTGTGCATTTAAGTGGGTCTATTTGTTCAAAATACTTGGTGCATCACCTTATTCCTTTTTGTTATCTCTGAATTTAAGCTCATCAGTTGAGTAGATTAGAATTATTTTCAAATGTTTTAGCCTTGCATATTGATCTTAAATCAAGATCTTAAATCAAGTGCTCCAAGTTTTAAAGGAACCCAGCCTTATCCGGAGGTTCATCCCAAGGTGACAAGGTCCCACACCTTGGGGATATTACAACGTTGCACAGGATCACTCAGAGATTCAACGGGTGCATGATCCATGTGACATCAATTTTCAACATGCCTAGTGGGACTAGAGAGTTGGTACTTCTCTTCATATTTTCATAACTCAAAGTACCTGGTGACTCCATATCTCTGGATTTTCATATCTCAGTGTGTTAACATATGCGAAGAATTTAGATAAGAGCTTCTGCGAGACAAGAAGGAAATTATCAGCATATTGAGTTATCCTTATCTCCTCCAAGAAGAAGAAGAGGCATTTCAAGCTCACCAGTCACAACGTCACCACGCAGGGGTCATTCTACTCCTCCTTACGGAAGATTCCCTCCACCTAGGAACAATCAGCCTCTCAGAAGAATGGCTAGGAACCAAGTATTTCCTACGTTCAATGTGGGCAACCCTCTTCTATTATCCCAATGGGATCCCATACCTATTGTTGCACTCAAAATCTTACCCTTTTACATAGGAGAAACTCATATCACTCTTGTAGAACATATTCTTGATGTATCCAAAGATTTTGTAGTACATAATGTCATAGAAGACAACATTGTGGTTAGACTCCTAGCTACTTCCTTCAAAGGAAAATTACTTCATTGGTTTCATGGTTTAGGGGCTGGAACTATTACCACTTGGGATGAGTTGGGGGAGAAGCTCTATAAACAGTTCGAAGACAAGAGTGATCACCTGTCACTCTTAGAACAACTCACTACCATAAAGAGAGCTCCCCAAGAATACATGAGCGATTTCAATTTTTGATTCCAAAGGACTTAGAATAGGATTCTCGACACTCATAAATCCTTCTCCAAACAATGCATTCATGTACTATTTACGAGCCTTGAACAATGATGTAGCAGTTATGATCCATTCCATGGGAGGGACTATGTTACTTAACGCCTACAAAGTTACCATAAGAGTTAATAATTCATGTACTCATGCTTTGGAAAGATAGCTCCACAACCGCCAATGTCGTTGTCTTTGGATCTTAAAAATGCTTAGTCTACCATTGCTTCCATTCCAACAGCTTCCAAGGAGACAGTTCAATCTATCCCCACCCCCTTCAAACGACCTATTTGAATTCAAGTCACTGCTGCAAACTTTTGGGAACGAGCTCGTTACACTAAAAAAACAAATTCAATATAATCATCCATACCAACCAAAAATCAGCAGTATCAGGCTAACTGTCCTCCTTTTCAAGGGAATAATCAGCCTCAAAACCAAGCTACGGGTCAAGCTACAAATGTCAAACCTTTAAATTTTAGGAATCCTCTTGCTGTTAGTTCTTCTAAACCTATTGTACCCGTCCGAATAATCTAGTTCAAGATTATGAATGGTGTTATCCCTATTCTCAACCTCACAATCAAAATCTTTTCCCTAATGGAGTTCTTAACCAAACCCTTATGGTTCAAAGCATATCTACCCCTTCGAATATGACAGAAAATTCATCTACATAGAAAATAATAGATCAATCACAGGCGCCTGAAGAAACCACTTTGCTAAATTGGCAAGCAGAAGATTTTTGTGGGGTGAATACAAATTTCTCGTCAATAACAACAAATACTCATTCCAAAAAGAGAGCAATGGAATCTCAACCTTCTAGTGTTGATCAAGAATCCACTTCACACCTCGATTCACGGTGGTTGTTGAGAAAGATGTGAGAAATAAATTTTCTAAGACACATGTCACCAATTTGTGGAAAGATATGGATCTTTAGGCATCACAAGATGCCAACAAGCACTTTCTAAAATATGATGCTCAAAGAAACATTAGCAAAGTAGGATAAATTCCCTTCAATATTGTGGAAAAAATGAAGAAGACCAACCTAAGTATTACTATGTCAGATGCACTCTCAATTCCTTCTCGAGAGACACTTGTTGTGAGAGGCCTTGAACAGTTTTGGTACAACTGATGGATCATCAGGTCGCGGAGTAGAAATTACAACAAGTTTGTGTCAACCGGAAGTGAAAAATATTCCTAAGGTAAACAAAACACCACCATTCTATATTTCTTTGATCATTGGCGATCATTTGGTACATAACTACATGATCGATTATGGTGCCAATAGCTTGGTCATGCCCAAGACAATTACGGACATGTTAGGGATAAAATATACACCATTGTAAAAGGAGTTGTTCAACTAGATGACACAACTATTAAGATTGTCATCGTCATCAAAGAAACTCAACTTACAATCCATGCATGCCCAAGTTTGTCATTCACCCAAGACATATCATTCATTGATCTCCCTCCTCTCTTTGTCATCTTCCTATCATGACATTTCTTGCCAAAATGGACAGCTTATCTATTAGTTGATTGGTCACATATGATTCTCGGTACTGATGCGGAACCAAGGTAACTATAAGGGCAGAACCAATATGTCATAAACATGCGAGAACCTTACACGGCTAGTCCTATAAATGGGAATTATATCATCTATGATCGAGAGGAAGAAGGCGTCGATCACAAACCAACCACTCTTGTGGAGGAATTCCCAGTACCATGCTAGATGAAGTGAGTAGAGACCATCGATCACGATCTTTAAGTTGATGTGTTGGCGATGAAGACTTTGGTTTGTTTTTGTTGGAAGAGACAGGATTGGGCATGTACTACATCCACAAAGAAGGTACAACCATACCACAACTTGTCAAAACACAAAGCAATCTGAGGGATTGTGGAAATTGTTCTTCGATGGCTCGAGGAGTAAGAATGGATTTGGTGCCGGTGTTATGCTAATTTCTCCATAAGGAGATAAATATTTCTCATCTTTCCAGTTGCAGTTCAGTTCCACTAACAATGTGGCAAAATATGAGGCCCTTGTGCAAGGAATTCAGCTTGCTCAAAAGAGGGTATTAAATCCCTAACTATTTTTGGAGACAGTGAGTTAGTAGTTCATCAAGTGATGGCACATAGTGCATCCAAAAATGATCTTTTAAGATCATACAAGAACCGGTTTAGGATTTAATTGAAGATTTCGAAGCTTTTGGGATCCATGTTGTTCCTAAAAATCAAAATCAAGATGTTGATAGGATTTCTTTGATTGGCTCGCAATACAACATACCTTGGTTGATATCACAAAAGAAGGATGGTAATCTATCAAAATAATGGTTCAACCTGTAGTCCCTGATAATGTAAGTAGCTGGAAAGTGTTTAATAGTGACCAACAAATTGTCCTGTTTCTACAAGTAGAGGTAGAGTTTGTGACAAAAGGTCAAGCTAAGTTGTAAGAAGCATATGGCGATCAAATCATACAATTGAAAAGAAACAAGCTATCGAAAGGCTTAGTTTCTCTAGAATCCATCTTTAATTCAGAAAATCAAGCCAAAAGGCAAAACTCTAAAATGATAGTTAAAGAAGAAGATTGTTGATCAAAGAACAATTGACAAAAAACACATAAGAATTCTGCGTGGGAAAGTGAGTCATATTCAAAGGCGCGAATGCATAGGGAGAACGTGCACGTGGAATAGAAGTTTAGTTTTCAAGACTTAGCCATTTTCACTCATTAAGGTCTATTTTTAGAGATGACGTGCAGAGCACAAAAATGAGGTAGAGACGTGTGTGCCATGCATTAGATATTTTGGAGGATTAGATACGAAGCACTTTTCATGGACACAAGCTGGAAATAGATCTACTACTTGTTAGTTAGCTAGTAGTAGTCTATTATTAGCGCACTTACATGTGTGGCTATTTTTGTAAAGGCGTGTGGCTAAGAATAAGCATGCGACCTATTTTTGGAAGGGATAAGTGGTGAAGGGAAATTCCCACCCTTATATATATGTAGTAAATTGTGTAATAGATATACACACAGAGGGGATCAAGATATACAGAGATATGTTGTTAAAACTACTACGTGCATACTACTGATATTGTAATGAGGCTTCTGTAAACTTATTACATTGAATATAATGAAGGACATTGGCTGAATCTAAGTGTTAGTTCTATGTGTATCTGAATCTAGTATGTTTTTGATCTCATCATGGTTAGTACTTAATTCTACTTTTCCTTAGATATAGATCTGGTATGCTCTATAGAATGATGAGCTAGTAATAGAACTATATATGTTAAGTCTCCATCATGCTAACATCTTGCTACAACAACCCTAAAGAGGAACTTGATACCTTTGCGCACTTTGGGTGAGCGCTCAGTTTAGGTTGAGTGATGTGCCAACGACGTTTAGGGTTTTATAGGGTTTGTATCATTGAATTCTAGGCTACATCATTGATTTTGTTGCCGAGACCTCTTTTTCAATTGTTTTTAGGATGGTTCGCGATGAAGACATACCGATTGACCTTAGCAAGTATTGAAGAGTGGATATGCGATCTAGAGGAAGAATACGCACAGTGGTTCAACACTAGATCTGAGTTTAACGCATGTGTATGGGTGGAACATAACCTTTATGACAATTTATATGAGAGATTTTTCGCTATTTTTTTAGTAGAGTTATACAAGTGGTTGATTGTTTATGCATCTAAGTGGAATTGGAGGTATCATGCACTTGTTTGGACACAGGAAGAATTTCAAGCCCTTTCGATGCTTTGATCGATTTGGACTCGATTTTTGGATGCGTGGTTCCATGGTGTCTTGAAAAGTTACATCTTAGAGTACTCAATTTCCACTTATTCGTGTCCAGAGGTAGCTGAATTCCAATTCTTATGATATCTAAGAGGAGTTTATCTGCAAGGCATTCCACTGGCGATCAAGATCCTGATGGTAACTTTAAACCTAGAGAGTATACCGATGGCTAACTAAACCTCACCACACGCGAGGACAAATAGGTTTGGTGAAATATGGCAAACCTAGTGGTAAAAAGGTAGAGAGAGGAGATGTGACTTAAGTATAATGAGGCATGTGAGAGGGAGACAGAGAAGCAGCATACCGTTGAAGAAAGTATGGCGTTTAGGAGAGAGATGGCTCGTGAAGGATTTGAAGCTCCCATAGAAGACGTGGAGCCAGAGCATCAGGAACTCCCCCATATTGGAAAGCATGATAGGGATCCTTCCTCGGCCTCACATAGAAGTACGCCAATAGAGACTACCTGGGCCATGGGCGCGCATCTTAATCCACCTAGTAACCTAGCCCTTGCACTTGGTTTTCCAGTATCTAGTACGACAAGTAATCAACAAGCAAGTTTGGGAAGTAAGAGAGCAAGCACATCAATGGTAGGGTAGACGGATTCATTTTTATTTAGAGGTGTGTTTTTAGGTGCATCATCCACACAGAACATGAGCACGCCAAATGTTGGATTTACCTCTCGAAGTGGAACTACTTCACAGACCGTAGCGGTTCAATAAGGAATACTATCGAGCACGGGGAGTACATCTACAGGACCTAAATTCCAACTAGAGGTTCGGGAAAAGGAGGCATAGGTAGCTCTGGTTCATGTGCATCTGGTGGTTCTGGAGGTAGGGGAAACACTGGAGGTTCTGGATCAGGTGGGCAAGGTCCGCACCAACCCTAGAATATTTATATGGAAATGTCTCTTCATCTTCTAGAGTATAGGGGAATAGAAGATGTTGTTGAACATGTGCATATGTGTGAAATATTGTGGCGCGCAAAAGGAATCACAACTTATGAGCGTAGGGCAAGCCAATTTGCTACTATGTTACAAGGGCGCGCACACAACTAGTACAAAAATTTTTACCCTGATCAGACTTGTGTGGATTATGCAGCATTGAAGGATGCATTCTTAAAAGAGTTTCATATCCCTGAATTTGAGCATAAGAGTATAAGTGCACTCAAGGATATTAAGCAAGGCACTACTAAAAGTGTGCGCGAGTATGATGCCCGTTTTAAAACACTTTTGTCTAAACTTTCTTATGATATTCACACAAGCCAAAGCATGCACAATGGTTTGTTGGGGGATTGATTACACCATTTAGGAGGGCACTCTCACATAAGACATATACTGATTCGTGTGACACATTGGAAGTAGCCTAAGTCTTTGAGATAGTTGGGAGTATTGACATTGGCGTTAGCCCATTCCTAGAGGCACATATTATAGCTATGGAAAAACAGCTAGAAAAGTTATCAGGGAATTCAACCCATGAAACCCGCTTAGGAATTTGGTGTACAGATTGTGAAGTAGAGGGACACACAAAGGATAGTTGTCCTCACAAAACAATACGCTCATTTTTGATGGATTGTGAGATATGCCACTTAAACTATGATGTTAGTTGCTGCCCATTATTGCAACGCGTAATAAGGAAGAATGTTTCAAGCTACTATAAAATCTGCAAGTCCACAACTCATGACACGGAGGATTGCCAACTGATTGGACAAATACATGATGCTATAGATATATGTGTACGGAAGACATGAGTTTCAGATAACTCTAAAGGCAAGAATGAGCATCAAGAGCGGGAGCAGAATCACATGCGCTATGATAGAAATGAGGGGCATTTTGAAGGCAGCCGTGGTAGAGGACGATGATACTGTGGTGAATTCAGAGGATGAGGTTGAGGTGGAAGAAGTGAGTTTCCTCACGGAACATGTTATACTTGCAGATCTCCTGACCACTATAGGCGTGAATGTCCTCAAAATATTACATGTTCTTTCTATGGAAAGAACCATAGCTATGAAGAGTTCCCGGAATTATATGAGCATCTGAGTAAGCAACATAAGCAAGAAAATAAAGGCATCGGGATGGTTAGGATACAACGTGCTATGGACAATCAATGGATGCCCAAAATGGAAGTAGAGTCTGAGGCACTACAAGTGAGGATCACGACCCACATTGAGGCAACACGTTCCGGGAGGTATTACAACAAAAACCTACCATCACTAAGGATGAGGTTCTTCATGCACGGTACCCAGATCTTTCCTATCAAAAGGAGGTTTATCAGGATACCATGGAAGTGTTAAGGAATCTTCAAGGTGAGATACAATATTTAAAGGAGTAGAAGAAAGTGTTAGAGATGGTCCAAACTGATATAGATGACTTAAGAGAAGTGTGTAAAATGTTGCGCCAAGAGAACATCATTCCACTGTTAGGAAGTTGGTTGAAAGGGAACACTCCACGCATGCAAGTATTGAGACCGGATGGCAGATCCTGCATGCAAATCTCCCTCCTCATATCCTGGATTATGACAAGGAAATCACTTTGAATGTTGTTGTGGATGGGTGGCTATTGAGTAATATATTGATTGATATAGGCATGGAAGTCAATGTTCTTACCTTGGATGCATGGGTAAAAATGGGGAGACCCCCATTGCAGCCATCCTCTAATGTATTATTCATGGCTAATCGGACTAAGGCCACTCCTGTCGGAGTTTTAAAAGATGCATCCATTACCATACAAGGAGCCAAGTTCATTGGAGACTTTGAAGTTTTAGTGTTGGCAGAATCAAATAGCTTCCCAGCTCTACTAGGGTGTCCTTGGTGCTATGCAAATAATGTTGATCTTCGGTTCAACAAGGGCTATATCAGTTTTGAAAATAAAGAGGAAAGGGTCATTATCCCTTTGATAGATGGAAATTCTATGCCTTATGTTGATCCTTTAAGTGAAGAAGATTTGAATAGGATTTATGTACGCGCCATCCGAGATCCAAAGATGATTGAACCAACCAAAGAAGGACTAATTCAATGGGAGGATGCACAGTTTATTAGTGATACTACAAGTGTTTCTTGTGATAATTGGGTTCACAAAACTTATGAGTTGGTAGGGCGCAAAGTAAAGAGCATATTCCCTCGAGGCACAAAACCACGTTATGTTAGGAGGATAGGTAACAACTCGGTACCTTGTTACACGTAAAGGGGATCCCATCATATTCTGAGCACCATGGAAGAAAAATGGATAGACCCACTCGGAGAGTAGAGAAATATGCTAGCATATACACTACAAGGGACAGCAGCACGCTGGTGGGTGGTCCACAGGGATAATCGATTGAATGGGATGAAATTGGGGTTGCTCTTACTACTAGGTTCCTTAGGAGCAATGCACCTACATAAATATGCAATTATCATGGTGATCAACCTATTCAACACCATGTTCAGAAGTGTGAGAGACTCGGAAAAAGGGCAGGAAGCTTTACCACCTTCCCTATGGGTGCACCGAGTTTTATTCCACTTTACAAGGTTACGTGCGTGCTTGGTATGTATATGCAGAACTCCATAGAGAAATTGGAAATTGGTAGAATTTAATTGCAGGAATGGCCTAGACATTTGACTTCTTCTCTACAAAACCTCCAGTAGAAGAAGCATTGAAAGTTATCAAGCGCTTAACTATGGGGGATAGTGCCAAGGCTGAAGAACTCCTCCAAGAATTATTAGATAAAGAGGACTCAGGAGCACATCTTGATAAAGAACTAGGGGCCGATGCAACATTACTTCAATGCGCTTGCCTTGCAAAAGAGAGAGGAAAAATGGTCTACCTAGTGGATGATGAAGAAGTAGATAATCTAGATGTAAACCATTCAACAAGAAGGCGTGAGGTATTAGACAGTGCGGATAGGACCACGCATGTGTATCATGAACCTATGAAGACAAAGTGGGTGAATATTGGAACAAAGACTGAGCCTAAGGAAGCCATAATTAGAGACTATTAGTCGACTCAAGTGGAAAAAATCATAGAGTTACTAAGGGACTACCGGGACCTATTTCTTAGGGGGTACTATGAACTCAAAGATGTTCATGAATCATTAGGGGATATGAAGATAAATCTTAAAGAAGGTGTGTGGCCAGTTAGAAAGAGGCCTTACAAAATGAACCCCAATTTGCGTGAAAAGGTAAAAGAAGAGATTGATAACATGTTGAAGTCCTGGAATTATCGATCCCCTTGATGAGTTAGAATGGGTTAGTCCAATCGTCATCGATGTCAAGAAAGATGGATGGATTAGAATGTGTGTGGACTATAAGGAGTTAAATGCTTTGCATGTGTGATAGATCCATTCCTATGCCATTTATTGAGGAAATACTAGGAGTTGCAAGGTGTGAAATATATTCATTTACAGATGGGTTCTCTGGGTATCATCAAGTTAGGATTACCCAAAAGGATCGTGGATAAGACTACGTTTACTCTCGAATGGGGTAGTGTTATCCTGTAAAATTGGCAAGGGTAATTTCTGGATAACCATACCGAAATTTTGTTCCGATCCTCGTTAGGGATCCTCGCGTCGAACATTGCAAAATCCCTTCCTGGGAAATCTTAGTTTTCCGAACTTAGTCGTTTTTGGTCTTTTTGGCCGGGTGCATATAATGACTATGCAACATCAACTTTTGATACGCCCCCTTTAAACCCTTTCGCGCATGCTTTCTTGTGTTAGCAAGCATTTTGGTGCACCTCTCTATGTTGAGTCTTTCTTACGTGTGCCAAGGCGCGTGTGCCTTCATGTCAACAGAACATTTGTTGCGCCTCTTTTTGGTGCGCCAAAGGCGCACATATTCCTCTATCAACACCACTTTTGGTGTGCTGTAGGCACACATTTCTTCGTGTTGACAAGTGTTTTGGTGCACCAAAGGGCACATGTTTTCTCGTGTAGACAGCTCCTTTGGTGCGCCACTTAAAAGGTTGGTGGCACATTTATTGCTACCTCGCCTATAAATAGGCGCGTTTGCACTGTCATTGTCACCAATGCAAATCACGTGATTTTTCTCTGAGCTTGTCAGCGCACCTACCCCGTCGCTTTCGATTGCTTTATGGACCCCTTTCATGCATTTCTTCGTTATAAAAGCCGGGTAAGAGGTCCTCTTTCTTTTGTGCTTCATGTTTGTGGTTTTTGGCTGTTTGTGGATATGATTTGGATTGAAAAGGATGAAATCATGAATTTGCTCTTCCCCTGCTTTGTCTTTCCACATTTCCTCCTCCTCTTTCCAGATCTGCTGGTAGAGGAAGCTCTGTCCTGAGATGATAGCCTGAAACCCCTTTGTTTAAACCATTTCAATCACCCCAATGAACCTTGCATAAAAGGAGTTTAGCCATATGTGGAACCCTCTGAAGAGTCAAACCTAAAAAAGGAAACTGTATTTTCCTTTGGCGCATTGGCACACCATGCAACATCAAGAACAGTTGCGCCCTTGGCGCATCTGTCGCCCCTGTTACACAAAGAGCAGCCACGCCAATGGCGCGCATTCCCTGTCTGCTGCATCATAAAAAGTTGCGCCCTCATGGCGCACTTCCTCGCTTACTGCAAAATGTTTTTCGTGTGCCTCTTGGCACGTCAAACTTGAGCGCAACATTGCAAATTCTGCGCCTTTGCGCACCCAAAGATCCATGTAACAGGTCATTTCCTATGCGCCAAGTGCAAAGCCATAAAAGGCGCAGGCGCGTCCCTCATCACAACAACATTGTGTCATGCAGACTTTCCATGTGCCGCGCCAAGTTCCCTTTCGGCGCATGAACATATGATGTTACACGCATTATTCCTACGCCCTTTGGCGCACTCTGTACCCGTGTAACATGAAAATAATATGCGCCCTTTATAAAATAAACACATGGCGCAGGCACACTTGTCCTTACAGCAACAAAGAATGCACCCTACAGTGTCTATGCGCCATGCGCCCTTTGGCACCGATTTAACCCTTGCAACACCCTTTTCCTGTGCGCCTTACCTATTTAGCCCTGCATTCTGCAATATCCATGCGCCATGCACCCTGAGGCCCCAAAATTACTAACTCTTTCTTCTGTCAGCATTCCAATGGAAAATCAAGCAGCTGACACGGATTTCTTCGATTGGGTTTCACTTCTTATTTTTGCAGATCAGCAATCAAGTCAAAGAACATATGTCAACATCAAGCAAGAGACCCACCAAATCCAAAGGCAAGGCCAAGCTCACGAAGAAGAAATGAAGTATAAATATCAAAGGGTTAGAATGCCCGACTCCTGTGCCGAGTGTAACCGACATCAAAGACTCGAGTTGGGTCATATTGATATGGAGGAGTTCTGGGTCGGGACTCGAAGAGTCCATGGATGGACAAGCCGATGGGCGGTGCCTGCACTTTCTTGGAGGAATCCCGATCCAAGCACCGTTAACAATGAATTTATGATCGTAGTTACCCAGTGCTACAACAAAGACACAAGATGTGTCGTAAATGAGAAGGGCGAGGTCATAATTAAGCTCACTGCCCGCCACTTTGAGATAATACTCGGCATTCCTCATCACCGGCACTTTGTGGCCGTTAGCCAAGAAGATTGCATCAAGGCATGGGACGACAATGAAGATCAGTGCATGCAACTGATGAATGAAATTTATCTGAAGAACAAAAAAGTTGTGACCCGCTAACCACAAATCATTCACCGCAGTGATTTTTCAGAGGAGCTCAGTGACACCATCACGTTCCTGAGCAGGGTCTTTAGGCTTCCTGACGCCCACTATTTCCACAAATGGATGTTGCGGTATTTAGAAACAATGAACAAAAATATGCCCGATCAACGCTTTGAGTGGGTAGAAATCATAAGCAGCACGATATCAGAGCAACTGCAACAATTTACCACAACGGGAGGTTCTACATGAATTCCTATGTTGTTTATGTTGCAGCTTCAGAAAGGGACTATCCAGCTCTCATGCGGAGTGGGGTTTGGCCCCAAGTCAAAATTTATGAATACTATCCAGAGCTAAAGCTGGAAAATAGCATCCCTCAATTTACAAAGATCAATGATGCATTTTTCTATTTCATCATCTACCTATTGAGGCCGAATATGACTTACGGTCGCACGACCAAGAGCATAGTAGCAGCCACTGAGAAATGGGGGGCCCTGTTCACCCAATTCCCCACATTCACTTATCTAAGGGCGGCTAACTTCTTGGGAGAGCCAACTAGACTGCCAAGGTATGCTGGGCCCAAGTTGATTCTGCTAGAGCTGTCAAGACAGCTAGTCACCTATCATGAAAAGTGCCTAAAAAGAAAGAAGGGTGGAACTCCTTTCCCCCTCACAGTGGGTAGATATACATGTCTAACTCACCACAAGGCAAAAGACATGTTTGCAGAGCTGGAGCTGCTGAATTTGAAACATGACTTCCCAGCAAGGCCTACCTTTGACCCTAGAAATTGTCTGCCAAGGGCTAAGCTCGATCCGATCCACATCCCTCAGATCGAGGATATCTACATTGACCTATATCACGAGGTTGAGCTTAGAAGGAAGGACCATTCTCGTTTGGCCTTAGCAGAAATCATCCAGTACGGGGTAGCCATCGTCCCCAAAGGCTACCAAACTGCTGAGGAGGAAGTAGATCAAGTATATCTTGACACAGGTGGGGATGATTGGCCATTTGCATCGATTGATAGAACCAAAGCACCTCAGACAATTGAGGAAAGGGTCAAAGAAACTCTACGCAGAACAGAGCATTGGTGTCGAATGAACGGACTCATCTACCTCGGAGTCGATTTCACAACCTCTCCATTGGGTAATGCACCTCCTCGATCAAAAAAGTATCCTAAAGGAAAGGGTAAAGGTAAGGAGGGTGAATCTAGCACTACTCAAGAGGAAGCTCCTGCAAGTCCTCCTTTCACTGCACCCGAACAAGTTGTAACTCTGGCTTCTCCAGAGAAAGAAGCGGAAGAAGATGTTCCAATAGGCCCATCCACTCAGGATGTCGCCACTGCTGCAACAACCGAGGTCCCTTCTGTCCCTTCTTCTTCTCCTCCTTCCCCTCCTCGAGTGACTCAAGCGACCATTCCTTTGGTCATGTCCTCTCCCCCTTCTTCTACTGTTCCTCCCGCTTCTTCGTCCATCTTCTCTTCTCTCGTGGATCTGTCCCCCTCCATTTCTTCCCTCATCTCTGAGCTCCCTTCCCTTCCTATGTCTTCCTCCCCTGCAGTATCTCTTCCTCCCGTGAGCACTTCCTCGGCCTCCCTCTTGATGCCGCCTCCAAGTGTCTCCACGTTTTTCCCTTCTACTACTACAACTGCCCCCTTCTCTGTTTCTCGGCCCTTCTCCCATAAGTCCAGCCTAGATCTCCTAGCACTTAATTCAGTAGAAAAGGAAAGTTCCCATCACCCCGATGGAATTTTCTGTAATCCCGTCCAAAGGGGCAAAGAAGTAGAAGCCCATCACACGCTTCTCTCAGAGTGCTTCGGGAGAGAGGGTAATGGAGATCGCATACCCCAATCCTCCTCAAGGATAAAAAGGATCTGTCTCCCACAGATTACACAGTGACTCAGGTCACAATGGGTACGTCTTCTAAAGCCTTCAGGGAGAGGCCCTATCTGCAGTTGACGCCCTCTGCAAGAAGCAAAAGAAGCAAAAGAAGAGAAAAGGCTATTGAAAGAGAAAATAAACATCTGCTCCAAGCCTTACAGAAGATGGGCAGTGCACCTCCCACAACTGCCGCCGAGACTCCTGTGCCTCTGAGCCAGGATAAAATTAATGAATATGCAAAGATCGGCGAGCAGGGCATGGCAGTTTCTGCTTGGAGGAGCCAGATCCTCAAGGACAGTGAACGAGTAATCGCCAAGTTCTCTGATTTGTATCTAAACATCAACAAGGTGAATAAAGAGCTCCAAGCATTAGCGGGACCCATATCAGAAGAGTTGGACCATGCTAGGTTGCAGCATGAGACCTTTCAACAAATGTTCGATTATTCAGTCAAATATCTGGTCAAGTTCGGCGTCTTCGGTCATCCCAGGGCCCTCAATAAAGTCATTTCCACTGGACTACCGGATGGATCAACTGGAATTTGTCCTTGAAAAGATCGATAAGGTAAAGGAAGAAGCCCTAGACACGATGCACCAAATGGAAAAAATCATTCTCAACATGTCTCCAGGGTTGTTTACTCCTTCCTTCACCTTAAGGAAAGTTGATGAAACCATCCAAATCTTCAAGGAGATCGTTTCAAGGGTCAGGGCCGAGGTCAATTTTTATGCAGAGTCCATCAATAACCTACTTGGCTTGTCGGGACTTCATCGGGTTCCTCATGTAAGCAGAGAAAGAATATTCCAAACTCCCAGAGAAGCTTGTAGATGAGCGGGAGACTTGCGAGGCGATCAGCGAGTGACACAAGGATCCTTCCCAGGATCAACTAGAGCCCATGATCAGCAAGTTCATGGAATACCGCGCCAAATTCTACATCTCGTCACACCGAGCAAGCAGCGCAGCAGGCTACCCCTTCGCCGCAGGACGATGACGATGAATAACTTCTCTTTCTTCTTCTCTCTCTCCTTCGGCGTTCTTTTTGTAAATATCTAAAGTATGTTGGCACAAATGATGACATCATCCATGTTGCACCATGGGATGATGTCATCCATCAAGTTGTCAAAAGTCAACATGACTTTGAGATATTTTGTATATCCTTGTAGATATTTTGTAAATATTTTGTAAATAGTGATTGGTTCCTTTTGCCTTCCTTCTTCCCTTCTTCTATAAATACTCAAATACTTGTTGTATTTGAGTAGTGGATATCTTTTAGATGAAAATAGAAGTGAGAAGAAAAGACTTTGAGCTTTTTGTAATGTAAGGAAATATTAATACAATATTTAGACTTTGTCTTTGAATACATGTGTTATATGCATTAGATCTTTCTTATGTCGATCTGTGTGTTTATTCTGTTGGATCTCGCTTTTTTATTGTTATTTATTCATCGCATTGCTTTATTTGTTTATGCAAGTAGGTTTGGCTCATTTACTACCAATCCCAAAACATAAACTCTCTAACCTTTCGCTTTGGAATTCATTTCTTTTCTTTCTTCGGATCTGATCTTTCTTCATCCTCTCTTTCATTCCTTTCTTTTCGTAGTCAGAAACACCCTACTGGGATGAGATCCCAAACCCCCGAAGGTAGAATATTGTGAGACTTGCATAGATTCCTGCTGGTAGAATAGCAATAAACTAGTTTCGCTTTGCTGACTCAAAGAGGGGCTATGCCCTGCACACTGTTGGCTCGTTTATCCATAGATCTGCCCAAGCGACAGATTTTCAGGCCAACAGTTTTTGGCGACTCTACTGGGGATCGAATAGATCTATCAGATCTATGATAGTGGTAGGATAGAAAATCAAGAAAAATCACTGCCTGTTTGCAAATTTGAACTTTTTGTTAAAAATCGAAAAGTTTGCAAAGGTGCTCCAAATCGAAAATTTTCTTCTGAGATTCATAGATCTGGCCTAGTTGGAGATCTTTAGTTCACTGAGTTTTTATAAAAATCAGTATTTTGCCGTAGATCTGATTTTTTGACTGTTTACCAAAAATTTCAAACTCTTTGAAAAAGTCAAATTTAGATCTGAAAATCAGCTTGCTAATCTTCTCTGTAATTTTATCCTCACTTGTTATTTATCATTAACCGCAATCGGTTTTAAAAGATGATAGTTTTTAAATATTCGTAAAAGTACATCGCTGCTCGTTTTATCGGAGAAACCAGAAATCATCAAGTACACCCAAAAAGAAATTTTAAATCTGCTCCACAACGTCGCAGATCTAGAAGGTACGCTGGCAGGTGAGCCATTTACACGTAGCAGGCGAGCTCGTGGAGAAGTCGATCTTACTTTTGATTTGCTTCAAAGGCACAATTTCAGCGTAACACCGTAAGCGCTTTTCAACACTAAGTTCACCGACCAGTCGTGGCCGAAGCGCCACCTCCACGAAAGAATCGGTTTTCACAAGGAGCCTCCACATCCCTTTGTAGCGCCTTTAGCACGCTCAATGGAACCGCACTTCCGGCCCGTGTTATTTTTCCAACCTTTCGATGGCGTTACATGGGGAAATGCTATGGGCCCTCTCGCATTACCACATCCTGTTCACACGCTCCCTCATGGAAACCGAAAGAATTTTCCCAAATTCGATGGGAGCGGAAACCAAAGCACAGATTCACACATATCTGCATTCATCATGTCATGTAGTATCCTGGATGTAACTCATGAAGATGTGTCGGTTCACCTTTTTTTGGAAACTCTACAAGGGCCTGCAGCAGAATGGTTTCAGCATTTGCCAACCGGATCTATTACCAGTTGGGCCACCTTGCGGGATGCTTTTGAAGACAGGTACAAGCCTTCAGAAGATGCATTTGCTTTGTTATCACAGATCACTCACCTGAAGAAGGAGGCCAATGAGACCATGTGTGATTTTATCGCTAGGTTCAACGCATTAATTAACCGTGTCCCCATTGCCATGCTTCCAACACCGGAAAATCAGAAGTGTTTCTTCGTGAATGCTATGAGCTCGAAAGTAAGTTTCTTACTCCTTCAAGAGCAAGTGGCTACCCCGATTCTTGCCTGAGCCACTTTCCATTCAAATTGAAGATAATTTGATAATATCTCGTGAATTGAGAAGGGAGTCATCCAAACCTAAATCTTCGGGCCCTTCGTCCACTACTTCGTCTGATCCGGCATTCCAAAAATGGCAAACGACTTGCTTGCATTGAAGAAGCAGTTAGCCCAAGCTTCCCCAAGATGCTCAATACCGAGATATCCCATGGAGGAATTTCATTTCCAACAATGTTCCACAAAGGCCACGCCTACCGTGATCGCTCCATGGTTAGCGCTCGAGGCTCCTTCGGTCAATGCTCTAGCCAAAATTGAAGAATAGGAGTAGGATTACGAAGAACCTTTGTCTCAAGGTGAAGATGATCAAGACGTCGGTGAACCGACTGGTGACTCTACTATCGGGTATATGGAATTTGATGAGGAAGAATCTGATGAAGAAGAGGGTACCCAGGGTATGCAAGCAGAATCATATGTTGTTTTTACCCGCTCACAAGGAAAAGAAGCGAGGTCACCGCCCATGTGCGTAAGGAGAAGGCCGTGTCAAACGCGCCTCCAACTGTTGTTAAAAGAGGTAATCCTCTTCCTACTCAACTCCTGTTAAGTCTTTTACAAGGAAATATTTTCCCCCCATCTCTCCTCCGAATTAGCCCTCTCATATTCCTATCAAGACTAGTAATCCTACCCTACCATCGTGAAGTGAGGGACTCATTCCTTCACTAGCCCAACCCTTGGCCGCGTTTGAGATATCATAGGTCATGCTAAAAAGACCAAGATCCAAATGTCCGGCCGAGTACCTTCACCAAATCCTGAACAGCTTGTAAGATTGACCAAGTATATTCAAAGTCAACTGTCATATCTAATCAGGTTTCCCCAAAAGGAATCCTTTCCACTCCTCCTAAATCTCGCATAAATGTTGCCTCAACATCTGCATCAGGCAAGATAGAGCCTTTCTATCTCTCACTCCTAATCAATGGTCACAAGTTGAGTAACTGCATAATTGATTCTGGGGCTTCTGATAACGTCATGCCGGCAAAAGTCGCCCATGCTTTGGGCCTCACCCTTACCAAGCCTTTTGGCAGATGTTATTCCTTGGAAACCAAGCAGGTGCCATTGATTGGTCAAATCAAAGACGCGCAGTTCGCATTTGCAGCGTTCCCGGAAAAGAGAGTAAAGATGACCGTCCTCGTTGCCGACATTCCAGCAGCCTACGAAATTTTGCTGGGAAGAAGTTTTTGCAGCGAAGTTGGTGGGGAAATTCATATGGACTGGTCTAAAGCTAGAATCCCCGTCAAAGGTGTAATGCAGACTTTGGAGCCAGAATCACAAAAGAAATACTTGGTTACTAACTCTGAGGACCCCAAAGCTCAAATTGTTTTTGAATCATCGTGATGGGGAACTATTTCTTGTCTACCGAGACCGACAAAATGGTTGTTCTCGTTCAAAAAGATCTTAATAAGATCTAGACTTTGCAATTTGATTTGATGGCGAAATTCTTGCACAACAACTAGTGGATGTGGTGTTGGAGCCGTGATAATATCTCCCGAAGAGATTATTCCTCTCTCTTTCAAGTTGTAGTTTTTCAATACAAATAACACTGCTGAGTATGAATCTTTGTTACTCGGCATGCAGTGCAAGAAGAAAGAGGGGATCAAAATCTAAAAGTACAAGGTGATGCAGAGCTAGTCGTGAATCAAGTTAAGAGGATATATCAAGTGAAGTATGAGAGGCTCAGGCATTACCAAAATGCAGTGTGGGACAACATCGAGGAATTTGACGCTTTTTCAATAGAGGCCATTCCAAGAGCCGAAATGACATGGCCAATTCATTGGCGTTTAGCCCCTCATACTCCCTCACCCGAGTTTGAAAACAGACAAATACACCATTGAGGTGATTTTCTACCCAAGCGTGCGGATAATTCTCAAAGATTGGCAAGTATTCAACGATGATAATCAAATCATTGCCTTTCGGAGAAGGTGGAAAATTTTAAAGAATTGCATTTTGAAGGATCCACTTCTGTGTGCCGTGAATCAGTCACCGATCAAGAGGATGAATCCAGAGGGAACAACGACATTTGTCAGCTCAAAGGAAATAAAATCCCGAAGGACCTGATTTCTCTAGAACGGTTATTCAATAGGCATGATCGTTTTGTGAAAAATAAAAGGCGAGATGATGTTAACTCATCCCCAGAAACCGAACCGGTTAATTTAGGTTTGGTAGAACATCCGCAGTTTGTGAACATTGGAAAATGTTGCACACCTGAAGAGAAGTGGAAGTTTGTCAAACTGCTAAAGAAATACATGGATGTATTGGCATGGTCCTACGCCGATCTAAAGTATTTTAAGCCAAAGGACATCCAACATGACATCCCGTTGAAAGAAGATGTCAAGCCCTTTCGCCAGAAGCAGAGGCATTATAATCCTAAGATCTCAGGTACTATCCAGGCTGAAATTCAAAAAATGTTGGATGCGAGAATCATCTTTCCTATCCATCACAGTACTTGGGTAGCAAACATTGTGCCAGTGCGTAAGAAAAACGGTGAAATACGCATATGCGTAGATTTTCAAAATTTGAATCAGGCTTCCTTAAAAGACAACTACCCACTTCCTATAATGGATCAAGTTCTGCAAGTAGTAACTGGATCGGAAATGTTGTCCATGCTTGATGGTTTTTCGTGCTGATCGATTGAAGTCTCACTGAAGATAAATTTAAAACATCATTCACTACTCCCCGGGTACATTTTCCTACAGCAGGATGCCTTTTGGCCTAACTAATGTTGGCGCCACCTTTCAGCGGGCCATGGACCTGGCATTCAAAGGTATGATGGGGAAAGTCATCGTTGTTTATCTAGATGACTTAACTGTGTTCTCTAAACAACGAAGTGATCATTGTGATCATCTGGAGCAAGTATTGGCCAGATGCCGAGAGCATGGGATTTCCCTGAACCCGAAAAAGTCTGTTTTTGGAGTCACAGAAGGAAAGCTGCTAGGGCATGTTGTTAGCAAGGAAGGAACGAAAATAGATACCGAAAGAGTTAAGGCTATTCAGAGCCTTACTTTGCCTACAAGCAAGACTGGCATTCATTCTTTCTTCGGAAAGGTGAACTTTCTCAGGCATTTTGTTCCCGACTTTGCTGAGAAGACTCGTCATATATTGGACATGATGAAAGGGTCACCAACTTTCCGATGGAGTGAGGAAGGGAAAAGGTCGTTCGAAGAGATAAAAGCTTCCGTCGCTCACGCGCCAGTCCTGGTATGTCCCGATTTCTCCAAAGATTTTATCATGTATAGTTATGCATCTGAGCATACTGTGTCTGCCATCTTGATGCAAAAGAATTATGAGGATGTTGAATCTCCGATTGTGTTCATGAGCTCTCCCCTCAAGCCTCACGAACTAAAAATGTCTCAATTGGAAAAGCATGCCTTCGCCGTTGTCAAAGCAGTCAAAAACTTCAGGTATTACATTTTAAATTCTCATACAGTAGTACTGGTCCCTGACACGGTAGTCAAATCAATTCTAACTCAACAGGAGTTAGGAAGCTTGCGAGGAAATTGGATTGCAAAGGTCCAGGAGTATGACCTAGATATAAAACCAACCAAGCTGGTAAGAGGCAAGGGCCTATGTCAGCTTATGGCTAAAAACAAAGATTCAGAAATCCCTGAGGAAAAGGATGATTGTACCAACGAAGTGCAAAGCCAATTGAGAAAGCCCATTCTCTGCCTCTGGTCCTATTTGTTGCAACTACCAACATGAGTGGTATTCCGATAATTCTTTCTTCCTTACCTATGGCGAATGCCCACTCATACTAGCTTAATAAAGGAGAAACGCACTATAAAGCTCAGAGCAGCCAAATATGTCATCTGGGATGACGGTTTATACAAACGCGGATAGATGGTGTCTTCTTGCGATGTGTCGACAAGCCACAACAGGTGAAGTTACTTGAAAGTTTTCATAATTCAGCCTATGGAGGCCATTTCTCCTCTTCCGTAATGGCACACAAGATCATCCGGGCCAGGTACTATTGGCCGACGCTTTTCCAAGATACAGCTACCTAGGTAGCAAAGTGTGAACCTTGCCAGCAGTTCGTCAATAAGCCCAAGTTGGCTGCTTTTCCCCTCAGGCCGGTTGTTGTCAACGAACCATTCAGGCAGTGGGGAATTGATTTTATCGGTGCACTCAATCCCGATCAAGTTTCGGACATAGTTATGTCCTTACAGCAATAGATTACTTCACCAAGTGGGTGGAAGCCATACCTGTCAAACATGCCACTTCCGAGGTTGTTTGCAGTTTCATTAAAGAAAATATCATTGTCAGGTTCGGCGTTCCCAACAAGATTGTTGCTGATAATGCTTCTAAATTCTCCTCACGGGAAGTTATTAGTTTTTGCTATGAATACGGGATAACTTTGGCTCACGCCTCAGATTATTACCCTCAGGGAAATGGTCAGGCAGAATCCAGTAATAAAAACTTGGTGACCATCATACGAAAACTGGTGGATGAAAATCAACGAATGTGGCACAAGTCCTTATACGACGCTTTATGGGCAGACCGCATTACTCAAAGAGGTATCTCGGTATGTCACCTTTTCAAGTGTTATATGGCACTGATGCCAAGCTTCCTATTTCTCTTGAACTCCTGCTCCGCACTTGGCATGAGCTATTGAAGATGAAACTTTCCAAAATTCTCTTGAAAAGAGGATCATGTATCTGACAGAGCTTGAAGAAAAGAGAGTAAGAGTGGTCGACAAGATCACCAAGCATCAGAATCAAGTCAAAAGACTGTTCGATAAAAAATCTAAGCAAAGAAATTTCCAAATCGGGGACCTCATCCTTCTGTGGGACAAGCGAAGAGAGCCAAAAGGCATGCACGGAAAGTTTGATTCCCTATGGAGAGGACCTTTCAAGATCAAGCTTTCAACGGAGAGAATAGTTTATATCTCTCATAACTGGATGGAACCAAACTCCCGCTTCCCTACAGTGGGTAGCATCTGAAAATCTTCAGGAAGTAGAGCTTGCTCTCTTCTTTGTACACTTTTCTTTAGTTGTGTGTTTGTTTTCGTCGTGTGTTTGCTTTCTGTTCGTTGTGTGTTTCCTTTGTTCACCCTCCGGTCGCCCTTGTTTTTGACTCTGTTATCCAATGGATAGGCACACGAGATCTGACATTCTCTACCCCCGAGTTTGCTCAAGGATAGTCCCCAGAAAGAGCCAGCTGTTATCCCGTAAAATTGGCAAGGGCAATTTTACAGATAACCATACCGAAATTTTGTTCTGATCCCTCGTTAGGGATCCCTTGCATTCGGAACGTTGCAAAATCCCTTCCCGGGAAATCTTAGTTTTCCGAACTTAGTCGTTTTTGGTCTTTTTGGCTGGGCGCATATAATGACTATGCAACATCAACTTTTGATGCGCCCCCTTTAAACCCTTTGGCGCATGCTTTCTTGTGTTAGCAGGCGTTTTGGTGCGCCTCTCTATGTTGAGTCTTTCCTGCGTGCGCCAAGGCGCGTGTGCCTTCCTGTCAACAGAACATTTGTTGCGCCTCTTTTTGGTGCGCCAAAGGCACACATATTCCTCTGTCAACACCACTTTTGGTGCACCGTAGGCGCACATATCTTCGTGTTGACAAGCGTTTTGGTGCGCCAAAGGGTGCATGTTTTCTCGTGTCGACAACTCCTTTGGTGCGCCACTTGAAAAGGTTGGTGGCGCATTTATTGCTACCTCACCTATATATAGGCACGTCTGCACTGTCATTGTCACCAATGCAAATCACGTGATTTTTCTCTGAGCTTGTCAGCGCACCCGCCCAATGTCGCTTTCGATTGCTTTGTGAAAGCCGGGTAAGAGGTCCTCTTTCTTTTGTGCTTCATGTTTGTGGTTTTTGGCTGTTTGTGGATATGATTTGGATTGAAAAGGATGAAATCATGAATTTGCTTTTCCCCCTGCTCTGTCTTTCCACATTTCCTCCTCTTTCCGAGATCTCGTTGGTAGAGGAAAGCTCTATCTGAGATGATAGCCTAAAACACCTTTTTTAAGCCATTTCAATCACCCCAATAAACCTTGCATAAAAAGGATTTTAGCCATATGTGGAACCCTCTCGAAGAGTCAAACCTAAAAAGGAAATCTGTATTTTCCTTTGGCGCATTGGCACACCATGCAACATCAAGAATAGATTGTGCCCTTGCGCATCACCGCCTGTTACACAAAGAGCAGCCGCCGTGCCGATGGCGCGCATTCCCTTTCTCGCCGCATCATAAAAGCTGCGCCCTCATGGTGCACTTCCCTCGCTTCTAAACGTTTTCCGTGTGCCCTCTTGGCACGTCAAACTTGAGTGCAACATTGCAAATTCCACTGCACCTTTAGCGCACTCCAAAGCATCCATGTAATAGGGCATTTCCTATGCACCAAGTGCAAAGCCATAAAAAAGCGCAGCGCGTCCTCATTACAACAACATTGTGTCATGCAGACCTTCCATGCGTCGTGCCAAGTTCCCTTTCGGCGCATGAACATATGATGTTACACGCATTATTCCTGCGCCCTTTGGCACATTCTGTACCCGTGTAACATGAAAATAATCTGCACCCTTTATAAAATAAACACACATGGCAGAGCACACTTGTCCTTACAAAGAACAAAGAATGCACCTGCAGTTGTCTATGCACCATGCACCCTTTGGCGCCGATTTACCCTCGCAACACCCTTTTCCGTGCGCCTTACCTATTTAGCCATGCATCATGCAATATCCATGTGCCATGCGCCCTGAGGCCCCAAAATTACTAACTCTTTCTTCTCACAAGATTCCAATGGAAAATCAAGCAATGACACAGACTTTCTTCGATTGGGTTTCACTTCTTATTCTTGCAGATCAACAACCGAAGTCCAGAAGAACATATGTCAACATCAAGCAAGACACCCACCAAATCCAAAGGCAAGGCCAAGCTCATAGAAGAAGAAATGAAGTATAAATATCAGAGGGTCAGAATGCCCGACTCCCAGGCCGAGTGTGACCTGGACATTAGAGACTCAGAGTTGGGTCATATTGATATGGAGGAGTTCTGGGTCAGCACTCAGAAGGTCACAAGAAGTCCATGGATGGAAAAGCCGATGGGCGTGCCACGCACTTTCTTTGAGGAATCCTGGGTGCTGTTAACAATGAATTTATGATGGTAGTTTCCCGGTCTTTAAACAAAGACACAAGATGTGTCGTAAATGAGAAGGGCGAGGTCATAATTAACCTCACCGCCGCCACTTTGAGATAATACTCGGCATTCCTCATCACCGGCACTTTGTGGCCGTTAGCCAAGAAGATTGCATCAAGGCATGGGACGACAATGAAGATCAGTGCATGCATGATGAATGAAGTTTATCTAAAGAACAAAAAAGTTATGACTCA
This sequence comes from Taxus wallichiana var. yunnanensis, assembly GCA_018340775.1. NCBI lineage: Eukaryota > Viridiplantae > Streptophyta > Pinopsida > Cupressales > Taxaceae > Taxus > Taxus wallichiana. The sequence goes on from CM031240.1 coordinate 260,002,857, forward strand.
GTTGGCCACAAATCATTCACCGTGGTGATTTTTTGGAGGAGCTCGGTGACACCATCACGTTCTGAAAGGGGTCTTTAGGCTTCCCGACGCCCACTATTTCCACAAATGGATGCTGCATATTTAGAAACAATGAACAAAAATATGCCCGATCAACGCTTTGAGTGGGCGAAGTCATAAGCAAGATGATATCGAGCAAGCGATTACAACAATTTACCACAATTGGGAGGTTCTACATGAATTCCTATGTTGTTTATGTTGCAGCTTCAGAAAGGGATTATCCGGCTCTCATGCGGAGTGGGGTTTGGCCCCAAGTCAAAATTTATGAATACTATCCAGAGTTGAAGCTGGAAAATAGCATCCCTCAATTTAAAAAGATCAATGATGCATTTTTCTATTTCATCATCTGCCTGTTGAGGCCGACTATGACTTACGGTTGCATGACCAAGAGCATAGTAGCGACCCATCGAGAAATGGGGGCCCCGTTCACCCAATTCCCCACATTCACTTATCTAAGAGCGGCTAACTTCTTGGGAGAGCCAACTAGACTGCCAAGGTATCTGGGCCCAAGTTGATTCTACTAGAGCTGTCAAGACAGCTAGTCACCTATCATGAAAAGTGCCTAAAAAGAAAGAAGGGTGGAACTCCTTTCCCACTCACAGTGGGTAGATATACATGTCTAACTCACCACAAGGCAAAAGACATGTTTGTAGAGCTGGAGCTGCTGAATCTGAAACATGACTTCCCAGCAAGGCCTACCTTCAACCCTCGAAATTGTCTACCAAGGGCTAATCTCGATCCGATCCACATCCCTCAGATCGAGGATATCTACATTGACCTATATCACGAGGTTGAGCTTAGAAGGAAGGACCATTCTCATTTGGCATTAGTAGAAATCATCCAGTACGGGGTAGCCATCGTCCCCAAAGGCTACCAAACTGCTGAGGAGGAAGTGGATCAAGTATATCTTGACACAGGTGGGGATGATTGGTCATTTGCATCGATTGATAGAACCAAAGCACCTCAGACGATTGAGGAAAGGGTCAAAGAAACTCTGTGCAGAACAGAGCATTGGTGCCGAATGAACGGACTCATCTACCTTGGAGTCGATTTCACAACCTCTCCATTGGATAACGCACCTCCTCGATCAAAACAATAGCCTAAAGGCAAGGGTAAAGGTAAGGAGGGTGAATCCAACACTACTCAAGAGGAAGCTCCTGCAAGTCGTCCTTCTGCTGCACCCGAACAAGTTGTAACTCTGGCTTCTCCAGAGAAAGAAGTGGAAGAAGATGTTCCCATAGGCCCATCCACTCAGGATGTCGCCATCTTCTTTGCAAACAACCGAGGTCCCTTCTGTCCCTTCTTCTTCTTCTTCTTCCTCCTCGAGTGACTCAAGCGACCATTCCTTTGGTCGTGTCCTCTCCCCCTTTTTCTACTGTTCCTCCCGCTTCTTCGTCCATCTTCTCTTCTCTCACGAATCTGTCCCCCTCCATTTCTTCCCTCATCTCTGAGCTCCCTTCCCTTCCTATGTCTTCCTCCCCTGCAGTATCTCTTCCTCCCGTGAGCACTTCCTCGGCCTCCCTCTTGATGCCGCCTCCAAGTGTCTCCACGTTTTTCCCTTCTACTACTACTAGCTACCCCCTTCTCTTTTCGGCCCTTCTCCCATATGTCCACTTTCGTGATCTCCCAAAGCACTTAAGTCAGCGAAAAAAGGAAAGTTCCCTTCACCCCGATGAACTTTTCCGTAATCCCGGCGTCCAAAGGGCAAAGAAGCGAAGCCCATCACATGCTTCTCTTAGAGTGCTTCGAGAGAGAGGGTAATGGAGATCGCATACCCCAATCCTCCGAAGGATAAAAATTATTTGTCTCCCACAGTTACACGGTGACTCGAGTCACAACGGGTACGCTTCCGAAAGCCTTCGGGAGAGGCCCTATCTACGATTGACGCCCTCTGCAAGAAGCTTGGCAAAAGAAGAGAAAAGGCTATTGAAAGAGCAAAATAAACATCTGCTCCAAGCCTTACGAGAAGATGGGCAAGTGGTCACCTCCCACAACCGCCGCCGCCGAGACTCATGTGCCTCTGAGCCAGGATAAATTTAATGAATATGCAAAGATCGTGAGCAGGGCATGGTAGTTTCCGCTTGGAGGAGCCAGATCCTCAAGGACAGTGAACGAGTAATCGCCAAGTTCTCTGATTTGTATCTGAACATCAACAAGGTGAATAAAGAGCTCCAAGCGTTAGCGGACCCATATCAGAAGAGCTGGACCATGCTAGGCTGTAGCATGAGACCTTTCAACAAATGTTCGACTGTTCAGTCAAAGATCTGGTCAAGTTCGGCGTCTTCGGTCATCCCAGGGCCCTCAATAAAGTCATTTCCACTGGACTACCGATGGATCAACTGGAATTTGTCCTTGAAAAGATCGATAAGGTAAAGGAAGAAGCCCTGGACGCGATGCACCAAATGGAACAAATCGTTCTCAACATGTCTCTAGGGTTGCTTACTCCTTCCTTCGCCTTAAGGAAAGTTGATGAAACCATCCAGATCTTCAAGGAGATCTTCAATAACCTGCTGGCCTGTCGGGACTTCATCGGGTTCCTCATAGAAGTAGAGAAAGAATATTCCAAACTCCCAGAGAAGCTCGTAGACGAGCGGGAGACTTGCGAGGTGATCAGCGAGCGACACAAGGATCCTTCCCAGGATCAACTAGAGCCCATGATCAGCAAGTTCATGGAATACTACGCCCAATTCCACATCTCGTTACTCGAGCAAAGCAGCGTGTGAAGGGCTACCCCCTTTCAACCGCGTTCTTTTTGTAAATATCTAAAGTATGTTGGCAGAAAACGATGACATCATCCATGTTGCACCATGGGATGATGTCATCCATCAAGTTTTCAAAAGTCAACATGACTTTGAGATATTTTGTATATCCTTGTAGATATTTTGTAAATAGGTGGTTGGTTCCTTTTGCCTTCCTTCTTCTCCTTCTTCTATAAATACTCAAATACTTGTTGTATTTGAGTAGTGGATATCTTTTAGATGAAAAATAGAAGTGAGAAGAAAAGACTTTGAGCTTTTTGTTACGAAAGGAAATATTAATACAATATTTAGACTTTGTGCTGAATACATGTGTTATATGCATTAGATCTTTCTTATGTCGATCTGTGTGTTTATTCTTCTCGTGGATCTGCTTTATTTTATTGTCATTTATTCATCAAGTATTGATTTATTTGTTTATGCAAGTAGGTTTGGCTCTTTTACTACCAATCCCAAAACATAAACCCTTTGACCTTCTCTGCTTTGGAATTCATTTCTTTCCTTTCTTCGGATCTGATCTTTCTTCATCCTCTCTTTCATTCCTTTCTTTTCGTAGTTGGAAACACCCTACTGGGATGAGATCCCAAACCCCCGAAGGCAGAATATTGTGAGACTTGCATAGATTCCTGCTAGTAGAATAGCAATAAACCGCCACTTTGTTGACTCAAAGAGGGGCTATACCCACTGCACACGCTTGGCTCGTTTATCCATAGATCTCGCCCAAGCGGCAGATTTTCGACCAACAGGTAGCTTCACCTATATTGTAATGCCTTTTGGTTTGAAAAATGTTGCTGCTTTGTATTTTCACACATAGTTGTCCAAGCATTCAAGGAGTTTATTCACAACTTCTTACGGTATATTTAGATGATTAGACAAAGTGTATTGATTAGTTAAGGACCACCGTGAAAATATGCGCTAATGTTTGAACTGTGTGCAGCGGTTGAGTATCTCTTTGAACATCAAGAAGTGCATATTTTCTACACCATTTGGGATACTTTTAGGACACATAATCTGCAAGGAGGGTTTGTTAGTTGACCCAGTGAAGGTTATAGTCATTATAGGCCTAGGGAGCCTACCAGTCAAAGTGAGGTGCATGGATTTTTGGGACATACAAGATATTATAGAAAATTTATCAAAGGCTATGCCAAAGTTGCCACACCCTTAGAAGAGTTACTGAAAGGGAAAGGTACGTTCTACTGGGGAGAATAACAATAGCGCGCATTCAAAACATTAAAGGAGAAACTTACTACCGTGCATATTCTACATTTTCCTTCGTGGGACAAACCATTTCATGTACATGTTGACGCCTCTGCACGACCATTGGTGTGGTGTTGGCTCAACTTGGAGAAGGTATTATAGATCATCCTATCTATGTTTTGCTAGTAGAAAGTTGACTCCTGCAAAAAAAATTACACAACTACAAAGTGCGAAGCTTTGTCAATGATCTATGTGTTGCATAAATTTTTCCAATACCTACTAGCTACACCATTCATCTTTTATACAAATCACATGGCATTGAAGTATTTGGTCAATAAGCCTATTTTACAAGGGTGCATATGTCGATGGGTGCTCTTATTTCAAGAGTTTGATTTCACAGTTGTGGTAAAACTAGGAAAAAGTAATTATGGACCAAACCATTTATCAAGAATACAGTCAGGAGAAGAAGCACAAGAAATTGAGGATACCATGTCAGATGCACAGTTATACAGGTTACAATGCACATCATCAGAACTAGAGGACATTGTTGTCTTTTTATGCATAGGGATGGCACCAGAAGGAATGAAATCATTGGAGAAGAAACAACTTTCTATACGCGTTGCACCTTATATATTAATTAGTGGTGACTTGTACAAAATGGGTCGGGATGAAATATTGCACCGTTGTGTATTAGAACATGAGCGCAAAAAAATTATGGAAGAAGCTCATGATGGAATTGCAGGTAGCCACTATGCGAGGTCATGCCACGAACACAAGATTATACTCGTTGGATTATGGTGGGAGACCCTCTATAAATAGTGTAAGGAATTTTGTAAGGCATGTGATCATTGTCAATGTCTTGGAAGACCACGTAAGCAAGATGAAATGCCTCTGAGACCTATTACTAGTGTAAAATCGTTTAAGAAATGGACTATAGATTTTTTGGGTCCTATTTCACCAGCTGCGCGTAGAATCGATCACGCTCCATTATCACTTGCCTGACATGACTATATGACACGGTAGGAAGAAGCAAAGACTACCTACCAAGGATCTGCATAACAGCTGACAAAGAACTTAATTTCTATGGGAACATATTATTACAAGGTATGGATGTCCTTTGAGTTTGACCAGTGATAGGGGCACACATTTTCTTAATGAGACAATCAAAATTTTATTGGATGAGTTCATGATTGCACACCATAAGACTACACCCTATCATCCTCAAGCAAATGGAACTGCTGAGGCTTTCAACAAAATTTTGAGCCACACATTGACAAAAATATGTGATGTTGGAAGAAAGGATTGGGATGATAAAGTATCTACAATACTTTGGGCATATAGAACAACATATAAAAGGTTGAACAAAGCCACACCATTTCAGTTAGTGTTTGGCACATAAGTTGTTCTTCCTATGGAGTTTATGTTACCTTCTTTGCATATTGCACACACTAGAGGTCTAGCTGATGAGCAAGCTTTAGAAGAACGGATTGAAAAGATAATCCAACTGGATGAGTGACGATCCATAACACGTTGGATTCGTAATCAATAAAAGGCCAAAAGTAGAAAGCATGGCATGACAGAAACATAAGGGATAAGAAGTTTGATATTGGACAAATGGTACTTCTCTATGACTCTAAGTTCTTGCGCCATCCAGGAAAACTTAAGGTACATTGGTTAGGGTCGTATGTTATCACTTACATCCTTGAAATAGGCGCTTTCCAGTTAGAAGCACTAGATGGAACATGGCTACTGGTTACTTCAATGGGAGTAGGCTGAAGCCCTACTATAAATAAGTCTTCTTGGTGTTTGTAATAAGGTAGTATTGCCATTTAGATTAGGTTTTCAATTTTGTATTTCCTTAATGTGTTTCTTTCTTTGTCGTTATGTTTTGTTTAATTTAGTGGTGTGTTGTGAAATAAGCGTGCTTGTGTGCATGAAGCTAATTACTATATGCAACATGTTTATGTGCAGAGGACTTGCACATACTTTTAGTGTGGGGTGGTTGTCGATATCCAGTACAAGATTGTGGGAATTGAAAGGTGAAAGGAATAAGCTGCTACGGGTGCTCTTCAATTCAAAGGATTGCCTCTAAAAAGTGACCAAAGATGGAGATGAATGAAGGAACAATATAACGTGAGGTGAGCAGAGGCCATAGAAACTACTAGTAGAAGGTGCAGTGATGAGGTACTCGGATGCAAGGAGCGCACTAAAGAGAAGTGTATGACCAACACGTAGGAAGGTGCACTAGAAGGTTATAGCTAAGGCACGAAGATGTAACGCATGAAAAGGATGGAATTGGTCAATTAATGAGAGGATATTTGGTAGGTGAAAAAGAAACGAATGCATCAAAATTTTAAAAATCTATATAAGGATGGGATGCGAATTCATTTTTACTGTTGCGATTAAGATTATTTAAAAAAGAGCAATTTTGAAGAGCCGAGTGGTCAAGTTGAGGTGCGAGAGGTGTGTAATCAGTTGTGATGAAGAGATCTCACCTGCACGAAAGAGCTTGCATCCCCGGTGGTGAAGGGTTTGAGCGAAGCAAGGTGACAGAGAGGAGATAGGGCACGTGATTTCACCTAGGGCATGTTGAATTGAGCTAGGGTTTGATTCGCACATTGCAGAATTCAAGAGGCAAGGATCTACAAAGGATTGCAAGGTAGAAATGGCACCCAAGAAAGTAGTTGTAACAGGAGTGAAGGGAAAGAATAAGGTGGTGGAAGAAGAAGAAGAAGAGAGATCTCGAAAGAAAATTTTCAGAAATACAATATCCAGAGGGGGTTATCATCACCAGAGTGGGATTCTCACATAAGGAAAAGTAAGGTGAGTGAGTACAATCACCGTACCATAGAGAATAAGAAGGAGCTTGACGCGTTGCTGAACACAAAGACAAATAAACACACGACGGAAGACATGTCAGTGTATGACGATGTTGGCAAGAAGATATTAAAGAAGATAGGATTTTACCAGCTATATGAACTCCCTTATTTTGGTAAATATGAGCCCTTATACTAGTGGCTCATGAGCAAAGTGCACGAAGATTTTTTCTACTTTGCAGGACGCCGAGCCAAAATTTCAGCCGCGCTCATCTCCATGGTAACGAGGTTGAAAGGCACAGAGAAGATTTGAAAGATGATTTAACAGATAAGGCTGCAATATTGGAGACCAAAAAGGAGTTGGGGTACACAAAGGGTCCGCACGGCATGGACATCAATAAATTGAAGAAGTATCCAGTGGTGCAAGCAGCCACACATCTTGTTACAAAGCTAAATGACTAGGAAAGGTGGTCACAAGTGAACACCATGTGGTTGCACATTGCCAAAAAGATGTCTAAAGGGGTAGTCTACAATATTTTGTGTTATATTGCAAAAAAATCGTTGAGGAAGTGTGCACAAGAGGAAAGTTCAGCTTTGGAGTTATTCTGTTATCATTAGTGTTCATGGAGATTGGAGTACCTGATGGACCGAAGGAGAAGATATGGGAGTATCCCATGGAACATAAGTCACCTGCAGAACACTTCAAGAAGTACTTGTGTGAGGGATCCATGATAGATTAGGTTAAGCAAAGGGCTGAGAAGTGGTATGATAGGCTCCACATGGCTTTTGAGGAAGAATGGCACATCCCCAAGGACTTGCCTTCGGTGGTTGGAAAGGCGATTCAGTTTGACTTCTTTGTATACCAAATTTTTTTGTTTAGCATGGTTCGCCATGAAAGATGGAGCATGGAGCCCTTGGTGTAAGTTGTCATATGCCTTCATAGCAAGGTACTTCCAGTGTCAATACACAGTTCACAAACGTGTAGTGACTGACATTCAATGTGGATAAGGTAGATTGTAACTACCACACACTATGGAAGAAATATGTGTATTCGGAGCGGGGTCCATATACTTTGAAAGGCTCATTTCAGAGGTATTAAGCATTAAACCAATAAGTCTAGTTGTGGGAGATATTGGAGCAGCATTGGTGTATCTTCAACTGAAGCCCAAGTTGGAGAATAACAAGTATGTGGAAGATGAGTTCGCACTTCCAGCACCACCAAAGGGAAAGCATACAATGGAGAACATCCCAGTGCCTAAGCCCACAGAGCCAATAAAAGTGGAGGATGAGCACAAGGATAGTGGTGGTTTGGAGCATAGAGGTAGAAGACATCCTACGAACAAGGATGAAGCTGAGCGTGCCACTACACCACCTCAACCACAAGAGGGGGATGAGGAGGACTTGGATGTAGTCCAAGGAGAGGACATATTCAAGAGAGTATTCAAGAGGACAAGGACTCAGGGTGCTACTCCGCAAACGGTGCACAGATCATCCAGAATCTCCCCACATAAGGAAACAATAGTGCAAAGAAGGAAGTTGAAGTTGAATGAGGAGGTAGAAGAGTCAGAGGAAAGCACGCCTAATTCTCCTACACCTCTAGAGAATGTGGAAGAATAGAAAGATGAAGAAATGAAGCAAGGAGAAGAGGAGGAAAAGGGAATAGATGAGACAACTACAGAGACTACTCGGACATGGAGACACAAGTTCCAAATTTGGAAGCTCAAGTTCCTAAGCAGCCTCGGTCTAGAAGAACAAGTGGAGAGCACATTCCACCAGCCATGGGTTATGCAGAGGACGTAGGTAAAATTATCTGCACCCATTTCCAAAGCACTCTGTCACAAAAGGAATTATATGGCTGGGAATTAATGGATGAAGATATGGCCACAGTGCGCACAAGGAAGCAGTTATCATGGTCCATGCACACACACATGGATGAGCTAGATTTTGATGTGTGTGAGGAGTCGTGTGTATCGAGGAGGTTGAAGAAAACACCTCAGGCTAGACATATGATAGTAAAGCCTACTGTCATGTCAGATGAATAGGTGAGTAATGCATTGGTCAAAGTCTCAACAGAGGTGGTGAGGTGGAATATGGACAAGGCTGCCACAATTAGGGCACTCGGGAAGAGATCAAAACTAAGGATGGGGAAATAGCGTGCCTAACACAGGAAAGAGACTTGGCGCAGAAGAAAAACACTATATTTATCAGCCTCGCAGAGGAAATTAGTGATAATGTTATGAAGGCTAGGCCACACCTAGAACCAAAGGTACCAAAGACGTTTCCTTCGGCAATACACTATGTAAGTACCTTAGTGGACCTAGTACTTGAAGATGAGCCTCTGCGCATGCCAGCACCAAAGGATCCAACACAAGAGGCAAAACAAGATAAGGCTTCAGTGATGTGGAAGATTGCATCCTATAAAGGACTACTCCAAGCGCTGCACGAAGAATTGAAGAAAGCAAACCAAGCCTTGAACATATACACACTCCAGGGCGCTCATCACCATAAAAACCTTGGAGGAGAATAATGAGGTCCAGAAAATCAACGAAGGACGAAACATTGGGCCACGCAGAAATATTATCAATGGTTAAGCGAATGAGCGCGAGGCCGTGGCAAACTCAAGAACCACACAAGACTCGGCTGGAAGAGCTTGGGAAGCTCATTACGCAGAAGATGTATTTACTTAGGGAAGGATGACCACAATGTCTAGCATTATGTTAGTCCTATAAAATGAAAAAGGGGAAATTGTGGGGGATGAATTGTAGTCCATTGCTATGGACATCCCGAGAAAATGTAGAGGAAGCATTCACCGAATGGCGAGAACTTGGAGGCTGAAATAAAACAAGAATATCTTGAATTAGTTGTTCAAGCTAAAGAAGAGACTACAGAGTAAAAATATTCTTTCATACATTCTTTCATTCTTTCCATTCTTCTATTCTTTACTTCAGTTTTTGGAAATGACCATTTTCGGGTGACAATGAAATTAGTGTGGGGTAATGTTGATCAAAGAACACTTGACAAAAAGCACATAAGAAGTCCGCGTGGGGAAGTGAGTCATATTCAAAGGCGCGAATGGATAGGGAGAACGTGCGTACGGAATAGAAGTTCAGTTTTCGAGACTTAGCCGTTTTCGCTCATTAAGGTCTATTTTTAGAGATGACATGCAGAGCACACAAACAAGGTAGAGACGTGCGCACCACGCATTGGCTATTTTTGAGGATTAGATACGAAGCACTTTGCATGGACACAAGCTGGAAATAGATTTGTTACTTTGTTAGTTAGCTAGTAGTAGTCTATTGTTAGCGCACTTGCATGTGTGGCTAGTTTTGTAAAGGCACGTGGCTAAGAATAAGCATGCGACCTATTTTTGGAATGGATAAGCGGTGAAGGGAAAGTCCCCACCCTTATATATATGTAGTAAACTGTGTAATAGATATACACACATAGGGGATCGAGATATACAGAGATATGTTGTTAAAATTGCTACGCGCATACTATTGATATTGTAATGAGGATTTTGTAAACTTATTGCATTGAATATAATGAAGAACATTAGTTAAATCTAAGTGTTAGTACTATGTGTATCTGAATCTAGTATGTTTTGATCTCATCATGGTTAGTACTTAATTCTGCTCTTCCTTAGATATAGATCTGGTTTGCTCTGTAGAATGATGAGCTAGTAATAGAACTATATATGTTAAGTCTCCATCATGCTAACATCCTGCTACAACAACCCTAAAGAGGGACCTGGTACCTTTGCACACTTTGGGTGAGCGCTCAGTTTAGGCTGAGTGATGTGTTAGCGCGTCTAGGGTTTCATAGGGTTTGTATCACTAAATTCTAGGCTGCATTAAAGATCTTGAAGAAGTCGTGGTAAAGAAATGAAAAGTTTCTCGAAGATTCATAAAGTATGTACTTCCTCAAGAAAAAGAATCTTTCATCAAACTTTTTCAAGAGTATCATGACATTTTTGTGTGGAGCTACAAAGACCTGCGTGGTTTTGATCCAGGTCTAGCACAACATACTATAGAACTGGACCCTCACGCCAAGCTAGTTCATTAGAAAAAGAGGCCAATTAATCCCAAAATCAAGCCACTAATGAGGAAGGAGCTCACCAAACTCATTGAGGCCTGTATAATTTTTCCTATCAAGCATTCATCTTGGGTGGCCAATCTGGTTCCTGTACGGAAGAAGAATGGAGAAATTCAGCTATGTGTGGAATTCATAGATCTGAACCATTCCTCGTTGAAAGATAATTATCCTCTTCCGTCGATGGAGTAGATTCTCCAAATAGTAGTAGGAGTGCAAAGGTTTTCATTTCTTGATGGATATTCTGGATATAATCAGATCTTGGTTAAAGAATCGATTAGTTCAAGACAACATTCACTACTAAGTGGGGTACATACACCTATAATAAAATGTCATTTGGATTATCCAATGTTGGTGTTACTTTCCAAAGAGCCATGGACATGGCATTTTAGGGGCTAATCAATGATATCATCTTGGTTTACCTTGATGATATAACTATATACTCTAAGCATGCAAAAGACCACATCACGCATCTAAGGAAGGTTTTCTGAAGGTGTAGGGAGTTTGGGGTTTCACTCAATCCTAAGAAATGTATTTTTGTAGTGCATGAGGGGAAGTTGTTGGGGCATGTTGTTTCAGTGGAAGGGTTGTCAATCGATCCAGCCAGATTCGTTCGATTGTGTCTTTATCTAGCCCAAGTCACAAGAAGGGTCTCCAAAGTTTTCTTGGAGCCATTAATTTCATGCGAAGATTTATCCCTCAATTCGCAGACATTGGCTAAACTGTTAACAACCATGTTGAAGAATAACATGCCTTTCTCATGGAAAAATAAGGGAAAGAGAGTTTTGAATCCATTAAGACAACAATTTCTCAAGCTCCCACACTAATGAACCCCATGTTTGATAAGGATTTTATTTTTATGCTTTTGCGAGACAAGAAAGCATTTCATGTATCATCACCTAACAAAATAACGAATCAATAGAACAACTGATTGCCTTCTTTAGCCAATCCCTAAAATATTATGAGCTAAAGTATTCATTTGTTGAGAAACAAGTATTTTTTGTCATTTGGGCTTTGAATAAATTCAGACATATGTTATCCAACAACAAAATACATTTGATGGTGTCTCATCCCGAGTTAAGGACTTTTTGCTAAATAAAGACATGAATGAAAAATGTGTTGGATGGGTTACTAAAGTTATGGAATACGATGTACACATTAAATTCACTAATCTAGTTAGGGGTAAGGGTCTATGTCAACAATTGGCTATAGATTTGGAGACAAAGGCTGGAAAAGACACAATGCTCCTGAATGAACCTTAGGAAAATGACCAGGTTGATTGGTTGTCAAAGATGAAAAATTTCCTCCTGTTAGGGATATATCCTGCTGACATGGATAAAACTCAAAGGAGAAGTTTCCATCTTCAATCCATTCCTTATGTCTTGGTGGATAATGTTCTTTTTGTAGAGATTTAAATGGTGTTCTACTTCGATGTATAGGGCCAGAACAAACTGATAGGATTTTGCAAGAATTTCACAATGGTTTGTCTGGAGGACATTACTCTACAAATACTACTGCGGTAAAAATCATGAGGGTCGGTTACTATTGGCCAAATTTATTCAAGGATACTCATCTCTAGGTAAGGAAATGCAAGGAATGTGCCTTTTTCATAGGGAAACAGAGATTGGCAGCCCTCCCTCTTCACCCAATTCAAGTTGATCAACCTTTTGTTCAATGGGGACTAGATTTCATCGAAATGATTAATCCTCCATATAGTGATAGACATAAATGGGTCCTCATTGCGACGAACTATTTCACACGCTAAATGGAAGCCGTGGTGCTTTGAAAGAAGGAAATGAAAAGGTTGTTCTTGATTTTCTGGAAGGAATAATGACACGTTTTGGTGTTCCATTCACAATAATTTCAGACAATGCAATGGCATTTCTGGGTTTGAAATTAATTGAATGGGTTATCAAGAATGGGTTTTGTCTAAAAACCCTCATCAAATTACTACCCACAAATAAATGGATTAGTTGAGTCCAGTAAAAAAATATCATACGAATCATCAAGCGTACAATGGAAACCAATATAAGAACTTGGCACACTCACTTAAAACCGCCTTGTGGGCGACAGGGATCACACCTAAATAGGCTATTGGAAATTCATTGTTTATGCTAGTTTATGGAAGGGAAGCCAAGCTCCCACTATCTCTAGAACTGCCTTCCTTGGAATTATCATATCAACTGAAACTTATGGAAAGTGATTCAATGACCATCAGGTATTCCGAATTAATGGAGCTAGAAGAAACATGGAATAAAGCAATGAAGACTCTAGAACAACATCAGTCTCATGTTAAAAGATATTTCGATAAAAGGGCATCCAACAAAGAGTTCCATGAAGGAGATTTGGTTCTCAACTGGGATGCTAAAAGAGCCAAGCTGGGTAGGCATGTTAAACTTGACTCCCTCTGGAGTGGGCCATATATTATCACAAGTTGCAAGGAAGCAAACTGATTTTGCTTATAAATACTCAATGGAGAAGAATTTCCCATCCATGTGAATGAGATTCATCTCAAAGATTTCTGTTGATGGTAGTTTTTGCTTTTGTATAGTGTTTGTTTTGTCTTTTCCTCTAAGTGCTTCACAAATTGTGATGTTTTTTTTTGTTTCTTTTCATTTGGTGTGTGATCTGAATGTATTCTTCTTTCAGAATCTTTTGCCCAATGGTTTGTATAAGGATATTGGCCTAAAGCTTAAAAGGAAAGCATTCCCTGGAGGTCGCCAAAAATGTTAACCTTTAAATTTTAGTTTAAGAGAAGGTTGTTTTTAAAAAATTGACTAAATCCTTTTTGAAATCTTTTGCTTGAAAGTATTTTGAAGTTTTCCAAACTCAAGTTTGAAATTTTAGACTTCAAATTTCAAGGTTTTCTTTTTGGGGTTTTTGAACAAGCCACCACGAAACAAATTTTTGACTTTGGAGTTTCATGAAAACACAAAACCATATTATACGTTGAATACACAATATTAATCTTGATTCATTTTCATGCGGAGCAGGTTACACATATATAGGAATATGTATTCCTAAAAACAAGGAGGTTGTTCAACAACACTCCCACAAATCTCTCTACAAACTACTATGTGCATGAGTTGTTAAAATAACTCACAACAATAATATTCTCCAAATATTATTTTCCACCTGTCACAAATAAACTTAATGGAGCACTAATATTATAATTTCCTAACATTCCCCCCCTTAGTGCGAACATGGGGAAAACCTGCCTTATACTTGCACCTGCTCATGATCTAGTGATTTTCACAGGATGATCACAAACCTCAAGGATGGTTTTGCAAACGGTTGACCACAAACCGAGAATGGTGGTTTTGCAATTGGTTTACCACAAACCACAAAGTGATGGTTTTGCAAATGGATTACCAACAACCAAGAATGGTGGTTTTGCTATTGGTTTACCACAAACCACAAATGAAGGTTTTCAAGTGGTTTACCTACAACCACATCATGATGTGCCAAGTACTATCATCGGCCCTCATCACATTTCACTGTAGGGAATAACATAGGAAATTCTGCTGACATCTGTTGCTCATACATACATAGAAAAAGCTGACATACTGGAAATGGAACATTGGAATGATGTTCCCCCCCTCAATGTGAAATTTCCACTTATTGAAAACAAGATTACTGCAAACTGAGGCACACCACACTGGAAGCACTAAAATCAAACTGCACACACACATGTCACCAAAGCTGATATGCAGCCTCGTCGTTGGCAACTGACGAGAGGTCGTTGAATGACCTCCAACCTCCGATGCCTCCTACCTCCGGTTTCATGCTACTAGCTCAGTTGGATTTGATCATGGAGCTCAAATGCATATCAAAGGACGTCGGATTCCACCGATAGTGCGTCCAGTTGAAATGTAGGCAACAATTTTTACGACTCTTTGAACTATTTACAATTTTTTCAATGACTCCACAAGACAAAAAATACAGATACAAGTTTCCTAAAATAACATATTTGAGACACTTCGATGAACACAAAAATTCACTATTTTGACATATATACAATAATTAGACTAATTGACACTTAACATGACTTTAATACATTATACTTTATCAATTAAACAAAAGACTATAAAGTCTAAAATAACATTAAATGACAATCACACTTCGACAACCTAGACTCTATTTAGGAGGACAATAGACATAAATTAATATGACTTGCAAAGCTAATGACCACTCAAAATAATATGACCGAAATTAATAATGGAGGGAGAATATTTTAACAAACTTGCATATATAAGAGCTATTACTTTGCTGTCCTCCGTTCACATACCCTTCACTTCCACGTGGAACCCATTGTTTGAGAGCTTATCCACGTGCTTGTTATTTGAAACTTTCCATATATCCATATGCTTGAATTCTACATGCACACTGCCAGCTGGTATATTGGATACAATAACGCGTGGGTGAGGGTAGAATAAGCCGTCCAAGGTAGAAATATGACTTGGAAAATTCTCAGGTGAAACAACATGAATGGGTGCTATGCACGAGCTCGCAGATTCCAAAGGAGGATGTAGTGTCTTCTGGAACTCAATGAATGCAAACAATGTCTGTGGTAGAATTTGACATAGATCGGCAGGGAGACTGATCCAAATGTGAGCTCATAACAAGCCAGAATGAATCCGATGCCAAGAGATTAGATTCAGATGCCAATATGAGTATAACTTTGGCACTTTCTTATAAATTGTCCTCAAAGTGGTAAGAACAGATCAAAATAGCTGCAGAGGTCGACGCTTGCTGCGTATTACAAAATTGTGGATCTCTGACAAATATTCTGCAGTTGAATAGTAGCTATCTTCATGTACAACCGGTGAAAAGCACACCAAACATGCCCATTTATGTGTGTATTTGATGGAGTGACGAGCCAATCTCCCTCTCAGACAATCGATTGTCCACACAATTAGGTTCACTCGATTTTAGGAGCTCACTGCAAAATAAACAGATCTAATGCAGAGGAGACAGATACAATGTGATAGAATATCAAAGCCATCCTTTTGCCAATAGTTGAAGCATTAATGTCATCATTTTAGAACTCTCAGGCTCTAATGCACAGAGCTAAAGCAAGGCTTAACTCAATTTAAAAAAAAACAATGAAAATGCATTCAATCAAACTAAATGGCATTTCCAATTAAATCTCGAAAATCTTTATATGTCGAGTCTGTAATAGGAACTTGTGATCCGAAGAACATCGATCGATCAAAGCAGTCCAAGTGCTAGGAAGAGATATCCATGCGAGATGAGCCGTGAAGGAGATACGAGGTGGAGTAACAAACTTAACGTAGAAATCATACAGGGTGCACACGAATACTACACAGGTAATAACAAATTTGCTTTTACAATCTGAATTCCACCATTCACAGGGCAATGGAGAAGTACAACTACCCCTCACGAATCATTAGATCTCCATAAGGTCGCTCTGATACCAGATGAAAGCACAAAACCATATTATACGCTGAATACACAATATTAATCTTGATTCATTTTCATGCGGAGCAGGTTACACATATATAGGAATATGTATTCCTAAAAACAAGGAGGTTGTTCAACAACACTCCCACAAATCTCTCTACAAACTACTATGTACGTGAGTTGTTAAAACAACTCACAACAATAATATTCTCCAGATATTATTTTCCACCTGTCACAAATAAACTTAATGGAGCACTAATATTATAATTTCCTAACATTTCGAACTCCAAAACTTTGGAACTTCATACTTTCAGGTTTCAAAGTCATCTTTGGCATTTTTCACTTTTTTCAACTCAGAGTTTCGAAGTCCAAAGTTCCAAAATTTCGGAACTTTAGACTTTCAGGTTTCGAACTTTCGCGTTGCTTTTTTGGAAAAATCCTTTTCGAAGTTCTGAAATTTTAGAACTTCAGACTTTCGGGTTTTGGAGTTTCAAGTCACCTTTTGATAATTTCGTCCCTCGAGTTCCGAAGTTTGAAACTCGAAGTTTTGAAATTTTGGTACTTCGGGTTTCGTGGTTTCAGACTTCAGGTTTCATATTGCAAAACTCGCATTCCATTTCGGAGTTTCGGGTTTTGTGATTTTGGAGCTTCTATGAGCATTTAATTTTCAACTACCCCCATGTGTTAGCTTCCGAGCATTAATTCTGGGTTTTTCTATATAAACTTGAATTTTTACTGTCATTTTCACCTGGCTTTTTTCTCTAACACTCTGATTTTACCACACCATTTTATACTTTCGAGGCATCATTTTCAAGGTAAGTTTGTTTTGGGTTATTTCTTTTTGGTTTATGATCATTTGGGGTTTTCTTCGTTTGTTTATTTCTCTTTTGTTTGTTCTTCTTTTCCTGTTTGAAATGGAACCCTCATCATCTGTCATTTTCCTTTAGCCATGTCATCTGATTTCCACAACTGCAAATCCCAATTCGTGTAGGCATCTAGTCCAAAATTACACACCAATTTCTTCCAAATCTTCACAAGCATTCAATTTTTGTTCTATGCCTTTCGGCGATTTCGATTTTCGCAATTACCTTTTCAGATTATGCTTTTGGGTTTTCGGAGGTTTAAATATTTCAGGGTTTCAAAACTTTGTTTTTCGAGGTTCGGAGGTTTTCCTTTCGGGTTTTGGAAGTTTAAAGATTTGGGGTTTCAGAACTCTTCTTTTCGAGTTTTCAAAGGTTAAAGATTTCGAGGTTTCGGAACTCTCCTTTTCGGATTTTTGGCGGTTTAAAGATTTCAGGGTTTTGGAACTTTTTTTTTGGAGGTCTAGCTTTTGGTTTTTTGGAGGTTTATACTTTAGAGACAAATCCTTTTCAAATTTGTTGTTTTCAGACTTTCAAAACTTCGGAATTTCAGAGCCTCTACAATTTTTCTTTTTATGAAATTTCCATAGGCCATTCGGATTTTGAATTTCGAATTAAATGTCAACCTCCTCATCAAAGGGAAAAGGAAAGATGAAGTACACATTTTTAGGATTTTCTCCTCACTCATGCCTATCTTCAGATTTGGGAAATATTGGAGATACCG
Source organism: Taxus wallichiana var. yunnanensis (assembly GCA_018340775.1). Lineage (NCBI taxonomy): Eukaryota > Viridiplantae > Streptophyta > Pinopsida > Cupressales > Taxaceae > Taxus > Taxus wallichiana. The sequence continues at coordinate 260,020,780 of CM031240.1, forward strand.
ACCTTGGAAAAATAGATTTTCTAGATTTCTGGGAAAGATTAAAAGCTCCTAATAAGAAGCCTTAGATGCATTCCATATTCAACAGTGAACTCACTCTCATTGCGGTTTTCCTTCCTCCATGTATTTTCCCGAGTTTGTCTTGGTAACGGCAGCCATTTTGATAAGGATTATGAATCAGTAAAAGATGATGACGGTAAGGTCGTAATCAGGTTAGACGTCGATTTATTTGAGGATTTATTTAAACTTCCAGATGTTGAAGGATATGCAATAATTTCACTAGAAGTCGTCAGTGGAACATTGGGACAAAGAAATTGAACTGTACAAAGGTTATAATGAAGAGTTACTTGGCCAAGAGTGTCATTAAGCTTCCTAAAACATTGTTCCACTCATAATTCATCCAGAAGTAAGTGATCTTATTGTATTGTTGAGTCGAATTTCAGGTCTCACTTCGAAGGAGTTTCAGGAATGGATGTTCCTCTACATTGCTACTATCAAGAAAAATAAGGAGTTCATATGATGGGGGAACATACCAACAACTCAATCAGTTTTCAATTGGGCAATGTTTTAACATCTAAAAACTTCTTCATGACTTCCTTTCTCGTTTATGTTGTCGATGTCATGGGGGAATTCAATAGTTTGAACACAAAAGGTATCAAGTGTGTCACATATTTATCACTTTTATCCTAAAATTACAATAGAAGAAGGCAACAAACATTTTCATAGAGTCAATGATGCCTTTTTATGTCCTCCTTTATCGTTTTGATAAAGATTTATATAATCGAAGGATTTCTGATGAAGCTTTTAAAGAGGTGCGGGAATGGGGAGCCATCTATCTTCAGTTCCCAACATTTACATACATCAAGATTCCCGGTTTCTTGGGTGCTCCAAGCAAGTTACCAAGATGTCCTACTGACAAATGGATTTTATTAGAATTGGTTCGGCAATTGTTGGATTATCACAAAATTCAAAACAAACGACATAAGGCGGGAGTTCAGTTTCCTATTTCAATAGGAAGATACACATGTGTCAATATTTATAAAGCAAAGAATGTGGATGGAGAAATGTCAGAAGTTACTTTGAGAACTTTCCATCCTATAACCAACTTTGATTATCAAAAATTCAAGTGAAACATGGTTAGCTTGGGTTCTCATGTACCTCAACTAGAGGATATTTGGATTCATTGTCGGGATGAGGTTATCATCAGGAAACAATAATATGAAAGATTTACTTTGAATGAGGTTAGACAATTCAGTATCATAGATATTCCAAAAGGGATGGAGGATGATGATGAGGTATTGGATCCAGTGTACAGGAACAATAATGTTGTCAATCAACCTTTGTCATGGATAGATTGGTCCAAGGAAGAACTTTGCAATACTAAGGAAAGGGTGGGGCCCATTCTTCAAAGGACATATGATTGGTTGGCTACCTTGGGAATTTCACCCAAAGGGATAGATCAATCTATAAGAGTAGAAGCCCAACTAGCACTGAGTCTCCCTACGCCCACAAAAGGTAAAAGGTCTACTCAAAAGGCCAATATAGTTCCAAGGAAGATCTCATTTATTATTGGGAGTTCCTCTCTTCCAAAAGTTTCCATTGCCAAGGTTGTGTCCTCCACAATACAAGTAATAGAAGTTGTCAAAGTTAGTGATTCTCTGGTTGTGTCACAAGAATTGCCACCCCCTTCTTCATTACCATTTCCATTATCTTCAGCTCCACTTTCCCAATCATTATCCTCTGCTCCTTCACTCCTCTCTGCTTCTCCATATCCATCCATGGCCCAATTATTTTCATCCCTTCCTGCCCTCTCGGTAGGGGAAATTCCTTCCATTTCAACTTCCAGTCTTATTGCATCTGATCCTGAGGCTATTCTCACTTCCACCCCTTCTATCATTACCACCTTTGTTTCATTGTCAACTAATATTATCGTGAGATATTGTTTTATCTAGTGCTCCAGGTGTTGAATCAACCATGCCACTTTCATCTACATCCACTATACCCGAATGGCTATATCGCCAAACCACGAAGCAGAAGAAGAAGGTGCCACTTGTAGATGTGATAGATCTAAGTGTGCTGGAACCTACTCTGAAGAGAAGAAGAAAAAGGTTACATGAAGACATAGCTTCCATGGAGAGAAGTTAGACAGAAGGAAATTATAGGTACATCTGAATGGTGAGAAGAGGGTAATGTCTTCTACTATATTTCCTTTGTATAGTTATTGTCTCAATGTAATGGCTTGCATAGTATGCAAAGCACATAGAGTTTCTTCTTATAGATCCACATGTTGTTGTGAGATCTTGTATTGTAGATCCATGAGATCATGTTGTATTGATGATCCATAGAGATCTAGTATTGTAGCTCATTAGATAGCTTGTGGGTACATGATAGTATCCAGATATTGTAGAGGAGGTTGTCTTCTTGTTTACACAGGTTGATGTAGTGATGGAGGAGAGACTTACTTCTTGGTGCACAATTATGGTTGCACATTGGTAGACCCATTTGAGAGGTCTTGTTTGCAGATCCACATGAGAGCTTGGTTGTAGTTTAGAGATGCAATAGTTCTTGGTTATGTGAGATCTGGTGGTGGTTCGAGGCACGGTTGTAGTGCACTCATGTAGATTTGTTTAGAGATCTGGAGGAGGATATACTCTTGGAGAGATGCATTGTAATCTTGTGGGAAGAGTTGATTTGTACTCTTGTTTATTATATATATTGAGATCTCTATCTTTGGTGGACATAGCCCACATTGGGTGAACCACGGTACATGTTGTGTTATGTGTGTGTACTTTGTTTTGATTTGGATTTTCTAGTATATGTTTCACTCTTTGTATATTTTGGGGAATTGTATACTTTTGTATTTGCATGATTTGGTTTGTTATTGAATCATAACACTATTCCGTAGTCGAAATTCCCGACAGTTATTGTATTATTGTTTGGTATTTTTATAACATGCTTTGATGTTGTGAATTATTAGCATGTTTATGTTGAATTGTTATCGTAGGCTATCCTTTATATGTTGTGTGGCTTGAATTTTGTGTCCATGTTTTGGTTTTTCTTTTGTATTAGCTAAAGAAGTTGGTTTCTCAGACACCTATAATTACGCCCAACAATTTAAATACTTAAATTGCGCTAATTATCTCCCTTCCTGCAAATTGGCCACATATCGTCAAAAGGGCTCACCTTCTCTCCTATTGTCATTAATTAATTACACTACGCTAATTAATTAAGTCGTCTATCCAACAAATATCCTAATTAACGACTTTCCGTTAATTAATCTCCCCTTCTATCTAGACTAATTAATTATTATTAATTAATTAGCTTCCCCTTTCATTTAACCAATAAATCAATATTTAATTGATTTAATCCCCTTCTATAAGCTAAATCATGTTAATATTCCTCTAAAAGCTTCTATAAGCTTGCGAATCTATTAATTAAATCATCTTGATTAATTAAAAACCCCTTTATCCACATGAGTCACTAAAGGACAAACAAACCCTTCTAAAGTTAACCCAACCCTATCTAAACCCCCCTTATCCACAACTAACTCAACATCCCTATTATCCCACATGCAAAGGGATGTAGTGATTCCTTTATCCATTGGGCTATATAAAGAGCCCTCCTCCTACCTTTACACTTACACCTAAATTCTTTGAGAAGATAAAAGCAAAGCACATAGCAAATAGACTATAAGCTTCTTTGTCACTCTTGAAGAATTCACCATTGAAGAGCTAAGCCTCCTTCCTTCACCAAATTTGATTGCCATGGAGCCTACATAGGTCCATTTGATTTTGTTGTCAATCAAAAGAGTAGAGGTTTTTGACAATTAACATGTTAGTTTGATTTATGCTTTAAAGTTCTAATGCAATAGTGTTATTGTCTAACCTTGTTTAGCTCTTATCTTGATGGTGTTTAGATTTTGATTTAGCTTTGTTAATTAAGACTACTAGGTGTTAGTTTTAATTTCCTTAACTTAGTTGAACAAAACCATGCACACATTTTCTAACATCGCTAAAAATTTGCATTAGTTTTGGCACAACTTTAGGGAACAATAGTTTTTAAACTCATGAGAAGAGATCGTTGAACAAACTATGATTGTATTTGATTTCTTGAAATTGCTAAACTACTCATACCCACCAATGTTTAATATAGAATGTAATATGGCTTAGAAGCTACTTATGAGAGGTATCATTAACAATGTTTAATAAAGAATATAGCATTAAAGATACACTTGTTGAAAGTGCAATTGTGAGGATGCAACTACCCTAATGTAACAAGAAGTTTGACACTTGATGTTTGATCATGATTGCTTTGACTTGGCTTGAGACACTCTTGACTTGGCATGGAAAGCTCTTAGCTAAATTTGGAGATGCTTTAGACTTGCTTAGGGGTTTCTCCTAATACATTCTCTTGAAATAGGGAAGGTTATGGTGTCTTTACTTGAGATTTGGAAATGAAGATCAAGTATTGCCTTGTATTTGTGTCGAGTTTTTAAGTGGTGACCAAGTGAGTAATGAGAGGGTTTAACTTGCATTTAAATGACTTCACGGGTAATATTTCACTATATAGATGACATAGAATGGAGAATAAAGATAAACATAAGAAAACTTGACCATTAGGAGGGCCCTAAACAAAAAAGTCCAAAGGACAAAACCACTATATAGAACATATCCCTATTAGATGTTTATGTCTAGTGAGGCAAGTACGTTTTGAAACAACCTATAATTATCTACAAAGAAGATGCAAGGGGTTTTTGACAAAGCATAGTGTTCATGTGGGTGTCTAGAGTAGCAATATGAGAGATTGTAAGTTTAGAAATGGCTTAGGATAGTGTGTTTTAGCTCTATTTATGGGTGCGAGTCATGTGTAAGAGATGCAATCCAAATATAGCATAATCAAGTACCAAAGTGGCAAATTTAGGTGTTTATGCTATTTTTGCTTATCGGTGTTGTGTGTTTACATTCTATTTGAAAGCAAGATTCTAGTATGGAAAAAAAATTATTGTATTTGGTTATCATTCATTTATTTGTGGAACATATGAAGGGCATTCTTTTCATTCATGATACCCAATATTTCTATCCATGCACAATGGATGGAAATATTCTTAGACTTTGGAATGGATTGGTTCAATTTAATAGTTTACTCCTCTTTGTGAATGGTTGTGCCTTCTTGTTATCCTTGGGATGTTTTGAAGATTACATATGTATGATTTCTAATGTTGAGATGCCTTTCACACATATTGATTAAATGTCGAGATGATGGTTCTCGTATAATTCTCTCAAATCACTTTTGTATAGGCATTGATGGTGATAATATTTTTTGCGCTTAATTCAATAGTCAAGTGGTTTACTTATAACTTAATTAATAAGAGGCATTAAGGATGAACAACTTTTACCTCTATTGGCATAGTAGCTGATTAACACGATGAGATCCCTCTCCACGATCAGCGCGAACTTATGGTGGAGAGGGATCTCATCGTGTTAATCAGCTGCTATACCAACACCCTCCCGCATGATGGAGCCGGGTATACACCCAATCAAGCCCAACAACATTAGGAGGCAGTGACACCGAGAATTTCCTGGGAGGTCACCCATCGCCACACTACTCTGGGGCTGGCACACTTAACTGCCTGGCTCTGATACCAAACAATTTGCCGTCACACCAAAAGCTCGAATTGATGGTGGAGAGGGATCTCATCGTGTTAATCAATTGCTACGCCAATACCCTCCCGCACGATGGAACCGGGTATACACCCAATCAGGCCCAACAACATTAGGAGGCAGTGACACCGGAATTTCTGAGAGGTCACCCATCGCCACACTACTTTGGGGCTGGTGTGCTTAACTGCTTGGCTCTGATACCAAATGATTTGCCGTCACACCAAAAGCTCGAACTTATGGTGGAGAGGGATCTCATCGTGTTAATCAGCTGTTACGCTAACAACCTCAACATTTATATTTATGTACTTAATGAATCTACATATTTTTGCATATTATGTGTTAGTTCCTTCAAGCTACAAGTTTGTTCGGGAAAATTAGAAGAGTGTAAAATTCATAACTAATGGATTCATAATATATGCATCAAATACATGTGTACATTAATTATTTATATTTCAAGTGGGAGCAAGGACTAGTGATATTTTTAAATTCTAATCAAATAGAGCTCAAGATATATTTAAAATTCTAATCAAATAAAAGATCAAGTTACTTTTATATTTCATTTGGAGCAACAACGCAAGATATCTTTCAAGTTTTAGATGTAGCAACAACTCAAAGATGTCTTCAATTTCGCATGGACCTATAACTCGAAGGTATCTTTAGGTTTCACATAGAGGAGAACTACAAGATATTTTAATGGTTCAAATAGGAGAAAAACTTGAATATGTTTTCTAGGCCTTTGGACATGGCAACATCATAGATATTTTTAAATTCAATGATAACTTAAAATCTTATTTTAAAAGACTAGTTGAGTAAGAACTTGAGAAAAAATTAGATTTTAGATGGAGGTACAACTCAAAGATAACTCATAGATATATTCAAGCTTCGGATGGAGTGAAACTCGTATATCTTTAAGTTTCAAAAGATGGATGAACTACAAGATATTTTCATGTTTCAAACAAGACGATATCTTAAATATATGTTCTAAGTCTTAGGACATGACAACATAATAGAGATTTAAAAATTCAATGGTAACTTCAAATCTTATGTGATACTTTGTCATGATTGTTTTTTGGAATTTGTTTTCACTTGTTGAATCAACTAAAGAGAACCACACTTCATCAAAAGGTGAAAAATGTGTCAATCTCCCAAACTAGGATTTGGGGGGTGCTTCTGCATAGTTGGCAACTTCGGTAACCCTAACATTAATGGAAACCACCTAATTCCATGACTAAATCATCCCATATGAAGTTTTTTTGGTAGGGGGCTCACGAAAGCCATAGATTAAATTATCACATTAATGAGAGCTCTATATGTAGAAGGGTTATATTGTGCCTTCGAAGTATATGGAAGCTAATAATTAAGAGGGTTATGTATTAGCTCAAACTTTCCTATCACACAAACACTTAATGGTACCTCTTAATGTCACCAATTCAATATGTATTAATTCAAACACTCCTATCACACAAGCATTAAATGATATCTCTTAATGTCACCAATTCAATCATTTGTGCTCTAAAGCTCTCTTTTGTAATATTCAATTTATTGTAATGATGTTATGTAAAATGAAGAGTGCAAGTATTCGCTATTAGTGTAGGATTTATTTTCCTCGCTTTATTTGTATTATCCTACTCGGGATATTCCACATCACTTGGAGTTTCCCTACACTTATGGGATATGCTTTCTTAGGTGTACACTTGACTACATTATTCTAGGTGTTGGTTACCACTTGACTACACTATTCTAGGTGTTATTCACCACTTGACTACACCATTCTAGTTGTTGGTTACCACTATTCTAGGTGGAGATTGTCATGATTCTAGGAGGAGGTTACACATTCACCTCCTATATGTACATCTCTTGCATTATTCTATTTGATCGTATTGAGTTGGAGTTATTTTTGTGTTATTGCAATTATCTCTCTTGCATTTTCGTATTTTTACAGTCTTGTATGCTTGCATTGTTTTGTCTTGGAACAATTCATGTCTCACATCATTCACCTGTGTAATCTTCGAACCAGTAGATCTAGAGCGCTTCTCCGATATTCATAATTTTCCAATCATATTGGTTTTAAGGCTAACTAGATGCACATGTTATATTCCACCAGTTATACATACATTTATTACATCTTATAATAGAAATTTTAATAATTTGTAATTACACCCCGATAATGGGTCAAGTGTAGCTCATCCCCCTCATACTAATTCAAGGCGAGACAATTCCCTATGATTGCCTCTTAAGCCATGCTTTCATAAGTTTAACTTTGTTGGTGCCTCTCGAAGAAATCCTAGAGTTGTGTGTTGGATGCATCATTATAATGGATTGTTCTCGATATTTGATCTGAGTAGCCTCATGCAAATTAAAAGATGGAAGAAAAAATGAAGTGGAGGCCATGGCTCTAGTAAAAGGGTTGCACTTAGCAATTTCTAATGGAATCGATCACCTTATCGTATAGGGAAATTCTATGGTTATAGTGCAAGCATTGAATCAAGGATGAGCTTTGTCCTGGAGGCTTCATGTCATATTAATCCAAGTTATACACCTCGTAGATTGTCTTTCGAAGTGGATCATTCAACATTGCTTCAAGGAAGCAAACTTTTTGGATTATCTCACAAATTTGAGGATAGATCAAATAAACCCAATTGAGCTTACTAAATTTAATTACTGGCATGGGATCATTGAATTTTGGATGGTGGATTTCTCTCCACTTATGGGAAATAACATGCCATCATTAATACATTTCTTTTGCCACTCTCGCCTTAGGGAATCATGGCTTTGTGTGGAGATATGGTGGTAGTGAATGACGCATGGGTTTGATGAGGTATGTGTTACCTCCTCGGTTCTAAGGATTCTCTGGCTCCATTCTTCTTTGATTTTTTCGTTCCCCGCGTTTCTACCCCCTTTCGCTTTTTCTATCATAGATCATCTCTTGTCATTTTGTTTCTTCTTTGAGGGTCAACATCAGAAATGGTGTTTGACACTCCAAATTCAGATAACTAGTTGAAGATAATTTTCATTATATAGACGAAGAAGATGTTGAAGTTGGTAAAAGATGTGTTGGGAGGTGATTGTATATCCCTTGCAATGCGAAACATGGTCAAATCAAAAGTGGCCACTATGTTTGTGGATAAGTTGCTCCAGATTGAGCTAAACAAGTTGTAGTCCAAGGCTATTGCGGTCTCCTTTATCATTGAAGAGCATTAGATCAAGTTGGATGAGGCACTACCCGAGATCAATGTCTCCAACCCACCAAATTGTCCAATCTCTAATGCAAATTCCAATGGGCTCAACTTAATGGCCACCTTCGAGGAACTTGAATCTTGTTTTTTCATGCTTGTTGATTTTGTGGACAATGTTTATAAGGATTATAGGTTGGGCTCTTCCATTGACACCTTCATACCCTGCATAGAATTGGATACCTTCCAATGGGCTCGAGTTAATGGCTACCTTCCGTGAACTTGAATCTCATTTTTCATGCTTGTTGATTTTATGGACAATGTTTATAAGGATTATAGGTTGGGCTCTTCCATTGGCACCTTCGTCCCCTCGCATAGACATGGCTACATGACAAAGCCACTCTTTCCTTTAGGCCAACAAATTCATAACGAAACAAAGTCAAAGCGTTGGAGAATTATAGGCTTCTTCTCCATATGGTGAGCATATTTGACTTTGATTTCAGTCTTGGTGGACACATGATAGGGTAGAGTGAGTTGCTCGGGGATGGGGAATGGATTATGAACTAGAAGGGAGTTGTTGGACCATCGAGTGTAGCTAACTATGATCCTCTCGCCGAGATCTATGACGTTTGCATCTAGGTATGGACATATAGGTTTAATGTATATACAATTATTGTTATGCAATTAATGGTGGACTTATATTATACCAATTTTGTCATATAAATGAAGTATGGAGTATAAGAGGGAACGACATAGAATGCCACCCTCTTTTGATTGGATCGCTAGGATTTGAATGATCCTGATATGATTTTGTGAATCTCATGATGTATTGTATCACTTTATTTTGCATAGAATACATGGGAAAGGGACCCACCAACCCTATATTTACCTATCATACAAAAATGTAATTATATATGATTAATCATCAACAATAGGTGTGAAGCGTCACACATCCCACACCATATTTGGATTAGCTAAAGGACAAGGAAAGCAACAATTATTCGATAAAGAGATTGTCAAGAAATATAAATACAAAATACGTAAAAAAGGATCTCAAAAGTAGGGACAAAACAAGGCGTAAGAAACACAATATCCCACACAAGTATGATAAAAAGTAAAATTTGCAATGTGAAAGAATAGGGAACATAGTTTATATTTTAGCTTCATGAGCAATCAAAATTGTTGCTACAATTTATGTAAGACAATTCAGCCTTCTTAACAATGAAAATCATCTAGCAAACTAGATACCTATAAAAAAATTTAAAATTATGGTAGAGGAAATGGGAGTCCAACGACCCAAAGTATTCTAGAGCACACTTACCATTGTTGATTCTAAACCACAAGGCAAGCCCCCTATAACCTTGGGCAATACGTGGAGGACCCACTCCATACATTGCAATTTAATCAAGAATCAAAATCAAGACGTGGATCATCAATTCGAGCCAACCCCAGGGAACTAGATACCATTCCAATATCTTACTTTTGATAAAAAAACATTTAAAAAATCGGTGTAGGTACATACACCTTCAAACATTGTTACGTCAAGAGATGTTCTATAGTGGTTGTCCAAGTATGGTGGTGGATTGTAATGTCTCAGTGAGTGTATTCACTCTTAATTTGATGTCCATTTAACTATCACTAATTTTTTTCTATATTTCTTAAATACATCAATCAAAAATCATTATAACTTAATCATACAAAGGACTTTGGTGCCCATCTTTTTTTCCTCCAAAATATATTTTCCAAGCTTTACACATTGATGTAGCTAGATTGACACCATTTGTTACTATTCGTTAAGAAAGTTTTAAATAAGGGAATAAAGTTATTTATAATTGTAATGTGCTAAAACATCAAGATAAAGACCTTGATATTGACATCTCTAGGCAAATTTGAGATACATGTATTTAATATATTTGTACTATTTATAAGCCATAATATTATAAATTGCATTTATTCATCCTATTTTTAATCTTGCAAAGATACACATTCACCCCAATCGAGATAATTTCTTCGCTCTAACCGATGAGAAGGGTTGAAATGACGTTATTTCAACAATTATAAATTTGGGATTTAAAGATTCTAGATTTTTTTAATCTTATGAGGGGAATATTCCTTTTAATTGTATTAATATAAATATAATAATCATATATACTATTTACAATGTTAGATTAATTTTTAATTTATTTACCTATTATTTAAGTGTTGTCATATTTATTTAATGACATGTTAGCTTTATTTATTAATATTGCAATAAATTAAGGAATATTCTCTTTAGTTATATTTATATAAATATAATAATCATACACTATTGTCAATGTTCATTTCAAATATTTTGTTATTTACTCATTAAGTGTTATCTTATATATTTAATAACACGCTAGTTTTATTTATCATTATTTTCATAATTAGATACTACCACATGTTTTGCAATAATTTTCAATTTTTATAAGTTAATTATGTATTGAAATATATAAATTTGTTACGCCGAGAAGTGTTCCTACAAAGGCATCCAGTTGTAATATCGTGAATGTATTCACTTTTAATAATCAACGTAACAAAACAAAATTAAATATATGTAATAAGCCATTAAATTTATAAAACAATTGAACACATAAAATAACAAATGAAATGATTTATATGAAATAGAAAATCGATTAAATTTATGAAGAAATACACACCCATGCACGCACGCACACATGCACCCGCACACACGACGCATGCACATGCATGACACACACACACACACACACACACACACACACACACACACACACATACACAATGAAATCAAATAAATACAAATAAAAAAGTAAAACAGAACATAGAGAGGAAGTAAATTACTCAAATAAATATTCAAATATGAGAGATGTTTTTCTTTACTTTTATTTTATTCGATTTGATAACATATAAATAATAAAAAGTAAAGAACAAAAACCCTAATTTAATAATTCCCCAATAACATAAAATAAAATACCCTAGGTCCTTTAAATTACAGTGAGCAATTGGTAGGGACATGAATAGGGCACAATGCTTAGGAGAGTCTATGTGGGCTTCATATCACAGGTGCGAGTAAGTAAGATACCATTAGTTCCAAAGAACTCTTTATTCCATAGAAAGGATTGGGCTTCATTTGAACAAAACTACTTTTTCACTAGTAGTTTCATGAGTTAAGAATTTGATGCTCAAGGAAAACACAAGGATTCAAAATTTATGGATATATTTTTTTCCATGTAGAAGGTGATAATAATGAATCACCAAGCAAATGTCATATATTATCCGTCTCATGAAAAGATATCAATGATGGATGGAAGGAGTATGATGATGATTTTTACCATTCTTTAGACAAGGTTGTTTTGTAGGATGTAACTAAATTTTTGCTAGTAATTTTTAAGTTGATATATATATATATATATATATATATATATATATATTAAGTTGATAATAATGAATCACCAAGTAAATGCCATACATTATCCATCTCATAAAAAGATATCAATGATGGATGGAAGGAGTATGATGATGATTTTTACCATTCTTTAGACAAGGTTGTTTTGTAGGATGTAACTAAATTTTTGCTAGTAATTTTTAAGTTGATATATATATATATATATCAGTTCACATAAACACTCAATTCCATGTAAACGATGATAATAATGAATCACTCAAACAAATGTCTTGGATATCCGTCATAACAAGATATCTATGAATGGATGCGAGAAGTAGAATGATGATGATGATTTTTAACATCTTTTAAGCGAGAATGATTTGCAACCTACCAAAGTGTGTAAATCCTTGGTTTGTAGGATGTTGAGAAAGAAACATAAGTTTCAGAATTTATGTGCAAATCTGTTTATTACGAATGGCAAAAACACTCAATTACATGTAAAAATTGGCATTAATGGATACCCCAAGCCAATGCCATGTGTATCATAAGATACACCACAGTTGACCATGTTCATCCACAATAATAAAATTCATCAATGGGTTTAACAATATAGAAATACTAGTTACAGAAGATATCCTAATCTCTAACAAGTTTATGGCCTCAAATTAGGTTATGCCATCTTGTGTTATTATCCTTAGGAAGTTAAATTAAAGCATCAAAGAGATTAAGAGGAGATACGTAGTTGATTTTGTATGGGCACATGTTTCTCTTCCACAAATCGATGTGTTTCCTAGCTGTCAAGAAATTGCTGTACCAACGAGCAGAAAGAGTTGGATATCTCTTCAAATTCTTGTCTTTAAAATCCAAGTAAAACAAGCCATAACATGCAGAAAAACTCGAACACGTCAAGAAAACTCCATACAAAATATCCTTGAGCATTGGATCCATTCCTATACCATAACAACCCAATTTGCTCAGCAACCATCCTCATTACTTGTCCCAAAAAAAAAATACATTATAATCTATATAAACTTAAAGCATGTAGCATAGCATGTTGAATGCCAGTAATATACCTGATGGCTGAAAGCAAACTTTCAAGATAGCTGTGGAGATAGTTCGCCTTTGGTTGATCATTCAATGCATCTGACAGTGGAAGAGATTCAATGTTGACCGTAGCATATCCTACTCACATTTCAAATTCAGTCATGGAATTGTAGTCCTACATTGTTAGTTTAAGGAAACATGGAAAGTATATGTAGCACAAGAGAGTGCCATTTTCATATATTATTATAGGAGGATTTCCATAGTGTTGCTTTAAGTATTCCAGTATTGCTTGCATCCCCCATGGAACAGGAGGAAGTCCAGAAGGTCCTGACTGCCAGTAAATTTACAAAAGTATGATTCTTCACTGTCAGGACATAACAATGTATCTTGATTGCAAATGGAAGCAGAGAATAAGTCATCTACTTACCTCACCAATAGGGATCCCCTCTCGCAGTTGTGGACAAACGTGTATAAAGATATTAAAATTCAGAATATCTTTAATGTCTATAAAACAATATGTTTACTAAAATAATTCTTAGTAAACACTAGACACAAATATATGTTCATCTTATAGCAGATTTCGGGTAAGTGTAAGATCCTTACTGTGGACTTACATAACCGGAGTCTTCCATTCTTATACCCATACAATAAGGAGTGTTTCACCTAAAAGGCTAAAACCATGGTTTGGTGTTAATGTATGACATACATACACAACCACTAACCATATCTCTTGTCTGGACTGATCTTTGGAACTCCTTTATGTCTCTTGAACCTTGTAACTCCCATTTTCTACTGTCGTGAGCTACTCGTCCATTTACGGTTTGGAGTGTGGAATGTTCTTCCAAGTCCTCTCAAGCCACACTTCTCTGCTTAAGGCTCTTAGTTTAGCTCTGATAACATGTTAATTTTCCATAGACCAGCTAGGACTTGAACCTAGGACCTCCCAATCGCTGCTGGGATGCTCTACCACTAAGCTACCCATCCCTTTACAGAGAGGAATGTGAATTGTTCTTCCAACACCCTTTCAGTAAATGTCTTTCTTTTGAATGTCAATTTTGATAGATTAATGTGTTTTACAAAATGCCATTAGAAGTTTACCAGCTTGTTAAATCTAGTAACCTATTAGTACTCTCAGCCTCATTATAGAATGATCGCATCATCTTGATTTTGGACTAGAAGACTGTAGCACTTATCTTTTGTCTTCTTCCTTCAGTCTTCCTAATTGTGGGCTGGAAAACCATAGCACTCGTCTTCTTGCTTTGCTTGTCCTCATTGTGTGCTGGAATACTGTAGCACTTGCTACTTGTTTATGACTTATTGTTTTTAATCAAATAGTAAAATGACATAAATAATGACCCGAAAGAGTTTAATCATTGAAATATGAATGATTATTTTCTAAGGTACTGATATGCCCCACTGCAGGCCTTGAAATGGGTACTGTGCGTATCTGATACATATATGGTAAGGGAGTGTCTGCAGATACATTTTGGACAGTCTAGATACAACTGGACACGTCTGCAGACATATCTGGACTTATCCCAAGCGTATCTGGCACCAAAAACGCCTTTTCATTATTTCTGTTTTCAACATTAATACATAAAGTGACCAAAATCATTTTAAAACACAATGGAAACCCTAAAAATTCAAAAAGACAACACAAAACACAAGCAAAACACTTACCTCTCATTGCATACTTACTAATATTGATGTAATTACTTAATTTAGTATTTATCATGACATTTGTGTGTCGTCATTTCGCATTCAGTTGGCATTACATAAATCAACAGTGTTTTGTCATTATTTTGGCATTATATAAATTATCAGTAGTGTTTTGTGATTATTTTGTTTTTTATATGCATATTATGTGGTTAATTCCTATTTATCAGGCTAGAATATATATATATATATATAAAGAATAAAAATAGAATCTGGGGCCAAAAAAATTGCCATGTCCATGTATCCAATTCTTCATATATGTACCCATATCCAAAATGGATCGGTAACTTGGACTATTTTATGATTGATAGTAGATACTATGCATATAAAGTTGCATAGCTTCATAATTAAAAATGCTTATTGACTTGAGAGAGAGCTAAGTCTTCAGCTGAAAAGACTTTTGTGCTGGAATCCTGCAAAATGTTTTCTTTTGAATTCTATTTTGTTTGCGCCCAATTGGTATTCAGACATTTATTGTACGTTTGCTTTGCTTTTATTTCTTTCTAGAATGGTACAAAAGCATGGATGAAATCATGAAAGTAGAAGGTTGCATTGCACTTTAGTTGGTATTCTTAACGAAAGGGTCAAGGAATGTTTGTCCACCACTTTTTCTGCAAGGAAGACCAAAGAAACCCATTGGGAACATGAGAAGATAATTATTATCAAATACACTTGAGTTTGGTAATGAGGAAGGCTTAGAGAAGCTAATAGATAAGTTTTAAACTCTTCGAAATCTTAAAAAATTTCCTTTTGATTCATGAAAGTAGATGGTAGCAATCTCTTGCCCAATTAGATTCTGGTTATAACATAACCACAAAATTATTTATTTATTTGCTTCAATGGTTAAAAGATGTATCAGTAGAAGTCTTTTTATTGGATCATGAATTACTACAAAATTGTTGATGCATATGTGGCAGTGATTCAATCTCCTTTCCTTAAGATATTTCACACCTAGGTTTTAGGCATACCCATAATTGTTGAAGGCGTTTGAACTGGGGGATTATATGAATCTAAAATGTTGTTAAACCTTGTAGAAGGCCAATGTAGACATGGTGTACTGAGACTGCCAATAAGTTGGAAAACTATTTTGTCACTTACAGGAGACCGTGTTGGATATCCTAAGTTTTTAGTAAGTCTCATTTTGATTGATTGGAGGTACTAAAATAAGCACTACCACATGGTTGTTTGGATCTCTTTAGGACTACAGTAAAAGCTTTACTCTTTCTTATCATTGTGTATAAATTTTGTTGAGAAATACAAAATAGAAGACAGCTATACAACGAATACTATATATGTGACGACGATTCAAGACATACAAAATAGAGAGCGTTGCAAGGATTTGAGTTTTTCTCACATCTTTAGGATCTGCTGGAATAGTTGTTGGCATCATATGACATAACATTACATGAACGCACATTAATTGCTGCTTTGAGCTTTTGTCAGCCAGCCAGTTTTTTTTAAGTGGCCAAATCACATGCAAATGCTCTGAAGAAAAAAAATGGCACTAAAGAGAGTTCACAAATTCACTCGTAAAAACTCTTTCATTGGCTAACATTCCTCATCCCTATGCCTGTTGTTTTACTAAATGTTTATGATTATTATAAGGTTTACAATTGATATACTAAATTTACTCTAATAAATCAATCTAGAGGTCGAATCCCCACAACTTTTATGCCATAAAGACTTATTAAGAGCCCCAAGGATGAAAAGTTGTGGGCATTCAATCTATAGTTTGAATCCCCTCAACTTTTATGCCATAAAGACTTATTAAGAGCCCCAAGGATGAGAAGTCGTGGGCATTCAATCTATAGTTTGAATCCCCTCAACTTTTATGCCATAAAGACTTATTAAGAGCCCCAAGGATGAAAAGTCGTGGGCATGTAGCACTTACAAATTATTTTCTCATATTTTTTTATGTAACCCTAAGCATTGTCAATCAATCCTCAGATGAGGATTCTGAACTTGTCAAAACATGGCTGTTGTGTTCTCCTCTTAGACCAAGTATTTTTCTATTTCTAAGGTAGCAAAGCTCAAAGTTCCAACACAGACTAAGTTCTTGGGACTCCCACTACAGTTTTCTTTATAGGTTTGCATGCCCCATTAGCAAGTTTGTCTGCCTAAAACTGAAAATAAATTATCTCAAGAACTCAAAGAGTCAATTAGATTTGGTAGAGCAATGAGTGGTTCTGACAATTTGTTTTTTGCATTTATCTTCAGAATGCTTGTTTTTGTTCTTAATCCCCAAAAATAAGATGAAGGAGTTTTCTTTAATGGATCGGCCAATCACCTTGGAGACAAAGATAGCAAGGGCATTACCAAAGAAAGGCTTTTTCCCTGTGTGCTAAATGAACTCGTTTGTCCTGCGAAGAATATAAAGCTTGGAAGCTCCTTCTTTAACACTGCATTGATTCATACACTCTGTGTGGTGAAAAAAATAGACGGTGTTGGGATCACATTCAAACTATTTTTATGACTACTAGTGTTAAAAATCTCAAGCACTTTTGTGATGCAGAGCATTTGCAAAGCGTGGCAAGTGGTATCACAAAGAAAGGACATTTTTCCTACTCAAAGAAAACATTGGGCGTTATGGACTTAGCTTAGTACCCCATTCTTCTATTGAATTCAAATCGTGGCGCTAGATTAAAATTCATGAGCTTATCCTGGATAATCTTCTCCAAAAGATAAGTTTCAATTCCCCTATATGCCAGTGCAGGATTAGCAATGGGGCCCTAACAGTCCTTTTGACATTGTAAGGTCGATTATCATGGGTATTAAGCACCTTCATCAGCCTTGTCCCAAATGCCCAGTTTGTCATAAACAATGAGCCTTTCAAGCATAACTTTTGTTTTACTCCAACGTAAAAAGAACTTGCAGCTGGAATTATTTTCTTTTCAATTTATTCCATCCTAAGCCCATTCCCTTGAAGATTGCTCTGGCTAGGGATTTGACAGACCGGCTCAGACACATAAGAATAAATTAGGAACATTATGTGTGTGTAAAATCCGGTCTTACTATAGAAAAATAGAAATTTTGAAAATTACATTTACATACACATTGACAACTATTTCCTCAGTATGACAACAGTTGTTTCTATTTTTTTCTATAGATCTAGAATCAAGAAGAGAAGTGGCCATCGAATTCAACTAATTGTGTGAGCTCTATGCAAACTGGGGAAATGCCCCTTGTATTGTGAATTGGTTTGTTCTCGAAGTCTTATATAGACAACCAAGGCCATCAGGCGGAAGGAGGAAGAAGTGTGATGCCTCTAGAGGCCCCTATAGTCAATCCCAAAGTTGTCAGTGCTCACCTGGTTGGTCTTCAAACTACTAATGTTTGCCATCGTGGTATGATCAGCGTAGCAGCTGCGCTCCATCTTTGTGCAAGGATGAATTTCCCAAGCTTAACCTCACAATTATAAAAAATGGAGCATACAAGGAACATTAAGGGGAATCCCAAGATCTTGGATGGAATGAGCGATTCCCTAAAAATCCAAGAGATACTTAGTGCATGCGACATAGTAAAAATGACCCCCTCCCTTTGTAACGATTGTGACTGCCATTGCTTAGGATTTATTTTTATGCACCAAAGTTTTAACTTTAAACTAGGACTTAATAATTTTTAATTTTGTTAAATAAACCTTTTTGTGGATCGTGGAGGGTCGAAGGCTAGGATGGCCTCAATATGGGGATTCCCAGCTTGCAAACAGCCCTGAGAAACCTAGGACTTAACAATTTTAATATCTACGTTTACTGGTTTTCTTGGGCTTTCGAGTTATGTCCCGTGTGAGTAGATTTGTGGGACATCCTACCATACCGCACCCTTTTCTGTAAATAATATAGCTTTGTATTCTATATGCTTCAATTAGTGAAAGCTATTGAAAACGTACTGAAACAATACACAAAGTGAAAATTATTTACAAAAGTGATCTAATAAACAACTTATGGATTTCAAGTTATGAACAAATAAATAAAAGTTGGGGTTGGTTCATACCTGTTGGGCTGTACAATAGCTAGCAATTTCACTGGTGAACCAATATCACCTACCACTGTCTTGATATCAAAGTTTATAATATATTATATATCAATTTACATCATACAATTTCTAAAGGTTGGTAGGAAACTACTTCAATGAGCTGATAGCCAGCACTGCAGTAACTAGTTCAAGCAAACCATGAGTGAGAGTTATAGCTCAGCCATTGGCTACATAAACTTGACACTTATAAATGTTTTCTAAAATCTGATTACAAGGGCTCAGGATCTATTTTTAACCAAGTTTGGTTCCAAGAATAAGCTGTTATCATGGGCTTTTGCTTCCAATGGAAGAAGATAATGCTTGGAACAACTGCTGAACTTTTTTATCAGATGGAATCACAGTGCTGCACTTATCTCAGAATGTATACATAAGGAGTCCATTTCAGGCATCTCAATGGCTGGAATTGGGAATTAAACATGGGCCTTGCTGGTATAATCAAACCCGCAAATCAATAGCCCTTCAACTGCAGGCTTCTTATTAACATTTTCAAAAAATTAAATTGTTTTTAGTGTAACAAAGACTTTAAATATACTAGGTTTGGTTGTAACTGATTTAGCCCACCTAAAAGTTTGATGTTCAATTCAACCAATGGACAATTTGACTTCTCTGACCATGGTTAGAAGGAGAATGTTAAAGGTTTACCCAATGTTTTAAAAATCGGAACCAGACTCGGAACCGGTCAAGGGTTGGACCGGACCGGTTCAAACTCTATGAACCGGTTTACTAAAAAACACATAAAAATTACATTTTTAAAGAAAACAATATATTTGAAAGATTAGAAACCATGATTCCAACAATTACACACAAAATATGCAAAGTTTGCTCATGTATATACTATATAACAGGTAAGAAAGGTGTTTATAGCAAAATGGCATGAACTCCAAGTAAGAAAGGTGTTATAAGCAGAAATTTTGAATAAAAATTGAATTTTTTATACTCAGTGTTGTATGCATGCATCTTTACATGACTCGGCGGTTCAAGATGAAACCGGACCGGTTCGACCGGTTTGGTACTAAACCGCCAGTTTAGCACCACACCAGCCGAACAGTCCGGTTTTTTAACCGGTTCATGTCTAAATATGTTGAACCGGTCGAACCGGCCGGTTCCAGTTCCGGTTCAGCCAGTTTTTAAAACACTGGGTTTACCAACACACTATTTCTAATATTTTTCTTTGTTATTCATTTCATTATGGGCTGATCATCCATAGCATCAGAATATAGATCAGTCAATTGTAGCTTGCGATGTATTGCGCAAGAGTACTTTGTCAAGTCTTTGATCAACGCCAGTGCAGCGTAATTGCACAAGGAGTTTTTGTGCCTAATCTTGTGCGCAAAACAGGTATGTGCATGTAATGTTCAGAGTTTCAAATACAACATTGTTCAAGGAGCCCAAGTGAATTCACCTAATTCATAGTTGTAAATGTTAAGCCAACTCAATGCATCAAGTTGCATTATTATTTGGGCCCTGTCTTACATAAGAGGATTGCAATACATTTAATATCATATGTGTCACTTGTAGCTTTGAGGCATAATGTAAGTGGGTCTTACTATATAAGCATGCCACTGCGCTTGTAATAGGGATGATTCCTGCACAGATTTGGCCACATAAGCTAGAGCCTAAACCAGATAACTCAGAGAGTTGGGATTCTAAGAGAGCTATACTTGCAAAAACCCCAAGTTAGCAAACAGAGATCTGCAGATCTAAGTTGTTGCAAAGCATCTCAGTTTGTAAGATTGCTTTGTGTGCCTTGTATTTTCTATTGTTGAATCGAATAAAGATCTGTGTTTTGTTGCATATTCTATGTCTAGAGCATTTCATTGCATAATTACATTATGTATTCTGAGGGCTACTTGGTATAAGGCATCTCTTAATTGAGACCCTAAATGTGGCTGCATCAGCAGAGTATTTGTTTTTTTAGCTAGTTTCAGCCTTCTTGATTGTGGTCAAGACTCCCACAAATCTTGCTACTATCTTTCTACTAGTGGATTGAGAAACTATATCACGAGTCTTCTTCATCTGATCTTCCTGATCATTTCTTCCATATGTAAAATTCTACCTGGCCTACAAGCCCTTTGCGTTACATTTCACTTTTGTTAGTCTTTTCTCTTTGCAGGTTTTTTTCTATTCACTCTTGGTGTACTATCATATATCATAAGTTTCATGTTTCTTCCTTAACAGGTCGAGCATATTTAGTTCATATGTCAATGTTTACAATGGTAATTGAATGGGTTTATCATATTCACAGAAAAATTATGGAGTGCAAATGATTTGAAGTTGTAGGCTGAAATCAAGCATTGAAATATATTTGGTTCTCATAAAGTTTCAAACTATGCTCTATTTTTTAAAGATGGCATGTACTTGAGAATGTAGACAATGAGTCTCTTGTTGAATCTCTTTCTCCAGGAGGTCAATATGCATCTGAAACGTAGAGGGTACTGTAATGGATCGCCCCAATGAAATCAAAAGAAGCCCTTAGCTTTTTAGCTTCTTGTTTGCTAAAAGTAGGCAATCTTGAACCCATGGTCTGTTTCATAAGAGAAGGGTGGGTAATCTCCAAACACAAGGGGGTCTATATACCTGTCAAGGACCAAGAATAAATTAGAATGAGATCTAATTATGTTAAACAAATCATTTAATGAGTATTGACTTTGTAAATTGAACACTCACCAACCAATTTGAAAATCAAGAATTCTTTGAGTTGCAATAATGTCCTTGGTCGAGTTTGTCATTGGTACAAACCATGATGTGAAAAGTGCCAGACCAATAAAACCCTTTTGTTTCTCCTGCATTTGAGAAAGTAGTGTAATAACCTGTAATTTGGGCTTAACGTATCCATGTGTAAGGGTTTATAGAGAAAGACAGAGCATAGAAAGGGATATGCATGGAGGGTAAATCAATGTAGAGTAATCCCTACAAAGAGGAGAGATATGCCAAAAATTAAACAGCTAATAATCAATCTTTGGAAAAGCCTAACATAAAATCTGATGAGCTAAGAGTATCCTAATGGTAGCTAAGAGATTGGCAAAGTTTTGTGCTTAGAGTGCCTCATAAACATTTTTTTGACATGCGATTGTGATCAATTTCTAAGACTATTGTAATAAATTTTAAAATTAAAAAGGAAAAATATACTATTGCACACACATCTAAGACAATGTAAGGAGATAATCAAAGACCCAATACACATATATACAACAATGAAGAATGTAGTATATAACAAAATTGGAGAAGAAATCCAAATATTCAACACACGCTTATGATACAATAGGAAAAGGCCTCCAAAAGCAACATGAGCAAAACAGGTATTGACATGAATATACAACATGGGTGTTAATAAGTTGTGATCAATGCATGAAATGACTTGAGTATTATATATCCTAAAATAGTTCCATCCAAATCAAAGACTCAATACACATATATACAACAATGAAGAATGTGGTATATAACAAAATTGGAGAAGAAATCCAAATATTCAACACACGCTTATGATACAATAGGAAAAGGCCTCCAAAAGCAACATAAGCAAAACAGGTATTGACATGAATATACAACATGGGTGTTAATAAGTTGTGATCAATGCATGAAATGACTTGAGTATTATATATCCTCAAATAGTTCCATCCCAAAAAAATGCTAGATCTCTACATATGCAAAAGGGATAAGGTATATGTTGTTGGTGTATTTAATTAACTATACACTATTGTATATGATTAAGATGCTCTTGTAATAGAAGATAATCAATAAATGTTTGTACAAAATTGATTTTGGTGTCACAACTAGGGTTTTGCTTCCTAGAATTTCATTAGAGGTTGTTGTTTAGGTTCCAAATCACCTTCTCTGGTGTCGTCTTCCATAACTCGACCCTTAGGGGTCAAGTTTGTGTTCTCGTTGTTATTTCCTTTCTTTTCTCTATTTTTCTCCCTTGTTTCATGGTCATCCCTTGTCGTGGTCTTCCTGCGACCCCTATTGGAATTCCTTTGGCCACGGTTTTCTTTTTTGCTTCGATCCCTACTTGTCTTGGTTTGGTTGGGGCACGTCTTTTCTCATCCTTGTTGGCATTATTCCGTTGGCTTTGTCATTTTACCTATACACGTTCTTTGTGCACTTTGTCTTTTCTCTTGGTGTTTTCTCCCGTTTGCAGCTTTTACCCTTACGATCCGGTTCCCGGTGATTGGATGGGTGTTATGGCCAATTTCCACTCGAAATTTGTTGGACAAGATCCTACCGAAGGAATAGATAGATCTCAGACCACTTTTAAGGAGATTCTTCGTGGTCCTCCACGAAATAATTTCAATGGAAAGAATGTTCCGAAAACCCCGTCGCGGATACCTAAACTTGATCCGAGGAAGAACGAAACGGATGCATGCTTCGCAACTAAGGGCACACCGGTCATTTGAATTGAGAGAACTAACGTTCAAAGCAACGTCAATGAGTTGGAGACTCGGGGTCCTTCACTAGAGTGTTCAAGGATCGGGCCTGTAATGTCCCTTTTCCCAACTTAGAAGACTAAATATGGATTTTCTGGCCATTCCTTTGTGGCTAGAAAAGGGAAAGCAAGGAGAAGTGCAGCAAATAATTTTCATTAGTTTTTATATGTTTTTTATAAAGTAATTGAAGAAAGTATGGGTCGGCCAAGATAAGACAAAAACATTACTAAAGGGGTCGGCCAAGGCAGTTTTGGCACCATGTGTGTGAAATTAGTATAAATAGGGGTCATGGGCTTCATTTGTGCATATGGACTTTATATGTAAATCTGATTTTTGAGAGTGAACTCTCATTATCTCACCATTTGGGACGAAAACCCCAAGTGAGGTCTTTTGTGAGGGACGAAAACCTCTCACTTAGACTTTAAACTATTTGTTCTTGCTGGTTATGATCAAATTGAAGACATTTTTGAGCCCAATCTGATTTATTCTGTTTATTCTAAAAAGTGCGACTTGTATTGGTGTTATTTTTGAATTGTGGGTTGATAATTTCCTCATAATAATTCAATATTCCAAGTCAACTTGCATTATCAAGCCTAAATCTGCATTGGCACGCAATTCGAGGCACTATTTTAGTCAAATCGAACCAGATTAAGGCTGCTGCGATTTCTGGGTGATAACAGTAATTTCCAGCAGTAGTAATTTGTACAAATCAATTCGATTTGGCCTTGTTTCATTGCAAAATCATTAATAATCATTTGATAAGTGTTGGTGAATGTTTGTTGGTGAATTTTGGCTCTTTTTACGAAGAAAATAACCCGCTGTAATTAATTTTCAGTCTGCTGCAATAATTTCCAGAATTATGGAAATTTCATATAAACCCTCAAAAAGGGTTATTACAAAGCCGAAAGGTATGGGTCACAAAAGGTGAGTATTTAGTCTCTGTCTATCCAAATGGATACTTCTTGATCTTTTTTGCTTCAGCATCCGACCGAGAATTTATCTTTCAAGGAGGACCCTGGTTCATGGAAAGAGCGGGACTTCTTATGAAACCATGGCATCCCATGTTTAAGCCGAAGGAGGAACTTCCCTTAGTTGCCCCTATATGGGTCAGACTCTTTTAAGTGTTGGTAACCCTTGATTTAATCTCCTATGTGATCTTATCCTAACTATTTTAGGTTGTGCCTTTCAACCAAGGTAAGAGAACCTATTTTGTAACCTCTGATTATTGAAGGATGCTGGTAAATCCTTCTTGTGCACAAATTTTATAGAGAAGACCTTGGGAAAATATGATCAACACACCAAATCTGACTCTCACGAGTTGTCACTTCCAAGATTATGGGATATTTTCAACACAAGGCAAAGGTTACTAAAGACATTTGGAATCCTGATTTGTTCTGCATACTTTAGCAAATGGATTTTGTTCTTTTGTGGATATACAGAGCAAGACAGGGGTAGTTCGGGTAGGATTGGTTAGTTGAAATAATTTTTGGTGGGAGATCAACAAGATAGATTGGACTTTGCAGATCCTTGAGAAACTTTACAACAAATGGAGAACTCAATAACAAAAAGCTTCAAAATAGTTAAAACATTCCTTCAACCAGAAGGTGTGCATCAATGGAGGCCCAGACATGCACTTTTTCACACAATCTTTGAGATTCTAGCATGAAGGCTCGAGTTAGAAGACCCAATAAAACATCAAAATCTAAGATCGAGTCACACACAGAGTACACCCGAGAGGCTTACAAACAATCTCTGTCAAGATGAAAGAAAAGTGATTTTAAATCGTTTATTTCATTCCCAGATGAAAGCTCTTCTAAAAAATGAAATTGTAGATGCCACTAAACTATCACAAGGATTGAGGTCTGTGTGATTCAAAGAGATTTTGATACAAGATTGCAATAGGAACAAGAAAAACTACTTGCGAGACATTAAAAGTGAAATAAACACAAAATTTGCCAAGAGATTTACACAAATTAACTCAAAATTTATCAGATTCATCAGCAGGGAGAGTTATTTAAACAATCTCAGAGCTTGTTGATGGCTATACACTTGTAACCAACTCAACATGAATGAAAATCTAACACAGAGGAAGTTAACCTGGTTTCTCAAAAGTTTTCTCAGAGGATGAGCTTTTCTCAAAATTTTCTCATGAAAATGAACTCCGACCTTTTGCAAGAGTAATCTCATTGCATTTATAATACACCCTTTACATCCAATTTCCCCCTAAAAGAGGAATATTCAAGCACCTTTGTTGCACATATCGGATCATGATTTGCAAAAGGTGACATTCAACAGACTCACAAAAAGGTTGCCAGTGTTTTTCAAAAAGGTGAATCATTGCAAATATTTGCATCATTGTTTTAACTGGAGGCATATTCTTCATCCTTGCACTGCAACACCTTTTCCCCTCAAAAGAGAAGAATATTCGAGGGACCTTTGCTTGTTACCAATTTGTTTCAGACATAAGACATTTAACAAATTCAGATCCAAAATCTGCCAGGTGGACCAACTGTGAACAGATCACGTTTCTTGGGCCCTCGACTACTGACTAGGATGCCATGCCACAACTTCTCGGAGTCCCTTTAATCATTCTGATTTTGTCATGTGAGAAATCCCCTTTTTAATCATTTCTCAGAGCCTCTGCGTAGCTGGTCTTGACAGGTCATCCATTTTTGCTCTCGAGGCAACGCCTTTTTCACCTTTCACGCTTTACACTTTCATCATTTCATCCTTTTTCCTTTTCCTCTAAAATTTTACTCTGTAACTTCTGGATCTAGCATCTTGCTTTCTTGCATGAGCCCAAGCAAAAATCCACTTTAAGAGTACTTCAGATTTACAAATTGAGCTCCCAAATTGATTCAATTAAACTTTTCAGACCCAAACGACACATATTTGCCAAAAATTTGATGAAGAATGATGCAAAGATGCATCTCCAAACATCTTGGAGCTTCAATGGTGGCAAAATCAAATGAAATGCACAACTACCATTGATCCTGCATTTCAACTTTTAATCTGAGCCCTCCATATGGTAAAATGTGATTGGAAATGGGTTTGGGGGCACCTTTTGACATTTTATAATTTTTTGGAAAAAAGTAAAATGTTAACATTTTTCTCCACCCCTCTGCCCTCTAAAAAATGGGCTTGACACATGTGTCCCAATGTGGGTCCCAGTCAGACCTGCGCTTCAACTTACAATTTTATCCCTATTTTCCAAAAAAGGAAAAATTTTCAATGACCTCATCAGGGCTTTCCTCTACATTTCCCCTTCCCGAAAGAAAGAGTTGGGCTCATTGCTACGTGTCTTAATGGCACATTTTGAGATGGTCCCGAAAGGTAGAGACCCCAAACAAGCATGGGACCAACACGTGTCTCGAGAGAGTCTCCAAGTGTCCTCTTGGTGCTTCTTCAAAATAAAACTCAAGGGTCGGTCCCCAAACATGTGCGGTCCCTCCACGTGTCCCAGGCCCCTTTAGGAAGTTGCGTGAAAAGTCTAAGTACGAGAAGGCCCGGCGGAAGCCTCCACGTGGACATGTTTTGGTTTGAAATGAGCCTTAGAATTTTAAAGTCCCCATAGAGCCGCATCCAACTAGAAAGGGCCACTTTTCAACTGATGCAGAAGTAATTTTGACCAGGAAACTACACCCGTCAAACCATAAAATGTAGGAGAGCCACCATTTGAGCCCGGGACAAACAAAAAACATAACAGAGGCCGCAAACTGAGGGATCTTCAAAGCCCGATGGGGTGAGACAAATTTGAGCACCAACATAGGCTCCGACTTGGGGATGGGCACTCCCCATGAGTGCCACAAGAACCAATAGCAGACCAAGTGCCAAGAAAACAGACCATTGGGCAATGGAGTCAAAGAACAAGCTAGCATAGCAGATCAACCACAACCATCCTCCAAAAAATGAACCGAGAAACCAGCAAAACCAGGTCACCAAGGACCAGAAATGAACAAAACACAAAAGCAGATGAGAACAAAGAACTATACACTGTACAAAAGGAATATACCTTGATTCTGAGAAGTTAATCAAGGAAATGCTTCAAATGCCTACCATTAACAAGCAATTCAAGTAGTTCCCCATCTAAGTCTTTTAGGAAGAAGGTATTTTCACCAATTCAATATCAATTGAATAAGGGCCCATCCATAATGCATCAAATTTACCATGCTTGCCCTTATCTTCATGCCTGTTATCCCATAATAGCACAAGATCCCCAATGCTGAAAGCTCTGGGTGTCACCTTTTTATCAAATAGCCTCTTCAAATTTTCTCTGAACTTCACGTGTCACTGATGGGATGCCCTTCTCTCCTCATCCAACTCAATAATTTGATTGATTCGAGCATCATATGAACTAACTCCTTGGTCTTCAATCATTGAACAAACTGAAATGAAGACAATTGCAAATGCAGGGGCAGCAGAGCTTGTGTTCCATAAACCAACTCAAATGGGCTTTTACCAGTAGATCTTTTGACAGTGATTCTTGTCAACCCAAACAATGAACTTCAGTTGCTCACCCCACTTCCTTTTGTTCAGCTCCAAGGTTCTTCTAATGATCTTTAACAAGTTTTTATTGTTGGACTCATCTTGTCCATTTCCTTGGGGGTTGTAGTTAGAAGCATATGTCAGATTTATCCCATATTCTTTGCACATTTCCATCAAAGGTTTAGCTCTAAAACACATGGCATTATCAACAAAATTTTGACTGGCACTCCAAATCTGTAGATGATATGATTCAACATGAAGTCCATGACAACTTGGTGTGTTGCTTTCTTAGTGGGGATTGCTTCCACCCACTTAGTGAAATAATCGGTGGCCACAAGAATCCATTTATGACCAACACTGGAAGGGTCAGAAATTTCCCCAATAAAATCCATTCCCCATTGTCTGAATGGAGCTTCAACTGACACAGGTGCTGCAAAGGAAGGGAGCTTGAAGCTTTCATTCTTCTAGAGAAATTGGCAACTTTCACATTTCCTAACCAATATAGTCATGTCCTTGAAGAGAGTTGGCCACCAATAACTAGCCCTCAAGATTTTATGTGTCGTAACTCTGCTGACAAAAATGTCCCCCATAGACCCCTCCATGGAGATCAGCAATTATTTTGGGGGCCTCATTTTTAGTAATGCATCTCAAGAGCACTCCCTCGGGGTTCTTCCAAGCTAACCCAAAATCAGTAATGACATATTTTTGAGAGGCTAACTTAAGAGCTCTTTTCTGATTTTTACTCGATATTCAGGGCAAGCATAGATGTCTGAGATAAAAGATTATATCTTTGTACCATTCAGA
Source organism: Taxus wallichiana var. yunnanensis (assembly GCA_018340775.1). Classification (NCBI taxonomy): domain Eukaryota; kingdom Viridiplantae; phylum Streptophyta; class Pinopsida; order Cupressales; family Taxaceae; genus Taxus; species Taxus wallichiana. The sequence goes on from CM031240.1 coordinate 260,049,500, forward strand.
TCTTACCAACTTTTCAAAGACATCCACCCTTTCTCCTTCCACTTCATTTACCTCAATAGTTTGCAGGTTTCTCTCAGCCATAAGCTTAGCTAGGCCCAAACCTCTTACCAATTTCATGGTCTGATATCCATGTCATACTCCTGCAACTTGTTCACCCATCTGCATCTTTTGCTTGAGACCTCCATCTCTGATAAGATGTCTTTCACCATGGTGTGGGGAACATAAGCAACAACTTTAGAACTCAAGATGTAGGGTCTAAAAACCTTTGTTGCTTTCACCAAGGCAAATGCCTGCTTCTCCATAATGGTGTATTTTAACTCAGCTCCCTGCAATGCCTTACTTGAAAAAGGCAATTGGTCTCTCGACCCTTCATCATCCTTTTGTAACAAAACAGAGGCAATGGTGTTTTCTAAAGCAAAAGAAAATACTTGAAAAGGTTTCTTGTAATTTGGGGCTGCCAAAACAGGGGCATGCTTTAGTGCTTCTTTGATCCCATTAAAATCTTGAATGGCTACTTCTTCCCACTTGATAATCTGGTCTTTCTTCAACATGCAAGTGATGGGGAGAGTCAACTCAGCAAAGTTAGACACAAATCTTCTAATGAAATTGATTTTCCCAAAGAAGGATTGGATTCCCTTCTTGGTTCTTGGAATTGGAACCTTGCTGATGGCTTCTACCCTCTCGGGATCAATCATGACCCCATCCTTTGACACAATGTGACCAAGCAACTTGGCCTTTTGCACTCCAAAATGGCACTTCTTTGGATTGAGTGAAATGCCATACTCTCTGCATCTTATCAGCATTTTTTCCAAGTGTTGCAAGTGATCACTTCTCTTTCTGGAAAACACAGTCACATCATCTTGGTAAACAACAATAAAATCATTAATGTAACCAGCAAAAGCAACATCCATTTCTCTTTGGAAGGTAGCTCCGCATTCATCAAACCGAATGGCATCCTAACATAAACATATGTGCCCCATGGAGTGGTAAAGGTAGTCTTTATTCTCTCTGACTCCTTCACAACAACTTGATTGTATCTAGAGAAACCATCCAAAGTAGAAAGCAACTCAGATCCAGTCACTAATTGCAACATATTTTCCATGTTTGGCAGAGGATAATTATCTTTCATTGAAGCTCTATTCAGATTTCTAAAATCCACGCATATCCTGATATCACCATTCTTTTTCTAACTAGCACTAAGTTTGCGACCCAAGAAGAATACCTTGTTGGCTGAATAATTCCTCCATCCCTTAGCTTCTTCAATTCTTCTTGCATCTTCATGGAGAGGAGTGGATTAATCGGCCTCTGCTTTTGTCTTGAATGGTTTTGCATTTGTTTCGAGAGGAATTTCATGCTGAAACAAATCCTCTCTGTATGCTTTCAGCTCAAAATAAGACCAAGCCAAACAATCCTGATATTTCTTTAACAATTGGACATAGGACTATTTCTCTTCCTTGCTTAGATTGCTTCCCAACCAGATCTTCCTCGGTTTCTCCCTTGTGCCAAAGTCATGCTCTTCAACATCCCTTGAGGCTGCTATATGTCTGTTAATAATGCAATCAACATTATCAAAGTTTGATTCAAGAGCAACCAACCCTCTAGGAATGGTATTAGTTTTCAATTGGATGATGTCCTTTCCGAACAAAGTTTCTTTTCCTTCTGTTGTACACACCATTGGCTCCCAATCAATACATTGATCGGAAAAACTCCCTTTGTTCTGCAGAAACCGTTTCACCTGGGCATCATCATCAAATACTTGCCAATTTTTTACGTTGTCAAGGATAGATGGCCTTGTTAGTATTTCAACATTATATTCACAATTGGGGACATTGAACAAACATCAAACCAGATCCCAAGACTGCAAGCTGGTCTGCAACAACATTGAACTTTCTTTCATGATGCACAATATTAAATGAGTCAAACATTTCAATCAAATCCCAAACTGCATGCTTGTATTGTTTCATTCTCTGATTTTTGGTAGCATATAATTTTCTAATTTGTTTGACAATCAGTTCTGAGTCCCCTTTGACAATGATATCTTTAATATGATACTTCCAAGCAATTCTCAAACCTAATAATAATGCTTCATACTCAACAATGTTATTAGTGCATTCAAAATTAAGTTTGAAAGAAAATACAAACTCTTCTTGGTTTGGGGAGATCAAAACAATGCCGACACCATTTCCAAACTTGGAACATGCTCCATCAAATAACAAGGTCCAAGGTAAACCAGCTTGTTCAAGACATTCACACTGATCAATCTTGTGCTCCCTGTCATCAACAAACCCCACAAAGTTATCGGCATCCACATCAACATATAACACTTCATAAGAAGCATTATTTGGATCCTCAATGAGATGCAACATTTTCTTCTCTCCATACAACTTTACAAGGCTTCCTTCAATAGGAATGGTGGCAAAAGACATATCCATCTAACACTTCCACCAACACTTGCAGCCCACTTTCTTGATAACAACATGCCCCATTTGGCAGGGCAATCAACAATGACAACATCAAGTTTCAGGTTCTTACCTGGATAAGCTGCAAGTTGTACCACCAATCCTTTCACACATCCAACAACGGGCACCTCTCTAGAGTCCATGGTAATGCATCTTCCATATGTTGTTGTCACTTTGATATCCACTCATTCATGACCTCAAGAGGCATGACATTGCATGATGCTCTGGAATCAAACATACAATTATGCAATAGTCTATCCTTAATGATCAAAGTTGTAAAAAATGGATCAACATTTAATTGGGATTCAACCAAAGATGTCCCCAAGTAAACCTCGGTGCTTCTCCAAGCTCTTCCAATGTTGGTGGTGTTTTAAGGTTTGTAATGGTTGGAGGAGGAGTTTCTACAATGTTTACATTTCTGCCTAGGGTACTCTTTTCTTCTTTCAATCCCAAGTACTCAAATGCTCTCTTCTTGTGCTCAGGAATCCTAAGCAACTCAACAATTGGAACACTAACTTTGATTTGACTCAAAACATGGGCAATGTCATATGGAACATTCTTTGGCAAGGCAACATTAGAAGGGAGATTAGCAAACTCATCAGATGGCATGGGATTCTTGACAGTTTGGGCATGAGAGAAGTATGAATCTTTTTGGGACAACAAGGCCTTTGGAAGGTGTATCTTTCTTAGGAGCCTCTTTAGGAATACTAGTAAGCAATGGAGTTTTAGGTTTGGCTTGAGGCCTTGCTCCTTTGACAACTCTACTCCTAGTATTATAATCCTTTTCTTGAGCAACAACAACGTTCATCAATAACTACCTATCTTCCTCCGAAGGGATTCCTCCATCATACTTCTTTATCATTAAAGCTCTTAAATACTCAAAGTCATTATTAGGTATTTCAAAAGCTTGCACTACATCTACCTCAAAAGTATGAGAAGGAAAGAAGTGGTACCGGTGAATGCAGTCCCAAAAAGTTGCAGCAGTTCGAGCACTTATCACTTCGGTTGAAGTTGCTCCTTGTTGTGAGTTTGAAGAGCAACCCATCATGCAAAATGTCATCATCAGTACCATCATCATTATCAGCTTCCTCCTCTTGTTGATTTACTTCACATGGAGGATGGGGCAGAAAAACATCTATCACACCAATCAATCTCATTGGCTTCATCAACAACAACAACCCGGGCAGTCAGAGGATCAGGCACCATTCTACTTTCACGTGCTTGGGGATGTCTATTTCAGATCCCATGGGTCCTTTACCTCTGTCATCTAACCTCTAATCACCCCTAGGATGATTGCCAAATCTGTCATGATTTTGTGCCTTTTGTTGACCTTGTGAACTCTGCCCAATTCCTTTCTCTGCCCGGGCTAGTTTGTAGGAGATTTCTTTGATAGCCCTGCCAAAAGTTTTAACCTCCTCAAGATCCACACTCTTGCTTGCTTGAGGTTTTTCTGGTTTATCAGTTTAACCCCTTCCCTCTTAGGAGGTTTTCCAATGGCCTTGATGTTGTTCTCAATTTGTAGAGCCATGGTAAAGGCCTGCCTCAAATTGCAGGGTTTTTATCCCTCAAATAGTATGCAACCTTCTTGTCAAATGCATCAACATACTTTATAAGACAAGATTCATCACATGGCCTCAAATTCATAGGAAATCTTCTTAATGTCTTATTGAATCTCATATTAAAGTCATGCATTGACTCATTAGGATTCTTTTTAATATTCTCAAATTCGACAAAAAGAAACCTAGGGTCTGTTTTGTCACCATACTGCAATCTAAATGCATTCTTCATTTCAGTCCAAGAATCAATAGAGTTATCAGGCAGAGCTTTATACCAGTCCCTTGCATCCTCCTCTAATGTATGAATAAACAATTTAATGTATACATCTTCAAACTCTATTTTGAAATCCTCCATCATATTGACAAAGAGTTTCAAGTGTTGATCACCGGTTATTGCATTATTTCCTTGAAACTTAGGCAATTTGTTTCTTACATCCTGTGGCACAACATTCGGATAGCCATCCATACCTCTAAAACTGATGGGACCAAAAGTATTAACGAAAAATGGAGGTCTGGGTGGAGGCTGAGCCATATTATTCTTGAGGAGGTGACCTTACGGAGAAACAAAGTGATGAGGAGTGATGGGTCATGTGGTACAGGACACAATTTTCAGAATGACTATCCCCCAATGGTTCTGTCTCTTGAAAAATTTATTAGATTTTGAAAACACGGGGCGATCGAAGCAAATGTTTTAAATACAGATGATGGACCCTCTCCAGATGGAGAAATTGGATTTACAAAGATGCTACCTGATTCAGAAGTAGTTGAGGAAGTATTGCAATCTTCAACCACGTGCCGATCAACTTTACCAATAGAGATCTCTTTTCTTGATGGGTGTTCTCCAACAACCTTCCAAATTTTTCCTCCTTCTAAATTAGACTTTTCAAACTCTGAAACAACCTTCTACTAGGGTCCATGTGAAGAAAAAGATCTTCTTCCTTCCAGCTTTGCAAAGATTAGTAACAAATTCACAATTGACAGAGGTTAAGACACTGGCATTTATCAAAATCAAATCAACTTCGGAGTCACCACTAAGGATTTTCACCCTAGTTGTGCAAATGCACTAAAATAATCTGTCAAATATCTATCAACACTAAAAATCATGCAAAGCTTTACAAATCAAACCTTCCTTCACCCAAATTTATCAATGGTGAGGCAAACTTAGTACAATAACTGCTGGAAAAATTGGACAGACAACACGAACTTATAATTTTGTTCAATCCTTACAGATTTGATCAAATAATGATGTTTACAAAATGTATTTGCACAAGAGTAGAACATTTGTAAGAAACATTACTTGTTGATATGGAAACTTTAAATTCTTCAAATCAGTCCAAAAATCCCCGTGCAACGCATTTAGTGTTGGTACCAGATTTAATCTCCTTCAAAGGCCGAGCAACATCATGGATCTGACAGGACACTCAGAGGTAGATAGATGGTTATGTATGTCGTTTTGTAGCCGGGGAAGTGATCTATCTGACTTTTTAGCACTCAGGCTTTGAAAGAGTGGGTAGCACCTCAAAAAGGATGTGATCTTATCCTAACTATTTTAGGTTGTGCCTTTCAACCAAGGTAAGAGAACCTATTTTGTAACCTCTGATTATTGAAGGATGTTGGTAAATCCTTCTTGTGCACAAATTTTATAGAGAAGACCTTGGGAAAATATGATCAACACACCAAATCTGACTCTCACGAGTTGTCACTTCCAGATTATGGGGATATTTTCAACACAAGGCAAAGGTTACTAAAGACATTTGGAATCCTGATCATTTTGCATACTTTAGCAAATGGATTTTGTTCTTTTGTGGATATACAGAGAAAAGACAGGGGTAGTTCGGGGTAGGATTGGTTAGTTGAAATAATTTTTGGTGGGAGATCAACAAGATAGATTGGACTTTGCCAGATCCTTGAGAAACTTCACAACAAATGGAGAACTCAATAACAGAAAGCTTCAAAATAGTTAAAACATTCCTTCAACCAAAAGGTGTGCATCAATGGAGGCCCAGACATGCACTTTTTCACACAATCTTTGAGATTCTAGCACGAAGGCTCGAGTTAGAAGACCCAATAAAACATCAAAATCTAAGATCAGTCACACTTGAGGTACACCCAGAGGCTTACAAACAATCTTTGTCAATAGATGAAAGAAAAGTGATTTTAAATCATTTATTTCATTCCCAGATGAAAGCTCTTCTAAAAATGAAATTGCAGATGCCACTAAACTATCACAAGGATTGAGGTTTGTGTGATTCAAAGATATTTTGATACAAGATTGCAATAGGAACAAGAAAAACTACTTGCAGACATTCTGAAAGTGAAATAAACACAAAATTTGCCAGAGATTTGACACAAATTAACTCAAAATTTATCAGATTCATCAGCAGGGGAGAGTTATTTAAACAATCTCAGAGCTTGTTGATGGCTATACACTTGTAACCAACTCAACATGAATGAAAATCTAACACAGAGGAAGTTAACTTGGTTTCTCATAAATTTTCTCAGAGGATGAGCTTTTCTCAAAATTTTCTCATGAAAATGAACTCCGACCTTTGCAAGAGTAATCTCATTACATTTATAATACACCCTTTACATCCAATTTCCCCCAAAAGAGGAATATTCGAAGCACCTTTGTTGCACATATCGGATCATGATTTGCAGAAGGTGACATTCAATAGACTCACAAAAAAAGGTTGCAGGTGTTTTCAAAAAGTGAATCATTGCAAATATTTGCATCATTGTTTTAATTGGAGGCATATTCTTCATCCTTGGCACCTGCAACACCTTTTCCCCTCAAAAGAGAAGAATATTCGAGGGACCTTTGCTTGTTACCAATTTGTTTCAGATAGAGACATTTAACAAATTCAGATCCAAATCTACCAGGTGGACCAACTGTGAACAAATCACATTTCTTGGGCCCTCGACTACTGACTAGGATGCCATGCCACAACTTCTCGGGAGTCCCTTTAATCATTCTAATTCTTCATGCAAGAAATCCCTTTTTATCATTTCTCGAGCCTCATAGTAGCTTTGGTCTTGACAAGTCATCCCTTTTTGCTCTCGAGGCAACACCTTTTTCACCTTTCGCATGCACTTTCATCATTTCATCATTTCATCATTTTCCCTCTAAAATTTTACTCTATAACTTCTGGATCTGGCATCTTGCTTTCTCGCACGAGCCCAAGCAAAAATCCACTTTAAGAGTACTTCAGATCTACAATTGAGCTCCCAAATTGATTCAATTAAACTTTGCAGACCCAAACGACACATATTTGCCAAAAATTGATGAAGAATGATGCAAAGATGCGTCTCCAAACATCCTGGAGCTTCAATGGTGGCAAAATCAAATGAAATGCACAACTACCGTTGATCCTACATTTCAACTTTTAATCTGAGCCCTCCATATGGTAAAATGTGATTGGAAACGGGTCTGGGGCACCTTTTGACATTTTATAATTTTTTGGAAAAAAGTAAAATGTTAACATTTTTCTCCGCCCCTCCGCCCTCAGAAAACGGGCTTGACACGTGTCCCAATGTGGGTCCCAACGGACCTGCTTAACTTACAAATTTATCCTTTTTTACAAAAGGCAAAAAACCTTGAATGACCTTAAAACCGTCTCTCCATTTCCCCGCCTACTACGTGTCTCAATGGCGCACTTTGAGATGGTCCCGAAAAGTAGAGACCCCAAACAAGCGTGGTCCCTACACGTGTCCCAGGCCCCTTTAGGAAGTTGCGTGAAAAGTCTAAGTACGGGAAGGCCCGAATGGAAGCCTCCACGTGGACATGTTTTGTGTTGAAGTGAGCAATTTTGACCGGAAAATTACACCCGTCAAACCGTAAAATGCAGGAGAGCCACCATCCGAGCACTCCTGGGGATAGGAAACATAACAGAGGCCGTAAACGAGGGATCTCAAAGGTCGATGGGGCAGGGCTAATGTGAGCACCAACTTTGGGCTACTGCATGAATTTTGGAATCATATTGTTTTTAAGGCGATCGGAAACACGTTGAGTACTTTCATGATGACAAGTGGATGCCTCTTTACAGTTGGAGCAGATGGTGTATTCCAGAATTTGTGTTCTCGTGGATTCTAGCAAACCATTGTTTGCTAAACTTTTGCTAGTCATTGAAGAAGATACATGGGAACAGGTTGTAGATTATGAGAACATTCCTTTAAGATGCAAATTATGCCATGAATATGGTCATTTAATCAGAGATTGTAAGCACAACCCCCATGAACAACAAGAGCAAGAAAAACCCAAAGAGGACTTTATTGCACCAAAGAAGAAACAGTTTGCTAGGAAAACTGGTAAGGAAAAGGCAGAAACTAGTAGCAATAACAGATTCACAGCACTACAGGAACAAGAGGGAGAGGAAGGGGATGCACTGTTAGAATCTCAAGTACCAGAAACACAGTTGGATAGGCAACAACAAATTCAAGATCAGAATCAGCTGGTGATATTCCAAGCTCAACCTAGCAAAGTGGTAAGTGAAAATCTGGTTAAAAGTTATCAGAAGAAAAATAAATACCATGAGCAATTTCAAGATCAACACCAGCCAACAAAGGAGGTAGAAGGCATGGATAAGGCCATTGTGCTTAGTGGTCCTAGTCAACCAAACCAAATGGCTTCTACACTGGGGATGGAACAAGAGCAAAATAAAAAATATAAGATGGATACCAACATAAAGCTCGGAAGAAAGACCAATCAGGCTAAACTACAGAGGGAGGGTCACAATATGAGCAATTCGGGAACAGTAAGGGACTTATCCCAATTCCTCCATAGCATTTCCCAATGAAGCTGATCACTTGGAATATAAGAGGCTTGAAGGGTTCTCCCTCAAAAATTCAAGAACTAAAAAGAATGATAAATCATGAGCATCTCGCGCTGATCAGCATCCAAGAAACCAAAGCTTCTATTGATATTATGAATGCGCTAGCTAATAATATTTGGCTCCAAGCTGAAGATTCATTAACTAGCGCATTCATAAGCTTCTATAGACCTTTTAAAGAAGGAATGTTGGCTGAAAGCCAAACAACAGGAATGGGAAACCTAGGAGGAGATCATGTGGAAGCAAAAATCCAGGATCCAATGGCTGAAGGAAGGGGACAAAAACTCAGCCTTCTTCCATAAATCTGTACAAGCCAGAAGAGCCCAAAATCATATTCACTCCCTAATCAAAGAGGATGGTACTAGAGCGTATTCTAGCCAGGGGATGAAGCAAGTCGCTTAGCAGTATTTCCAGCAGCTGTTCACTTCTCAACACCTTGCTTGAACTCGCAACAAATTCTGAATATCATACCCACTTGTATCTCTCAACAAGAAAATGAAAGGTTGATGCAGCCTATCATAGAAGAACTCCATAGTATTGTTTTCAAAATGCAAAAAGGAAAAACACCTGGCCCCAATGGATTTCCGATTGAGTTCTTCTAGACATTTTGGGGAGTATCAAGAGGGATCTTTTACAGGTGATTGAGGAGGTAAGAAATGCTAAAACTTTTCTCAAACAAATAAATAAAACGTTCATTGCTCTTATCCCAAAGAGCAATGATGTAGAGGATATTTCAGGGTACCGTCCTATAGCCTTATGTAATGTTCTGTACAAAATAATCACTAAGACTATGGCGGAACGACTAAAACCCCTATTGCACAAGATTATCTCTCCTGAACAAGGGTTTTGTACTAGGTCGTCATATTCATGATGAAATTGTTTTAGCCCAGGAATTCCTTCACTCTATGGACATACAAAAAAATCCGGCTATGTTTATTAGACTGGACTTATCTAAAGCATATGACAGTGGATTGGGGTTTTATGTGCAAAATTCTGGCTCAGTTTGGATTTTCTACAAGAATGGATCCAATGGATAAGTGCTTGCATCTCTTATGTATCCTTTGCAGCATTACTTAATGGCTCTCCTTCGGAATTTTTCGCAGCATCTAGAGGTATGAGGAAAGGAGACCCCTTACCACCTTTCTTATTTATCATTCTGGCGGAAGGCTTGGGACGACTTACAAAGAAGGCCTGTCAAGATAAAAAAATTCATGGTATCCAGGTGGCTAAAAATATTCCACCTATCTCTCATCTCCAGTTTGTGGATGATTCTACAATGCTTGGAAAAGCTACATCTACAGAAGCGAAGCAGATCCATAAAGTTCTACACACCTTTTCACAAGCCACTTGGACAACTGATTAACCAAGGAAAATCTAGCATCTTTTTCTTTCATTGTTCTAGACAGCAAGAGAATCAAATTTTAAATATTCTTCAATTTAAGAAGGGGGAGCTTCCTTTACGATATTTGGGTGTCCCTTTAGCAGCCCATAAGTTAAAAGACTGGCACTGGTTAATTCACAGGTATGAGTTAAAACTTCAAAAGTGGACTAACAGATGGCTTTCTTCAGGAGGCAAGATGATATTGGTCAAATCGGTTCTCCAAGCTATGCCCATCTACATTGCTTTTGTGATAAATATTCCTAGCAATATATTGAAACAAGTGGATTCTATTTGCCAAAAATTCTTATGGAGTGGAATTCAGACAAAAGGAAATGGTCCTTAGTCAAATGGACTACTCTTTGTCGGCCAAAAAAAGGTGGTTTGGGATTTAGATCCTCGCCTTGCCAGATGAAAGCCTTAGCTGCAAAATTGTATTGGAGGATCCTAGTATACCCCGACGACCTATGGGCTTTAGTGCTAAGAGCCAAGTATGCTGGTGCGGACCCCTCGGAAGAAGTTGTGCGTGCCTCCCTTCCTACAAAGGGCTCACCTATTTTACAAGTTATTAAAATAGGCCAAGACATAATTAAGAAGCAATTGTTATGAATAGTCAACTATGGGCACCTTGCCAATTTTGGACTAACTCATGGGATGGAGCTCCCCATCTTATTTTACAATATCCTCAGCTCATTCCTATAATGAAGCAAATGCACGATATTGGATGGAGGAAGGTTTCTCAATACGGACGATCATCACTCAATCTTTGGGAAAGTAAAAAGGAATGGATCCTGCTTTCTGAATGGCCACTTGTAATCCAACATAAACACTAGCTTTTGTTGCAAAGTTTTTTTAGCAATCGTCCTTTGTCCTCATCCCCATCTCCTGACAAATTGGGATGGGGACCTGATCCATCGGGCTATTATATTGTTTCTAAAGGTTATGCGTCCTTGGTGATTGACAATCCTCACCCTCTAAAGTTCCTCTTTAAGAACCTATGGCATTTGGGGATGTGGCCTAAAGTGAGCTTTTTCTTGTGGCTTCTTATTCATAGGCGGGTTTTAACAGGGATCAACTTATTAAGAAAGGATTTTATGGACCTTTTAGATGTGTTATGTGCTTGCAAGATGAGGAATCTTTTACTCACCTTTTTTTCCTATGCCCTTGGGTTGTTCATATCTGGCGACAATTTGCGACTCTCTTCAAGCTGAGATGGCATAACTTTGACTCTCTTGAACAGGTTATCAAAGAATGGCAGAGGATGCTTCCTATAGGGAAAAGGTTGTGTCCGATACTGTGGAGTGGGATTTCTCTTCTTCTATGGAATACCTGGAAAGAAAGAAATAATCGACTTTTTCAACAAAGCAATAAAGATGTCTCCTATATCTGGGAAAAAACAAAAATAAATATAGCTGAAACTCTCAAACATAAGATCCCTTTACCTAACACTTTATCATTGGTTTGGGATTATATTTGTAATCAACTTTCGTTGGATCCAAGAGAAGCCACCTTACCTAGGAGGGACAATCAATTCACTGCCCCACCTTTGGGATATGGATAGTTGAACACGGATGGTGCTTCCAGAGGTAATCCAGGCAAAGCAGCTATAGGAGGCATTGGTAGAAACCATGAGGGTGATGTGCAGTTCTTTTTTGCTGTTAATCTGGGTGTTACTACCAACAATGTAGCTGAGCTGAAAGCTATCTATAAAGGTATGCAAGAGGCGGCAAAGTGCGGTTGGTGTTAAATTCACGTTAGATCGACTCTGAATGGAACATTGCGGGAAAATTTTATTGAGGTGCGATTTGTTCATATTCCCGGGAGAGAAATAAGATTGCAGATGCTTTGGCTAATTGGGCTCTTGATAATCACGATATCTTGTGCTACGGCTCACCTTCTTTATGGTGGTCTAACCAGCTACAAGATGATATTAAATACATTTTCAACCTGGAAATCTCTCTATGATGAGTGCAAATGCCTTTTTGATGTATAATGCTAAGACTTGGACCAATAGTTTTCAGGCTTGGCATACCCATATGTGTAAATTTGGATTTCATCTAATATAAAAAAATATATTGTTTTGAAAAAAAAGCACTTGTAATATTTATAGGCATATAATCCATGGATAACACACTAATTGGTGCACACTTATCCACATGCTATTTATAGAGAAGAGTATCAATCAAGTTATTGACTTGATTGACTTTTGTTATTAATAGATTAAAGCAAACTTGTTTTGCAAGTTAACTACTCTCCAAACCCTAACCCTAGCCTTTGACTCAATTTTTTAAAAGCATAGAGAGCTAGAGTTTGTGGTTGCACCGTGGATGAGAGTTCTATTGGCAAATTTGTATCGAAGCTTTTAATCTAAAGAGGTAGTCACGCTACATGTGTTCTAAATATGTGTAATTTCCTTAATTTAATATTTTATTGATTTATCGTATATGCATGTCAGGTTTATATCGTATGGTTGTTTACATCAATTCTAGTGAATACCTAAAAACTTTAACATGGTAGTAGAGAACAATAAATTTTCATCTCATCTTTGCATGCAGTATAAAGAATAGATCTACAATTTTAAGTTTTTTTGCAAATTCAAATATGTTGCACTTTTCATTTTTTCTACAAATTTCAATCCAAATTTAGAGGCCTCTTGCAAATAACCAATCTTATGCTCTCACATTACCCTTTGTAGGATTTGGGTTGATCCCGACTCACCCCACTCAGCCCCATCATTCTAATCCACGACTCTTTGTGCACTTGAGCCCATACTTGAATTTTTGCTTCTTTGCTCGCATATTTTGGTTTTGCAAGTCGGACCACAAAGGATAGGTGCAACTTGTCAATACAGGTGTCGATCCAACTATGATTGGCTTGCGATCTCCGCACGATTTTTAGTGAATCACAACTACGATTGGTCTCGCGATTGAGCCGGGTATACTATTTCACTTTCATGCATTGTTTTTTCATTTTACTTCAATAAAATGTCTTTTATCTCCTTAAATGGTTAGGGATCTGACCAAGGCAGGTCCCCTAACCACCAAAAACAACTAACATTTTTCCAAGTGTGTTTGTGTGCAAGTTATAGATTTAGATCAAGAAGTTTTCTACCCACTTTATTCATTAAAGAACCCATGATTGTCCCTCACTTTTTCAATGGCAGCGTAAGCCCATTATTTTTAGTAGCATTGATTTGGTGATTGTTATATCAACTAATACATCTTACAGGTGATCCAAATCTAGGCATACATTTGGGCGTATGGTGGGACTACTATCATTGTGATCCCACCATCATCACATTCATCCTTACACATCCCTATCATCACATTTTTATCTCGCACATGGTTAGGGCAACATTTTCCTTACTTTCACTCATCATGCCTTCACCAAGGTTTATTTTTTATCATTTTCAACTACCACTTTTCGTCCCACGACTTTTAGGTGTGTGGCATCATTGACAATTTTGCAAGAGAAGATTTCAAGGGAGATGGGGAAAGAGAAATTCTTCCTCTTCCAATTTTTTAGCTTACCATGAACATGGGCAAGCGTCTACATAGCTTCAAACAATACGATCCTCTTGTTGAGATACCATGGTAGCCTTCACGGAGAAAGATCGAAATCGAATACTCGGATGTAGGAAAAGGTGGTAAATTGTATGAAGTAAGACCCATACCTTTTTATCGGAGAAGTCGCTTGCATGCGACAACCTTAAGTGAGGATTTCCTTCTAGTGATATGATGGGTAACTTTCAAATGTGAGACCTTTCTAAGAAATTAATCATGAGTACCAACCCTTTGTATGGCCTCGAGCTCACACAAGCGTATACCAAGTATGAAGTCATCGAAAACTTCTTAGAGACTGGTACCTAGAGCAACTGATGATGCAAGTTGTCGTTGATGATTTTCCCCAATCTATTCTTTGTTTTCCTTCGATGATGGTGAGCATGAACAAGGCCATCCAATCCTGAAAATTGTTTGTGGTTTCTTCTCCCATCACTGGTTGAGAAGGATAATCACGTCTAAGTAGCCTCCGTGAGAGAGACTTTGGCACACGGGAAGGCTTTCTTCCTGCTTTAACCACAAATCCAATGCGAGGCCCTAAAGGTAGGAGTCTATTTTTACCATTCACCTCTCTGTGACATCCTTTGAGATGACGGCCATATTGTTCCAAGTTGGAAGTTGCATACCGCCAGAGGCGAGTTATCATCTACTCGTATGGTTCGGGTGTTTGGCTCATAGTGATGGGAGCATGCCAACACCAACTCTGCACTTTGAATTGATACTGGATGACCACCTGCTATATACAACCCGCTCATGAAAACCTTATCCTCCACCAGTTCTCTGTGTCCACCAAACATCCGATCCTTGAGGTCTTCTAGATCCATGTGGGTGACACCATTGTCCCCCACACCCGAGTATTTAGATGAGAGAGCTAAGACAGGCCCGAGACCTGCAAACTTGAATTTCATGTTTAACGATGACACCCCTTTTCCACCTGGAATGAGGGCTTACTATTTTTTCAAAAATTGCCTTTTTCTCCTTTTTCTCTTCAGACCAATTTATTTATTGTCTTGATTGTTTCCTGAGAATTGAAGAATTATGCCCTTCTTAAGAGTTTACCATTTAAAGTAAGTGCTCATATAGAAACTTACTATTTTTGGAAAGCGCCCTTCCACACCTCGGTTTCTTCTCTTGACCTCACGTCAAATTTTCAGCTCAATCCGATCACCTGGAATGGTGGAAACTAAAAAAAAGAAACTAGGGCACAAAGTCGAGTTTTTTTCGCCGTAAAAATATGGAACATGCATGTAATTGCAATCACATATGTCTTTAAGGCGCATGAAATGGAGAAGATTGCAAAAAACCCCACCTCAATCATGCACGGAGTTAATGAGATATAAAATTTTCACTTTCCGAGTACGAAACACTCAAGCGAAAAAATGCACATGGAGTTTTGAAAAATTGCAAATTTTGTAGAAATCTCTCCACCGTGTGATCATGGAAAGATGGGAGGAAGAACAATCGAAGAGAAAAATTTGGAAAAAAATTGCAAGTGTTTCGGGTAGATTTCGAGCAAAATGGAGGAAGGTCAATAAAATGTCATCTCCTTATAGTTTTTATGCCTTGGGTGCGCATTTTTCTGTCCCCTTGGCAAAGAAATGAAGGGGACACAAAAATGCGCCCTAGCCCTATGAGGACAAGTGGCAGACATGCATTTGCGGAGGAGCGAGAGGGATGAGCTTATTTTTGGCACCCGAGGCTGAGTTCATGTCACATTAGGAATCATGTGGGAGCAAGGTGGGGGGGGGGGCATTTTTCTGTCCCCCTTGTCCCCTTGGCAAAGGGACGAAAGGGACACAAAAATGCGCCTTAGCCTCATGGTGACAAGTGGCGGGCATGCGGTGCACAAGGTGGGGGCTAGGAATCTTGCGAAAAGTGCTTACGAGGCCTCCAAGAGTCATGTGGTGGGTCCAGGAGCTCAAGGGGAGGGGCGATTTCCTGTCCCCTTGGAAAGGGACAAGAGGGACACAAAAGTGCACCTCAATCTCATGATGCAACGTGGCACTTTGGGAAAATTGACTAAGGACGAAAGGTGTACCTTAGGAAGGACCTTGAAAATGATGTTGTCGGAGCTCCCAGAGGTCTTTTTGGGCACTTCTTTATATGAATTTGACTGAAACAGCATTTTGAGAAGAATGAGATGGGTCTTAAGGTCTGATTCAGCTAGTAACCCCTTCAAAATGGCCTTCTTTCTCGGGATCACAAGGTGTGCCTGCCAAGAATGAGTTGTGGAAAGAAATAAATGGGTCTTGTGAAAAATCTGAAAATACCACCATGTAGGGAATTGAATCAGCTTTCCAATGGTATCTTGTTTGACCTCCAACTCATTTCGGAGCTCCCGAATCAGCTTCCAAAGCTCAGGTGCCTTTTGGCAATGCAAGCTCTTTCACCCTCGAAAACCCACTTTTGCTGAACTTGCTCCTAAATTTTGATCCGTAAACTTTCAACTTTGGAATAATTCACAAATCACAATTATTCGCTGCTGTTTACTTTCTATTAGAAATAACAGAGAAAGCTAGTGAATGAATTATAATTGTGCTTAGAATCAATAATTGCAGAAAAGGGAAAGAACATAGAACTCAAACACCAACAATTTTATCCTGGAAACCTCCAATGGAGGAAAACCAGTCGGGAAGGGCAATTGCTCTTTCTTCCCACTTCTATTGGCCAATTCAAATCACAAGTACAGAATTTACAAGAAGTTTGAAAGGGAAGTAGATAATATCTCAACACTTCCTTTCAATTACTTGCTTGCTCTGTCTCAAACTCGTTTCTTCTACAAAATTACAATTTCCAGCACTAAGACTTCTTGCTCACTTGCTCTCATGCTTCGATGATCTTCTACACTTCTACAATCATGTATTTATAGCCTTTCTCATGTCCTCCCGTGCACTGGAGAATGGGAAAGGTCATGAAGGTGAAGGGAGACGAACACCCTTTCAAATTCGGAAGTTGTTCATTTCAAATTTTGTTTTCTGTCTGTAATGGACAGGACCGCCCTGTCTGCAGTGGCGGGTTCCTATAACCGCCGCCACGGTTGAAGGGCGGTTCTGTGACCGCCCACCACATGGGGCGGCGGTCCTGTTACTTGAAAATATAGAACCTCCGTTTAAAGTTTTCCTTCCTTGTGCTGACTGTTTCTGATGAAGTAGAGTTCTCTAGATCCCTATGGATCACACCTCCCCTTCTTAGGAGGCTTTTGGTCCCACAAAAGCTTAGTGGGGGAGTAGATGAGGAAACAATTCCCTCACTTGCTCCTTTGAGTACCACCGGCCTGCCTTGGTGTCTTTCCTTTCAGTCCAATCTGCCAAGACTCCTATGGACCTCTTCTAGTCTCTCTAACCTTTTGCTACAGCATACTACATCCTCCTCTAATTCACCTCGTGAGTCTAAGACGCAATCCTCGATGGAAGGTAGCAACTGTAGTTCTTCATCTTCATCTAGCATGGATGGCTCATATAGGTGCAAGTTCTCGCAGTTTACTACAGAGTACATCCTCATGAATGACAACAAATCAAGTTGAAAAGCATTTTCTCCAATCTGCTCCAATATGGTGAAAGGTCCATATCGTAGTGGTTTGAGCTTTCGTGCTTGACCTCGTAGTCTCTCCTTGCTCAAGTAAAGCCAAACTTTATCTCCAACATGAAGCTTGTGTTCCCTTCTATGCTGATCATGCCTAGATTTGTACTTCGCTTGAGACTTCTCCAGTTGTTCTTTGATCTTGAGATGGATTTGCGGATCCTCTCAATGAATTTGTTTGCTCTAGTCACCTCTTGTGTCTCATGTATCCTCCTCATCCTGCTGTCCAACTGCTATGTCCAGTGGATTCGTAGGTAGATATCCCAAACATGTTTCAAATGGTGACTTCATGGTGGATGTGTGTACTACCCGGTTGTAGGAATGCTGAATGTAGGCTAAGGACTCATCCCAAGTCCTTGGGTACTTACTGTTATACCCTCTGATCAATTGTACCAAAGTCCTGTTTACCACCTCTGTTTGTCCATCTGTCTGCGGATGGAAAGCTGTGCTCCTCTGCAATCTGGTATCCATCTTGTCCCACAATGTAGTCCAAAACTTCCCCAAGAATCTGGAATCCCTGTCAGAGACAATAGACTTTGGCAAACCAAAATGCACCCATACATTAGCAAAGAAAAGATCTGCTGCCTCATGTGCTTTTACTGTCTTTTTACATGCCATAAGAATACACATTTTACTAAATCTATCAACAACATAGAGATAGTCATGGCCATGTTTAGACATAGGTAATCCTCCTACAAAATCCATAGAGATGTCCTCCCACGGACGAGTAGGTACTGGTAAAGGCATATACAAACCTTCCTTCCTAGTCTTTGGCTTGCTAGTACAACAAAGTTTACATCCACGAATAAATTTTGATACTTCCTCTTGCATATTGGGCCAATATACATACCTTTGCAAGTGGGTTACGGTCTTACCAACACCAAAATGTCCTGCTACTTTCGAGGTATGTGCTTCCCTCATCAATAAAAGTCTTTCTTCCTTAGGCACACAAAGTTTTCCCCATCGGTAGAGCAGCCCATCCTTGAGATAACAATCTTCAATCCCCGTCCTTTCAGCCCCTTGGGACTGCAACTTTTGAAATGTCACCCCAAAGTCTTTGTCTTGGGCATATGCCTCTTCGTATGCTTCCTTCGTGAAGGGCTCGATCTGAGAAATAGTGGCCAAGCAGGAGAGTTTCTCCTATGTGGGTGGCCTAGACAACATGTCTGCCACCACATTTGTACTACCTTTCTTGTATTTGATCACCAAATGGAACTGTTGAAGAAACCCCATCCATTTGTAGTGCCTTTCCTGCTGCAATTTAGACTGTGCTTGCAAATATTGGAGAGGTTTGTGGTCAGTGTGCACAATAGTTTCTTTACCCATCAAATAGTGTTTCCATTTTTTAATTGCCTGAACTAGTGCATACATTTCTTTATCATATACTGAATATCCTTTAACTGCTGAAGTGAAAGTTTCGAATGATAACATACGGGTTTACCTCCTTGAAGCAACACTGCGCCCATCGCGTAATCGCTGGCATCTGTCTCTACTTCAAAAGGTTGCTGCAAACTAGGAAGAGCAAGTATTGGAGCATGACTAATCTTGTATTTTAGTAACTCAAAGGATTTGTCTTGTTCCTTACCCCAGTCAAAACCCTTACTCTTTGCGGCCATTGTGTGTAGAGGTGTTGCAATCGCGGAGAAGCCCGGAATGAACTTCCGCATGTATTGTACTGCTCCCACAAAACTTCTAGTCTCTGTGGCTCCTGTTGGTGTTGGCCAATTAGTGATGGCTTCCACCTTCTTTGGATCCACTCGTAGCTCTCCTCCTCCAACCACGTGTCCAAGATAGACAAGTGATTGCTTGGCAAACTCACATTTCTTCATGTTACAAAGCAACTGCTTCTCCCTGAGAACTTGCAAGACTTGCTACGCAAATGTGTTAAGTGTTCTTCCCATGTGGCACTAAAAATCAAAATATCATCTAGATATACAATGACACATGAATCTATGAAATCCCGTAATACATCATTCATCAATCTCATAAATGTAGCGGGTGCATTGCATAACCCAAAAGGAAGTACTAACCATTCATACAAACCTGTTTTGTTTTGAAAGCAGTCTTCCATATATCCTCCTCCTTCATCCTGACTTGGTGATAACCGGACTTGAGGTCCAACTTCGTGAAAAATTTAGCATGCTGAAGCTGGTCCAAGAGATCATCTATGCGGGGAAGTGGATATCTGTTCTTTATGGTGATCTTGTTCAAAGCACGGTAGTCGATGCACATTCTCCAAGAACCATCCTTCTTTGGCACCATCACAATAGGCGAACCACATGGTGAGGTGCTCGGACATATTACCCTTTGTCTATTAGTTCCTGGAGTTGCTTCTTTACTTCAGTACTCTCAAGCAAGGATTGCCTATACAACCCGATGTTCGGTAGAGGTGACTCTGACAACAACTGAATCTCATGCTCTACTTCCCATTTTGGTGGTAATCCACTAGAGTCTTGAAATACTTCCTGAAAAGACTGAATAATACTATCCAAATCTTGTTTTCCTTGGTTAGAAATTTCTGAAACTTCTACCCCATCTTGCTTATCTTTTAACAAAAGTAAACAAAACTGATTATGATTTGCCTGAATTAGCCATTTTGCTTGGTTAGCACTTACCATAGTAACATGTGTCTTACGCTGGTGTGCCCGGATGTTGTAGCTGATCCCATCCTTGACCCATCTGTACTGCAGTTCTCCCTTCTCATAAATATAGCATCCCTAACATACAAGTAAGGACTCCCGAATACCACATCAAAAGCATCAAGTGGAATAATGTCAGCTTCAAAAACATCTATATATTGGGAATTTATCCCAAACTTGACCTTACATCTTCTTGTTACCTGAATTTCAACACCCTTCTTCACCCAACCCAAAGGATAAGGGTGTGGATGCTCGTAAGTTTCAAGACCAAGCTTCTTTACAACTGCCTCAGAAATCAAGTTAGATTGAGAACCGGTATCAACCAAAGCATTTACCTTAGTTCTCTTGATCTGGATTTTGATTTGGAATAGTCTACTCATCTCCTCTTCGCTGTCCCTATTGGTGGCCGTGCATCCAAGCCTTTCGTCTACATCAGAGTCATCTTCGATTTCTACCTCCCCCTCTGTCTTTACAGCTGTCATGGACTTCTTTGAGTCCTTGGTTCGGTTCTTCGGATGTAACTCGGATGCAACTTCCAACATGTAGCGTCAGTATGACCATTGATATCACAATTCTTGCAAAAATTCTTGGGATCTTTACAAGTATTTAAAGTAGTGGCAGCTTTGTTTACCTTTCCCTTTCCACTTACTCTTGTTACTTGTTTGCCCATAATCCTTTTTCTGCTGATTTGTTGACTACTTTACCCTCGGCTCTGCTTCTCCTTGCTTCTTCTCATCATCTATGTAGTATGCTTGTACACATGCTTCATTGAGATCCTTGGGCTTTGTGGAGATAACTTTTCTTCGAAGGTGAGTGTGAAGTCCACCTAAGTATTTGGTCAGAATATCCTCATCCTCCAAGTCCATATTTAGCAACATGGCTTGCCTCCGAAACTCCGTGGTATAGTCCTGCACACTTTGACCACTACCTTGTCTAAAATACTTGCCATTTAATCATTTGGTCAGTTTTATGGCCAATAGGATAAAAGTTAGCTCTAAGTAATTCCTTAAATTCTTGCCAGACTTCACAATAGGACGTTTCTTCTTTTCACAAGTAGTTAGATGGGTTTCCCACCAAACTAGAGCATGTCCCTCCATTTTGAGACGTGCAAAGGTGATCCTTTGTGCCTCAGTGACATTATGGACAATAAAGTAGACTTCTAACTGTTTCAACCATTTATCTAGCAACTCTGCATCTACTTGTCCTTCAAAGCTTTTGATTTCGACTTTAGTCTCAACTTTAAAAGGAGTATGTTCAGATTTTACCTTCTCTCTTGTGTTAGAAGTCTCTTCTCCACACTCTTCTCCATAATCTTCCTCATGGTGACTCTTGCCTATACCAAACTTTTCGGCTAAGCCTCGAACCACCGAGTCCATGGAGTCTTGTTTGACAGAAGCCGTCTTCTGCAAATCTGCAAGTTCTTCTTGCCTTCTAAACATCCTATCCATCATGGTCTCTAGCATCTCGATTCTCTGGACCAAGTTCTCTTCCTCCATTTCTCCACGGATTCTCTGTTTCCACTTCTTTGTAGAAATCTCTGATCGCAAGGTAAAGGTTCTTCGCCTTTAGATCTTGTCACTGTCATACAAATTCAAGAATGAATACCACAGTCCTGGATACTTGTTAGCTCTGATACCAAAATGATCCGTAAACTTTCAACTTTGGAATAATTCACAAATCACAATTATTCACTGTTGTTTACTTTCTATTAGAAATAATAGAGAAAGCTAGTGAATGAATTATAATTGTGCTTAGAATCAATAATTGCAGAAAAGGAAAGAACATAGAACTCAAACACCAACAATTTTATCCTGAAACCTCCAATGGAGGAAAACCAATCGGGAAGGGCAATTGCTCTTTCTTCCCACTTCTATACAATTCAAATCACAAGTACAAATTTACAAGAAGTTTGAAAGGGAAGTAGATAATATCTCAACACTTCCTTTCGATTGCTTGGTTTGTCTCAAACTTGTTTCTTCTACAAAATTACAATTACCAACACTAAGACTTCTTGCTCACTTGCTCTCATGCTTCGATGATCTTCTACACTTCTACAATCATGTATTTATATCCTTTCTCATGTCCTCCCAGTGCACTTTGGAGAATGGGAAAGCTCATGAAGGTGAAGGGAGACAAACACCCTTTCAAATTCGGAAGTTATTCGTTTCAAATTTTGTTTTCTGTCCAGTAATGGATAGGACCGCCGCCCTGTGCGGACCGGCGGTTACGTAACCGCCGCCACCTACAGGCGAGCGGCGGTTACATGTGACCGCCACCACCCCTGCAGGGCGGCAATCCTATTACTTGAAAAATGTAGAACCTCCATTTAAAGTTTTCCTTCCTTGTCTTTGATGTTTCTAATGAAGTAGAGTTCTCTGGATCTATGGATCAAATTTCCGAGATATTTCCTAAATCTTCTTAAATCACTTGCAAATGATCTAAGATATTTGATACCATTGCTTGATAAATTTAGGCCTTAAACTCTTGTTGGCTAGATTTTCTGCATAGCTGAAAACCTAGGCAGTCATGAGATAAATCTCTCTCATTTACCGGTGAGGCTCCTGTGTCAGATTTGTCAATAAAAATATGTTAGTATCTATATGGGGGTTTTACTTTAACTATGCAGCTCATGAACCATAGTTGTATAGCTTTCAGCAACAATGTGAGTTGTTTAAGAAAGGAAATATTTATATAAGAAGGAAATAATAAAACACAAGGAAGAAATAGGGAAGATGTGCAACCCAATCAATAGATAACAAAGTTGATTGCATGCACATAGAAGAAACCAATAGATATCAACACACAGAATTATAAGCAAAGGCAACTCCAGATCTAGATCTAAAATAACACAGTTTATAGAAGATCTAAGATAAAAAGCTAGAAACACAATGCACCGTGACACAAAGTTCTCCGGAAATCTGCTCCTTTATATTCCTTTTCTTTAAGTGGCTATCGGTGTTTCAAAGACATTTGGAACACAAGAATGTTGCTTACCAATTCTAATCATTAACTCAAGGTTCTTCCTCTACTTATAGAATGTAGAGGGCAATTACAAGTCGGAAGCTTTTATTTGAACTCGGCACATGTGGAAGTGGGAAAGGAAACAATCGGCCATCTCCCTCCTAGAAATCCTCTTTGCATGACATGTA
This sequence comes from Taxus wallichiana var. yunnanensis, assembly GCA_018340775.1. Lineage (NCBI taxonomy): Eukaryota > Viridiplantae > Streptophyta > Pinopsida > Cupressales > Taxaceae > Taxus > Taxus wallichiana. Next base: position 260,072,646 of record CM031240.1, read on the forward strand.
TGATTTGCAACTAAAGATAGAACCTTCTATTTTGCAAGTCACCACCTATCTCCAAGTAGTTGACTTCTTCAAGTAATGGCTTTTAAAGCAATCACTTAAGTTGTATAATTTAATTGATCGCTCAATTATTTTGTCAAAGGAAATAAGAGAAAGAAGAAGAAAGAAGAAAGTTGCAGTCTTGTCCTTTTTAATATTCTCGCATGTATTGATTCTTTTGCCTTTCATTCTCACCAAGTTTGGATCTCGAAGCAAACCGGATCTGGAATTTTGCTTACGGGTGTTGCCTTTGCCTTGTCTTCCCTCTTATCATTGAAGTTTTTGCAGTTCTTCTCCAGTACATGCATCAGTGCAATGTTTGTCGTAAATAACTCATCATTTTTATTTTTAATTGCATATGAGCAATTAAAATTTCTAGAAAGCACTCCGAGTGAATGCAAATTCAATGAAGGCTTCAACTGGAAGATTGGGAGCACATGCACAAGATCTTGGAAGAAATTTTCCACGCACTAACTTCTACACGGGTTGCATCAGAAACAAGAGGATGAATTTTTGTCGGAAGCTTTTGCAATTATGAGATCTGGATCTGAATCTGGCTTGGATTTGTCTCTAATGTCAGCAAATCTGGAAGTAATGCATGATTCCGCTAAGCTTTCTCGTTCATCCCGCTTTGCCATGGTTGGAGCAATCTTTGTCTGAACAATTTTTTTCCTCTTTATTCGGTCGGAATTCTTCACAACCGGTGCAGATCTGGATAATTCTTCAAATTCGGAGGATATATTCAATGTATTGGACATTGATTTAAGCTCCCTTTCTCTTATAAAAGCACCTGTGATGAATTCCTGCAATTAATTCAGACAAAGATGGCAACCGAACATGAACAGTGGATTTTAATCATAAAAATCTGCATATATCAAGTCTGCTGCCCCAAAATTTGATGTTTTATTTGCATGCAAAGCAAACATGAATTTTACCAACTTCACCTGAGCACCTGTATCACTTATGCAGACAATTATTCAGACACAAATCAAGCTCCTTCAAACCTAGGCGCCAAATTTGGAAGCTTCCAGCATTAATTACACCTTTTGAGCAAAATTCCTCTTCAAATGGGGCGCACTTTTTGTCTGGGCTGCACTTCTCTGCTTTTGAATTAATTAATTCATCCTTATGGCAGCCCTTGCTTATATAATCCTCATAATTCTATAATTAATTAATGCCTCTCCTATTCCTGGCAATTAATTAATTATTTAATAAGCTTTACTCTTGAATGGGGCCTTTATTTTGTGCATGTTCATGGCTGCCATTAAATAAATTAAATTTATTTAATTTTAGCTTTGACCTTAATCACTTGAAAATAGGAATTAATTAAATCAATTAATACTTTAAAAAGTATTATTCCTCTCCCAAATGGGGCACACTTTTTTAGCATGAGCAATTTCTATTTTTAAAAGTCAATTGACAATGGGATTATTTACCTGCAAGGCAGCTCAAAAAATCCCATGATCCACTTCGATTGTTTGACTTTCATAATAGGATTATTTACCTTGCGAAGGCGAGTAATTAAATCTCATCAATGCCTTAAGTGATTTTTTTTTATTTCACAATGGGAATTTTTACCTCGAGGCGGATAAGAAATTTTCTCCTACTGCTGCCTCTGATTTTCCCATTGTGACTTAAGTGGCGTTGCTTTCATGGGAAAAAGTACCTGCTTTGTAGTCTGACAAAATTCTCACTGCTGTTGCTTCCAAAAATCCTTCGACTTAAAACCTTTTTTTCCAAAAATGTGGCTTGCCCGTAAGAAGCGTTTTTGTGCATGACATCGTCTTTTCGAGAGAGAACCAAACCTCCTATGACAAATTCCTTCTGCACAACGTGCATAGGTGATCTCCAAATACTCCAAGCAAAGAATCGAGACCAAAAGGCAAAGGAATTGATCCGAGAAAAATTTCCACGAAAGCGAAACGGAAAACACCAAAAACACAAAACGCGTTGCGAAGTCACAAATAAAACCCGTGATCCATTCTTGGTTAAAACCCTACCGTATATGGGAAAATTGACATATACGATCACAACAGAGGAGTTAAACCGAGCACAAATTGCCTCAAACGGGGCTCAAAATAATTAAATACAAATTTCCCACAGGAAAACCCTAGCGACAGAATATAACAATTTTGGGCATCTGGGTATTTGTCGAAAATGGCTTATATGGCTCTTTGGGAATATCTTGACACAATACAAAAACTTTCTGGCAATAAAAACACAAAACGACCCATTATTTTAAAAGTACGAAATTTTTTTACATGGGGTAGTCTCAGATTTCAAGGTGAAATCTAGGGACACCAACTCGCTGCTCCCAACAATATGCACCCGCCTTAGAAAGGCTAAAAATAGTCATTTCTAAGCTTGTTGAAAGATCTGCCTCAAGAGACGTCTCGGAAGAATCTTATGAACTTGTTTTCCTCTTTCTAACACATGGACAAGGTTGGAACAACACATGGTTACTGGAAAGGATGGGGATAGGCTTGACACAAGGGATGAACTGATTTGGAAGGTTTACAATCAAAAATTTCAACACTAGGGTATAGTTGTTATGTTTTCAAGTGGAATTTTGCCCTTGCAAAAACACATGACAACAACTCTTGTGGTCGTGGGTTCGAGCCCCATGGTGGGTGCCAAAAAATGTTGGCGAGAAAATTTGTCGATTAGACAAATTTGTGGATTTCCACCAATGCTCTGAGACTAGGTCCCTCTACTTGAATGGGGCAGCTCCATTTATTGTATGTGAACAAAAATAAAAAATATGTTGCTGGCCTAGAAGTGGGGTCCAACAAGCACACTCCACCGCACTTGCAAGCAAATGCTTGCAATTTCTTACAAGGAGGAATTTGCTAGGTAGGTGGGAAAACGGGAGTGGGAAATTAGGAGGGATTAATATTACAAGTAGAAAACTCAGATGCCTACAAAGATTAATCAAAGCATATCAACACACATAATTAGGAAGAAAAACAACCTTCTATTAGCACTAAGACAAAATGGAATTATGAACACAAAGTTTCATTCATTCCCTCATCAAAAAAGCGTGAAAAGTTGTACAATGAGAGGAATAGAAGAACATATGAGAAGAAAGGGCTAAAATAGCTATCTCTTTTGATTATCACAAGTAGTTATCTACTCTTGAACATACAAAATTGACAACCCTTAAGAATGGGGAAGTCATTACAATTTATAGACTTTAGAAAGACTCTTCACCTACCCCCACATGAATTTTCATTTGTCCCTCACAACATGTGACTCTTGAATTCCTAGGAATAAAATTAAGTCCCCTTTTATTAATTAAGGGTGACTTATTACAATGTCAACTATAAGATAAGATAAGATAAGATAAATATATTAAATGTCCAACGAATGACCACAAAAGTAGGTCAATGGAACTGCAATCATACAATGAAGGCGAGTAAGACTCCGGCCAGAGGACCAAAAGGTCCCCAAGAACAAACAAGAAAGTAAAGAAAGAAGAGAACGAGCAAAGGAGAAGCCCAGAGATAGCTGTAGAAACTTGTCAAACCTGAACTAGCAGAGGAAGGAAAAGGGAAGGGAGAGGAGGCAAGACAACTCCTCAACCAATACCCACAACTAACGGAAAGAAGCTAGTAATGTGTTGAAGCCCGGTATCTGGAACTGTGGAGGGTCTGGAGTACCGATGCCTAGAGGAAGGATGAGCTCTCTATGTGCTCGTCTGGTGGATCTCAAGGACCATCAACAGGGTGGCCTTGACCTCATGTGTGACTGGATGTCCCTAGTCTGTGAAATAGTACATCGGGCCGGGCGATCTCGTCTGGTAGTTAGGAATGGTACCACCCTACCACTTAGTGCCCCTCCCGAGAGAGAGCAACGTAAAAAGGAAGTAATCTGAGACGTAGTCGTCTACCTGAAAGAAGGCTAAAGGGTGGTCTCCCCCAAAGCCTAAAAGCCTCATGCAAATAAAGAGCAAGGCGCCTCTAGTCATGGTATCGAAGAGCTCCACAAAGGTAAGTTGCTCTCTGAATAGGCGGTGGAATCTTCCTCTAATCTCGTAGTAGATGGGGTACTGAAGATGAAGTGTCCCTTCCTTTAGATCTCCGGAGGGAACAGCAGGCTAACGAGATCCGCTCGGAATGGTCAATCTGATGATCACATTCAACCTGGAGTCTATGAGATCCAACCTTGAATTGACCCAGGAAGATGCGAAGAGCATGCATCCAATGCTGGAGATATACTGGGGCTAAGATATAAGACCATTATTGACCTCCAGAAAGTGTGAAGCGTAGAAAGACATCTTCGAACGTATCCCATCTTGGGGTTGATCCAAGTGTCTTGAATGAGCTGTCTATCGATATCGTCTCTGATGATTATGGTTAGATCTTGCTTGCTCTGAAGGAGATGAGCAAGGGCGTCGAGGAATAACTATATGATGGGAGGTGACCTATCCGAATACCAATAAACTCAAGCGGTTGTGAAACTCGGCATATCAACATCGAGAGTGACCGGGGTGATCAAGCGAAGCAATGGCCTCCGATAAGCGGTAAGCAAGATGGGAGTATCTGTCCCTACCAACGGAGGAATCAGCTAGCCTTTGAATGCGATGTATGAGGGAAACAATGCCAAAAATTGCTTCCAACCTAAAGGGACGAGCACCGAACTCTACCAGGATGATATTATGGGGAACCATCTCCTTACATCTGATGATACGTCTAAGAAGAAGGATTTGAACTCTCTCCACAACAGCCCAGTCGGACTCAAGGAGGGAAGGCCCCCAAACCTTCGAGCCATAAAGAACCATGGGCCTAACAAGAGAGTCGAAGGATAACTTGGATAGGATGTCCTGGAAGTGATGGCGAAGCAATGTGTCTCAAAGATTGCCAGGGAGCCATAGCCCTTATTAACCTGAGGCTGGAGTGCCTAGGAAAATGGTGCTCATCTCGTAGTCGGCCAGGGTCATTTCTTCAATGGGCTTGATTACTCTTGACCTAACTACTTCCACATACTAGTTGCACAGGCGAGAAGTCACTTGAGTGACCTTTTTCTATTTTCCCTTGACCAATGAGGATATGGATGAGAAATCAAGGATTGTCACCTGTTGAACCATAAGAACCTCCTTTGTGATCATTTCTTGCATGCAAGGGAACATCTCATTTGTCTCGGGCTTGGCAACTAGCATGACTATCGTCTCTTGTTCGGAGTGAGGGGGAACATCACGTGCAAGAGGGGCCACTGTGGCAGTGAAGAGTGAGAAGCTCTGGGCTTGCTGAAGGACAGGAAGATGGACTGGATCACTTTCCCTTAGCTCCATTTCTACCACAAGATCATCTAGATCTTCTTGTGCGCAACCTTTTGTAGTAGGGGGCTTCTGATTCCACTGCCTTGCGCTTTGAACTTTCTCCAGAATGGGCCGAGCTTGAAGCTTTCTCCACAACCTTCAAAGAGGAATGATGGGATGCCTACCTTTGAAGAGTGGGGAAATTTCCTGATGCAATGAAGGCAGCTTTCTTCTTTCTGAACCATTCCTTTGATCTTTTGATGACGGCCTCAGTCCGCTCACTTCTCTCGATTCGTGGATGGTCCATGTCACCTGTGGAAGGGGCGAGGCCTTTACTGCTTGATATTCCAGATCATACAAATCTGTACCATCATCTTGAATGCCTTCTTCGTACCAGTCAAACTTGAATCTTTTCATTTGCCCGATGGTCATCCTCATGTGGTCTCGTTCCCTGACTTTGAAATCATCTATGCAATTTGCCCAATAGTCATACAAATTTGTGCCATCATCTTGAATGCCTTCTTCATACCAGTCAAACTTGAATCTTTTCATTTGCTCGATGGTCATCCTCATGTGGTCTCATTCCCTGACTTTGAAATCATCTATGCAATTCACCCAATAGTCTTCAATTTGTGGAACATGATATGACTCGAGAGAGGTGAAAAGTGTCTGGATCACTTCGGATATCGAAGTTTGCCCTTGGGATATATGAATAGAAACTCAAAGGGTGCAGGCGGCTTCAGTGTGCGGCATCACCGACACTTCTGCAAGAGAAGATTCCAAGGGAGATGGGGAAAGAGACATTCTTCCTCTTCTGGTTCTTGAGCTTACCATGAACATGGGCAAGTTGTCTACATAGCTCGAACAATACGATCATGTCATTGAGATACCGTGGTAGCCTTTGCGAGAGCAAGATCAAAACCGGATACTTAGATGTAGGAGAAAGTGGAAAATTGTATGAAGTAAGACCCGTACCTTTTGATCAAAGAAGCCACTTGCGGCAACAACCTTGAGTGAGGATTTCCCTCTAGTGAGTTGATGGCAAACATCGTGAACTATATGAAGACCGGTACCTTTTGATCAAAGAAGCCCTTTCTGCGGCAACAACCTTGAGTGAGGATTTCCCTCTTGTGATCGATGGAAAACATCATGAGCGATGCTACCTTTCAAATGTCGGAGCCTTCTGAGAAATATTTTGTGCAAGTGCCAACCCTCTGAATGGCCTCGAGCTTGCAAGAGCGTATACCAAGTATGAAGTCATTAAAAACTTCTTGAAGACCAGTACCTGGAGCAACTGATGATGCAAGTTGTCGCTAATGATTTGCCCCAATGTATTCTATGCTTGCCTTCGATGATGGTGAGCATGAACAAGGCCATCCAATCCTGAAAATCTTTCGAGATTTCTTCTCCCATCACCCGTGAGAAGGATGATCGCATCTAAGTAGCCTTCATGAAATTCATTCCGTGAGAGAGACTTTCACACACGGGAAGGCTTTCTTCCTTGTTTTAACCACGAACCCAATGTCGAGGCCCTGAAGGTAGGAGACTGTTTTGGACCATTCACCCGTTCTGACATCCTTTGACGTGATGACCCTATTGTTCCGCATCAAAATTCGCATTGAGTGAGAGATTGCCTTGGGAGTGAGCACCGCCAGGTCGAGTTATCATATGCTCGTATGGTTCGGTGTTTGCCTCATCATAGTTCGCATATTCGTATTGGCAAATATTCGGAAAACCCAAAACAATTTGACTTGGCAAAACTCGAAGACTCGGAGAATATTCTAGAATATTCAAAACTTAAATAATACTAAAATTTCTTTAAAAACATAAATTTTATGCAAAATGTATCACATGAGTCTATAAATGTTGGAGAAGTGTTTTCTATTAGATTTGAATGCAAATACAACACAAAATTGTTTCATCATACGAATACAACCGAGTTGATAAGTCTATGAATTTATGATGATTGTCATTGAAAATTATCATCATAAATTTCATATCTATCTGAAGTTCTGATGTCAATAAGTTGCATTTCCCTCTTCCCCTTTCTAGAGAAATATTGGGGAGAGGGTCATTGCCTCTACTAGTACCCACACTCGGTTGTGTCTCCTCACTCCTAGAAGCTGCAACTCTAGCTCCAACTCAGGTAGTAGATGGTGGTGGCTTCTCTGACATGTTCGAGATCGCCTCCAAAGAGTTCATACAATCCAATATCTCCTGTTACTGCTTCTCCCTCCATAGCTTCCCTCTCGAAAGAAGCAATTTCATCCTCTGTGAACGTAGGGATTTCCTCTTCTTGCCCAATCCACTTGCTATATGGATCTATCTCATCCAAATCAATAAGCTCCTCCGATGTGGCCTCCACTTTTCTTGTGTGAAGCCGAATATTGTATTGCACAAAAACCAAGTCGTTGAGCCGTTATTGAGTCAACTTGTTGTGCTTCTTAGTGTGAATGACCTCAAAAAAATGCCGATTGCATTCACATCCGAACTACTACAAGGTTGAGATAGAGTTACGAAGGCTAGCTTTTGAAGATGCGGGGTATTTCCTCCCAATCCTCCCACCAGAACCTACAAACAAGATAATCAAAAGTTTGTAAGTAATTAATAAAATCAAATTTAACTAATAATTTAGTAACATTCTAATTTTTATTACTTGGTGATCAGGGCATTTCCTCCCCAATCCTCCCACGAGAACCTACAAACAAGATAATCAAACGTTTATACGTAATTAATAAAATCAAATTTGTAACTAATAAGTAACTTAGTAAACATTCTAATTTTTATTACCTGGTGACTACGTGGTTCTCCCTCGAATAGCTAACCCTAAAGAAAAGAGCCCCCTAACATGTTTGTAATTTTGCAGCTCTAAAATAATGAGGTCCCTCATCTCAACCTTTGGTATCATCCTCTCTATACATGTTACCCTCCATAACCTCTTCGTTCACGTCTGTGAATCCGTCGGAGAAGAAAAACTTGGGGTTGAGGTAGTACCCCACTACATGAATAGGTTGGTGGAGTTGATTGTTCCACCTCCGATCAATAATCTCCCAAAAGGGACCATATCTGGCGATATCCCCCTATAATAGTTTTGGATAGTCTCTTTGGCCCTATCCATGGCCTCATAAATGTACCCCATAGGGTTTTGCTCCCCATCAACCAAATGCAAAACCCTCACCAATGGATCTGACACCTACACACAAATTAAAATGTAAGGTTACAAAATTACAAATAAAGTAAAAAAGTAAATAATAATATATTTATAATTTAACAAGTTAAAGTAAAGGAATCAACTTGAAATATAAATCGAAGTTTGAAATTACCTTGATGATGTTTATAACTCTCTTTGCAAAGATATCATCAAAAACTATCTTTGCAGTCCTCTCTCCATTAGCTTTCTTTGAATATTGTGAATCTAGCCATGCTTGGTTCTACAAACATTTGCTTCATGATGTCAACAAACTAGAAAAATTTTGCAACGTCAAGAAGTTAGTTCTGAAACCTTGTGACACTGGCTTGCACAAGCTCTTTCCCGTTTGTGTGTTCTCTCATCAAGCTCAGAACCCAAGGGTGATTATATATGTACTTTGTTATGTTTCTAGCATCTTTTACGACGGCCTCACCCAATCAATTTTGCTTGTCCTCCAAAAGAAGGTCAAGGCAATAAGCCACACAAGGAGTCCAAAAGAGATGGATGTCTCTCCTACAATAGTATCTCAACCGCCACATACGTTGTTGCATTGTCTGTGACAACTTGTAATTCATTCTTTATACCCACCTCTAATACAATCTTATTCAACATAACACTCAAATTCTCTGCATTTTTAGCTATGTTAGAGGCATCAATAGACTTCAAAATCACCATCTCACCATTTGAAGCAACTAAAAAATTAATGAGGGTGCGGTTCCTTCCATCTGTCCACCCATCTGAAAGAATGGTGCATTCATATTTCTGCCATTGTTTTCTTGATCTTCTAGAATTGTAGTTGCATCTGCAACTACACCCTTGAGCAATTTCCCACTCAATTCTTTTGGAAAGAGTGTCTTGTACCCTTTCCTCCACAATCACAATGTTGTTACCAAGTACTCCCAGGGGTGATTATATATGTACTTTGTTATGTTTCTTGCATTTTTACAACGGCCTCTCCCAATCAATTTTGTCTTGTCCTCCAAAAGAAGGTCAAGGCATAAGCCACACAAGGAGTCCAAACGAGATGGATGTCTCTCCTGCACATAGTATCTCAACCGCCGCACATACGTTGTTGCATTATGCTGTGACAACTTGTAATTCATTCTTTATACCCACCTCTAATACAATCTTATTCAACATAACACTCAAATTCTCTCGCATTTTTAGCTATGTTAGAGGCATCAATAGACTTCAAAATCACCATCTCACCATTTGAAGCCACTTTAAAAATTAATGAGGGTGCGGTTCCTTCTATCCGTCCACCCATCCGAAAGAATGATGCATTCATATTTACGGGCATTGTTTTTCTTGATCTTCTAGAATTTTAGTTGCATCTGCAACTACACCCTTGAGCAATTTCCCTCAATTCTTTTGGAGAGGGTGCCTGTACCCTTTCCACTGCGCAATTTGTCGATGTTATCACCAAGTACTCCCAAGGGTGATTATATATGTACTTTGTTATGTTTCTTGCATCTTTTACAACGGCCTCACCCAATCAATTTTGCCTACCCTCCAAAAGAAGGTCAAGGCATAAGCCACACAAGGAGTCCAAAAGAGATATAGATGTCTCTCCCGCATAGATATCTCAACCGCCACATACATTATTGCATTATGCATCGTGACAACTTGTAATTCATTCTTTATACCCACCTCTAATACAATCTTATTCAACATAACACTCAAATTCTCTACATTTTTAGCTATGTTAGAGACATCAATAGACTTCAAAATCACCATCTCACCATTTGAAACCGCTAAAAAATTTTAATGAGAGTGCGGTTTCTTCCATCATCCCCATCCGAAAGAATGGTGGTGCATTCATATTTCAGCCATTGTTTTCTTGATCTTCTAGAATTGGAATCGCATCTGCTGCAACTACACCCTTGAGCAATTTCACTTTATCGATGTTGTCACTAAGTACTCCCATGCGAGTCTTTGCCACATTGAATGGAAGGTTGTTGTAGTACCAGAAATTTACACATGTTTTATCTCGCTTCCTCGTGCATATCTTTGTTCCAAGCTATACCTTGAATGATGGTTGTGCTCTAAGTATATTCCTTAGAACAAAAAAGCTATGTATGCCTTTACTCGAACTCGATGAAGCAAATGTGTCTCTTTCGGTTCATATACCCACGAGTAAAGCCCACAATTGTTACCACATCATCCTCTAAATCCTCTGTCATGCCATCTCTAGGTCTAACAGCTTTTGCTATGGCTGCATGCACCCTTTCCCTCTCTAATTTCTTCTCCTCTAGCTCTGTCATCTTTGCTTTCATCTCTCACTTTGCCTCTTCTGTAACATTGGGGTAAATCACAACGTCCCGACAAACAATACATGTAAGGTGATACTTTAAGGCGAACCATGCCTCCAGAAAATGTTTTGCCACAAAAATTGCAAACCACTATTCTCGGAACTACTCCACGTACACCATACTTCCAAATGATGGTACATCGTAATGCGAGAGCAACGTTCTCTTCTAGTGATGTTGACCTAGATGTCAAACTTGATGTCGAACCTAATGTCATTGTTAAGCTCTAATCTACAACACAATGCACATTTAAAAAATTAAAAAAACATAAGCTTAGTTAAAATTTTAAAAACAGCCAACAACCCAGCTTTGACCTAGCCCCGGATTTCATATCTGACTCACCCACGGCATGTGGAGTGGGGTATTTGCATGTTGCCTAGGCGGTACATCCCTAGCCTAAATTTTAAACTCGGATGTGACTATGGAGAAAAAGAATGCAAGAGATGCGAGCAAGGAGAGAGTCGACGGCAAGAAGGAAGATCCGCAAGGGAAGAAAGAAGTTGTGCGGGCGCCAAAGCGAGTTGTGGGAGAGGCACGGGTCAGTGGAGGAACGCTGGACAAAGCCGGCCGAGAGGAGGAGACAGTTACACCCTAACCCTAGGGCATCAAAACTAATGGGTATCTGGATGGTGCTGAGGGACAGGCGAGGCACGAGAGAGAACCAAGGGTGGGGATTCGAGGAAACGTGACTCGGGGCATCATAAGCGGCGACTTCCTTGAACTTTGGAGGGTCAGGAAAACAAGGGCGGTCGTTCTTACGGAAAGCATCTGGCAAACTTGCCTACTACTAGTCGATCTAGCCGAGGACATTCCGTCGCTCACCATTGAAAATCTAGAAGTTGAAGAATATTACAAAAATCTAATGCGGGATGCGGTGGTTGGTAGGTTTAATGGGTTTTGGCCTTCCTCCACAGCTTTGTATTAGTGGGTTTTCGAAAACTGGACCAATAAATGGAAAATTTCTCTGCTTCAAGGGTTTTTCATTGTCCACTTTAGGGAACCGAAGATTACAAAGACTGTTTGACAAATGGACCCTGGTTCTGGTGTCACGCGGGTTTATTCGTCACCCAATGGTTCCCAGATTTTGATCTGAATACTTATTTGGTGGCCAAAACACCAATTTGGGTCAGGCTTCCTAACCTCCCCCTACATCTGCAGTATGCCTTGGAAGATATTGGAAACACTTTGGGAAAATTTATAAAAGAGGATTTGGATAGAACGCATTTGGGCCTATGTTCGTTTGCCCAATTTGCGTTGAAATTGATTTAAGCAAAGGAATACCTGATCAAATTAACCTTAAATTTGGTAATTTTCAGTATACCTAGGTCTTAGACTATGAGAATACCGCATTTTGATGTGATCAAGTAATGCGAAATGTGGGTCATTTGCAAGCATCATGTCCCTTCAATAAGAATCAGAAATCGGAAAAAAAAATGGATCGTCATCTTCGAGTAGATGGGGTTCTGTAAACCTGGATTTGGTTTCTGCATCAAAATTTAAAGATAATCCAGTATAATCCTACCTCCGATGATAAAACGGTTTCAGAGAAGAATGATACAGAGATGGAATTTCAAGATGAGCAATTGGTTGGAGGTGGCATAAAAGGGGTCATTCTTGAAAAGTTCGAATCGATCGATTACGTGCTCAGTAATTTGATGGCCTTGCAAAGCCTCTTAGGTGGCCTTGCGTTGGTTATCTCGTCCGATCTCGGAAAATGGCAAGAAGTAAAGAGGCAGAAAAATAAAAAACGTCGCATGGCAACATTGATGATTATTTTCCATCCCGGGGTGGGAAGAAATTTTAGGATAGCTCTATCTATTGTAAAGTCAAGGCGTGCATCTGTTTTTTTTGGCTTTGTAGCCCTCTTGTTTTCCTGAGGATTTAGCCTCATCTTTTTTAATAGGAACAGGCCCTTGAACCCACCTTAACTATCAAAAAAAAAAAAATTAAAAAACGTGTCTAAATAAACATATTTCACCGTAATTTAATACAAATAATATACCTCTAGTTCCAATGAGCATTAAAAATTTAAAATGATTCACAATTAAATTGAATGCATTTAAAATTACAAAACATATTCGATGAATCGATTATAATACGAATATATAAAATTTAAATAATTTAGAACGAATTTGCGTAAAAAAAAAAGCATACCTCCATCTGCAAATGACTATTAAAAATTTAAAAGCATTCACTTTTACATTAGATGTATTTAGAATTACAATATGAATATATAAAACTTAAATAATATAGACCAAATTTGCAAAAACTTGAAAGAATTTATAAAAAAAAAAACTTACCTCCAAATGCAATTCTCCAAATTTCCTCTTCGAATTCGTTCAAAATTCATTCAACACCAAGCTCAAATGGTTGTGAATGAAAATGAAGTGCTTTGGTGCCTTATAAAGAAAAAGAACCCTATTTTTTTAACGTTTTTGATGTGTTCCGCATTTTTTTAGCATACGGTGAGTCACATGCACAGACTCATGTAGTATTAGCGAGCGAATATTCGCCAATATTCTGCAAGTATTAATGGCAAATATTCATTTCAAAAAAAAATTAGCGAGTCCTTGCCGACTATGTTGTGGTTCATAGTGATGGGAACATGCCAACACCAATTCTGCACTTTGAACTAACACTGGATGACCAACCCGACACTGGATGACCCCTGTTGCATCAACCCGCTCATGAAAACCTTTTCCTCCACCGGTTCTCTGGGTCCACCAAGCATTCAATCCTTGAGGTCTTCTAGATCCATGTGGGTGACATCACTGTCCCACACACCCGAGTATTCAGATGAGAGAGCCGAGACGGGCTCGAGACTTGCAAACTTGAATTTCATGTTTGATGATGACACCCCTTTTGCACCTGGAATGAGGGCTTACTATTTTTAGAAAATTGTCTTTTCCCCTTTTTATCTATGGACCACTTTGTTTGTTCTCTTGATTGTTTCCTGAGAACACTACCTTGAAGAAATTTGCCCTTCTTGAGAATTTGCTATTTATAGTAAGTGCTCATATAGAGACTTACTATTTTGGAAAGTGCCCTTCCACACCTCGGATTGCAATGAAACCAACTTCACCGGGATAGGTTTCTTCTCTTGATCTCACGTACAAATTTTCAGCTCAATCGATCAATGGAATGGTGGAAAATAAAAAAGAAACTAGGGCACAAAGTCGGGGTTTTTTCGCTGAAAAAATCTGGAACATGCATGTAATTGCAATCACATGTGTCTTGAAGGTGCCTAGAAATGGAGAAGATTGCAAAAAACCCCACCTCGATCCGTGCATCAGGTTTGTGAGATATGAAATTTTCACTTTCCCAGTGCGAGTCACTCGGTGAGAAAATGCACATGGAGCTTTGAAAAATTGCAAATTTTGTAGAAATATCTCCATTGCGATCATGGAAACATGGAGGGAGGAATGGAAGAAGAACAATGGAGGAGAAAAATTTGGAAAACTTTCGCACGCTTCTAGGTAGATTTTGAGCAAAATGGAGGAAGATCCAAAAATATTGTCCTAGTTTTTATGCATTAGGGAGTGGCGGGCGGGGAGCGCATTTTTTTGTACCCCTTGTTCCCTTGACAAAAGGACGATGGGGGCACAAAAATGCGCCCTAGCCCTATGAGGACAAGTGGCAAATATGCATTAGCGAGAAGGGAGAGGAAGCTTATTTTTGGCACACGGACCTAAGTTGAAGTCATGTGAGGAACCATGTGGGAGCAAGGTGGGGGGTGCATTTTTCTATCCCCCTTGGCAAAGGGACGAAAGAGACAAAAATGTGCCTCGGCTTCATGGTGACAAGTGACGGACATGCGGTGCACGAGGCAGGGGCTAGTAATCTTGCGAAAAGTGCTTACGAGAGGCCTCCCAAGGTCATGTGGAAGGGAGAGAGAAGCTTATTTTGGCACACGGGACTGAGTTGAAGTCATGTGAGGAACCATGTGGGAGCAAGGTGGGGGTACATTTTTCTATCCCCCTTGACAAAGGGACGAAAGGGACAAAAATGTGCCTCAGCTTTATGGTGACAAGTGACGGACATGCGGTGCGAGGCGAGGCTAGTAATCTTGCGAAAAGTGCTTACAGAGGCCTCCCAAGGTCATGTGGTGGGTCCAGAAGCTCAAATGGGGTAGGGGCACATTTTTTGTCCCCTCGGAAAGGCACATGAGAGACACAAAATTGCACCTCAACCTCATGTTGCCACGTGGCACTAGCAACAAAATTGACTAAGGACGGAAGGTGTACCTTAGGAAGGAACTTGAAAATGATGTTCTCGAAGCTCCTGGAGATCTTTTTGGGCACTTCTTAATATGAATTTGACTAGAAACAACATTGTGAGAAGATTGAGATGGGTCTAAAGGCCTGATTCAGCCTCAAACCCCTTTCTAAAATGGCCTTCTTTCTCGGGATTGTAAGGTGTGCCTGCCAAGAATGAGTTGTGGAAAGAAATGTATGGGTCTTGTGAAAAATCTGAAAATACCACCATGTAGGGCATTGAATCATCTTTCCAATGGTATCTTGTTTGACCTTCAATTCAATTTGGAGCTCCCAAAATCATCTTTCAAGCTCAAGTGCCTTTTTACGATGCAAGCTCTTTCACCTTGAAAAACTTCAGGGAAGCATCCATCAAGTCCCCTCTTGTACAACACATGATTCCAAAGGACATACTTGGCTGACTTAAGCTTGAGGGTTCTTCTTTGTTTGTAGTCAAGGTGAGAAGGGCACTCATCGTAAGTCAGAAAGTAGGCAATGTCAACATACCACTCATTTGTTGTATTTACGAAGAGGACTTGAGGCAAGTCCTTGCTTATACATTCACAACACAAACATTCTTTTGTATCATTTTCTGTCAAAAGTGCCTCATATTCTACAATCAATTGGCACAACCCATTTCCTCTTACCAGATTTGAAGGTCTGATCTCCAAGTCATACTCTTGAATTCTTGTTACCCAAGTGCCCCTCTTGGTTCCCGGATCATGTTGGGTTAGGATTGACTTGATCAAAGCTTACAGGACCATCACCACGGTGTGGGAGTTGATAATGTAAAATCAGAAATTCTTTACTTGCTTTGACTACGGCATATGAATGCTTCTCCAGCTAGTTGTATCTCAACTCGAGGTTCTTTAGTGGGCAGCTCATGAAAGCAATGGGGGCTTTGAGGCCTTCGTTCTTTTGAACTAGGATGGCCGAAAGCATGTGCTCTGAAGCATAGTAATACAAGATGAAGTCTTTATCAAAATTAGGGCACACCCCAGTACGGGCTTTAGCTATTGCTCTTTTGATTGCTTTGAATGTCATCTTACCTTCATCACTCCACTTGAAGCTTGCTTGGGGTTTCATCATGATAGTGATTCGCTTGGTCAACTCAGCAAAGTTTGGAACAAATCGCTGGAGAAAATTGACTTTGCCGAAGAAGGAATGAACTCCCTTTTTACTTGTTGGTAAGACAATTCTTGAATTGCTCTTATCCTTTTCGGATCAATCTTAGCCCCCTCCTTGTTCACAATGTGTCCAAGGAGTTTCCCTTTAGTAACATGTTAGCATATGGATTTGCACGCATGAAAATGACATGCAACAGTGTGGGAACGAAGTCCCTCCTCAATGAAGGTGAGGCTGCCTTTATTGAAAACCAAAACTGTATTTACATCTGTACATTCAAAATTGTATGTGGGGGTGTTTTGGAACATCAATGGAAAGAAAAGTGAATGAGGGAGATGGAATGGAATGAAGGAAAGGAGTGGAATGGAATGAATTGAAAGAACATGCAAGAGTTAGGTAAAAACAGAGCCTAATATTGCATGAAGAGGAAAGATGAATAACCAACACAAATAAAACGGAGTTTGAGTTAGCCAAACAAGAACGTGTAAAAGGGAACACACATGAGCAAGTAGATAATCAAAGCTTGATCACTGTGAACTAGAACAATTGATTAATAACGTTGACAATAAGATCAAAGATAATATTTGCATGCAAGATTCAAACACCTAACATCTAATGAACATAAGAACATCAAATGTTACAAGAGACAATGAATGAGACACAAAGTTCGTATTTCATTAACTCCAAAATGTTTTTCACAAAAGAACACAGTTTCTTCCTGAAACAAAGCTTGCACAAAAAGTATTTTCTTCTCCTCTCTCAAAGTCACCCTTTACAAATGAGCCCCTCACTTCCTTTTATAACCCAAAAGTTGGTTACAAAGTAGTTAGGGTTTTACATGATCATTAAATAAGGCACTTAAGTGACCTTTGACTTTTTCAACAACTTTATTAAAGACAACTCAAAAATAGAAATTACTTAAAATATCCATTGTTTCCCAAAACAAATAACAACACCTTTTAAAATATACAATAATAACCAGTGCCTTATCCATTGAAATGGGGTCCGCCTATCTCAAGCGTATGAGAAATGGACTCTCCCACTTCGTTAGATACCAAGAAAATCAACTCCCTGAACCGCCGGTGAAATTAGGATCTACCGCTTTTGTCAGTTGAAAGGATCTAAACCTTCCTAAAGTTTCAAACATCTTTTCTTCTTCTGGAGGTTCACTTGGTCAAAGAATAGCCTCACAAAATACTTGCAATTCAAGAATTCTACTTGGCATATCATTTAAATTAACAATTTTGGATTGAGTGTTCTCAAATAAGTTCTTTAATTTGATGCACCGCTCCATTGAAACTGATGAGAAATTGTTGGCGGGAGTGTACATGTCCTTAAACGGTTGTGAAAATTGCTCTTCCACCGCTCTCCGATGAACACCTTTGATTATGCTCATTTACGAGGTTACAAGAGAATCTCACCATGAATTCTGAATCAAGGAGAGTGAAGTGAAGGCTTCATGCACATGCTTTTATAATGGATCATAGAATCCTCGAGAAGCGTTTTCTTGATTTGAGATGCAGACACCAAAGAAAACATGTCCTCGATGTTCAAATTCAAGAATTCCTTCAATAGCTAAAATTGAAGATTCCATACTTGTCATTTCCTAAACTGGGCAATATCTCATCCAAATTTGATATAGTAAAAACAAAAGTTTCTTAGAAAGAAAGAATTGGATTCGATACGCACCGACATCTTCATGAAGCTTAACCACGGTCTTGATCATCCCACGGCCTAAAACGAGAATCTCTGAAAGCCAAGTTTTAGTGACATGGCCCAATGTGTTTATTTCCTTTGACAAATTGAGAGTATCTTCATCTGGGGCAGCCACTGCATCAAGTACTGGGAAGGTGGATGATATGGGATTTATCAAATGTTGAACATATTCCACCAATTGATTCTTTTCGACCTTAAGCTGAGAGTTTTGAGACTTGTATTTCTCAAGTCTCTTTAGCACGATATCAATTGAATCTCGAGCCATCGCCATGTCACTTTCTAATGTAGATCTTCCAAGTCCCAATCTGGAAACTTCATAGTCGGAAGGCGTCATAGCATCGCGCTCTTTATCCACGTGTAGAATGGCAAGGTCTCGCAAATTTGTTTCCATCATTATCCACCATTATTCGAAAGCACCTTAGGCTTCTTAGGAATGGCATCATTCGAAAGTTTGAAAAGGGCATCAAAATCAATGTCAATTGGCTTGACAACTCTCTTCCTTTTCTTTACTTCAGAATCAACCCAGGAAGGAGTATCATTCACTATTTCAGCATACAAAATCCTAGAGCTCAAATCAATATTCTCATTATTCTCGACATCATGAGATCCTGCTTGAATCCTACCAACGACCTCGATTTGAGGAGAAACAACCTCAATATCCACTTCCTGATTATTTGGGAGATTTTGGGAAATCCCTTCATGAACTACATGCTCTGAAGTGTTTGATATTTGAATTACTTGCACCTGAGTGGATGCTTGTTTGAAGCATGGTTGAGGATCATTTGCTAACAGCTTCTGAGCACTATTAACGATGTGGGTAGAAGAATCTCTACTCGAGGTAGAAAATCCGGACACACGCTCTCTTCCTTTTTCGGGGTTAGGATCTTTAGATCTTTCTCCTTGTGACACGTTGCTTGGCAAAGTGGATTTTGACAACCACTTCTTTCTTGCTTGTGTATGATTGGGTGGTAATGAGGTTGATCGAGAAGAGACTTTGGTCGAATGGAGGCCCCCTCGTATTGGTAATTTTTGTGATCCCAAAACATGATCTGGAATGGATTGCAATTTGGCAAGTTCTCTGTCATACCAAGATATGCTTCTTTCAATAATTGGTTGGTTCTTGCCATCAAGAGAAAATTCATCTCTTTTGGTCCAGTCGATTCGAGGCAATGGGGTAAAGGCAACGACATCATATGAGGGATCGACGACATCCTCATCATCATTTATGAATGAATCGGGAGGACTCCTGATGCGAAAGGCCTTGATCTGAGCAAGTGTTAGGCGAGAGTACTCCTGTCTTCTTACCTCATGTTCATCCGAACAAGCAGCCCATAAATCTTCCATGGTAGGATTATGTTGGTACTTTGCTCCCAGAATATTTTGCATATATCCATTGATATCAAACTGGGCTCTCTTCACATATGGATGGATGGTTATGAGAGCGAACTCTTTTTCCATGAGTTGTGCACTGAAAAGATTTGGACATTGGTATTCTCCGATTTGAATTGGGAAATGAATTCCTGAACGGTGCTTGTCACTAAGAAGGCAATGAACTTGGAATAATTGTCGCACTTTTTACTCCATTAATGCCTATCTCACACGACGTGCCACTTAGGAAGTTTCCACGGGGTAGCAGAAAAGCCACTCACATGAATGTAGGAAAAAGATGAAAATTGAATAAACCAGGTTCCCCATTGGGAAATGACACTCATGGCTTCTTTAGAAAACCTTTCCTCAGTATTCCGATTCAAGTTCCGATCACACGGAAGGTGAATGCATCGTTGACTCTTCTAAAATGGTGAGAACTATTTTTGAAACTGAGTTGAGGGTAATAATGAAAAACACTGTTCGACGGACCCATGACTCCTCTCGTTTCAAGTCTCGAAAATAGCTTTCTTCTTGCTACCGCATACGTCAAATACGATGTCATGTAGAAGCATCCTATCATCTTAACTTCTATCAATTGTTTGTGAAGGGTGTTACTGATGATTGTGGCCCAATCCACGAACTCTTTCATGGCTAGGATGATACAGATAAACTGATACATCCATGGGTGGAAAATCCTAGCAGAAGGTAGACCGAAAACTCAACTTAGGAGAGTAATCATGTCTCCGATTTCTTCCACGAACTCAACGCGGTACAGTTCTTTGGGAAGCCTAGTCAATTTGAGGTCTCTTGGTTACTAACCAGTTGTTATTAACCATCTTGCTCCATCTCAGGGGTTCTTCATCCTAGAATTCTTGTGTTGATTGGCGAGTGATATCCGCATTCTCGGGAAAGTCAGGTATGCCAAGCAATTCCTCAATGTGCTCTGGTGTGATTAAGAGGAAAGGCTCGCGATTATCTTTAAAAATTCCTCATCTCTTAGGGTCATAATGCTCCACACAAGCAATAACCAATTCCGGACACTGCACCGAGACAGAAATGCTTTGCTGCTTGGGGTAGGCCACTATGGTAAAGTCTATCTGAGAAAATGGTTTTGCCTTCATTTTCACCCGCTCGCTGTTGCACATTGATGTGACCCAAATTTGTATCAATGATGTCGTCATATGCTGACTTAATGGAGCTAGGAGGGATAATTCCTTGAAATTCATACTTGAGGGCAGATTTGTTTGATTTCTCCACTAGCTTCCTTGATCTCCTAGATTTGGATTTTTCGGCCATTATGAATTTTACAGAAGAACGACTCAGGCACGCAAGACAACGCAAACGGGGCCGGGTCTCAGTCTCCGAAACCCCGTTGATGCAAGAAAAATATTTTTCATTATAATATTATTATTATTATTTTAAAATAATAATAATAATAATGATGACAATAACTTGATCAGGTTACAATTTCTGATTCTGGTGATGATTATTTATTTATTTTTAATTTAAAATAAACAAAATCCCCGATTTTAATATCCCGATATTTGATTTTTACTTCTCCGGTGCGTGAATCCTCCTGAGAACGCGTGATTCCTTGTGGCGAAACACAAAATAAATGGAGCTGCCCCATTCAAGCCGAGGGACTTAGTCCCATAGCATTGGCAAATGCACCAATTTATCCAATCAACAAATTTTCTCGAATAGGTATACTTGGAAGTTTTGCACAATATTAGCTATTGCCATATCTCTATTCGTATCCAAATTTTTAGTTTTAGTTTCAGTTCAGAACTCTATTTAGTTACAATACAAATTATTTGTTTCAATTTCGATGCATAAACCTGTTGAAGTTACAATATAAATTTTTGTTTCAGTTTCAGTTCACAACCTTGTTTAGATACAGACAAATTTGTTGATTCAGTCCATAATTTGTTCCAAGTCAGCAGTTTCATAGACTATGGTTTGTTGATACGATTTCAAGACCTTGTTTTTATATATTTTGAGAACAGTAGTGTAAATGGCGTATTTGGTAGTAAAAATACAAGAAATATTTCTTCTTGGGCGACTACACCATTGTGATTTTTTCCTCGAGGCGATCATTGTGTATTTCAATTTTTCAAAAAAATCCCATATAAGTATCAATTTTGGCGATCTTTTCAAAAAAATGAAAAAAATTGCCCATGAGCAAATTACACTATTGTGATTTTCTCATTGAGACAATCATTTTAACGTGTATTTTTGGAAACACTTTTTCAAGAAAAAAATTGCATATAATAAATTTGGGATTTTTTGACCTGTATAAGTTTTGTACTTCGTTATGGCTTAAAAAAGGTAATTTTGACAGAGTTCTAATTCTTTCAACTAAAAAGGCTACATTGTTGATATCCTCCTTACCAAGGGTCTTTACTTGCATTGCAATGAATTAAAAAAGTGCACTTCTTGACCCTCTCAAACTTCCAACATGGGAAAATCTTTGTGATGAACCTAGAGGTGTTATAAGACAGTCATTATCCCGTGTTGAAGTTTCATTTTTCAGGTGGAATGACACCTTATACAGTTTGGACTACCTTGGATGATTTTTTTGGAAAACAAAGTAAGATGATGTGGTCATACCAATTGGCAAATGAGTTTTTCACTCTTAGTCCAGACAACTATCCTCAAATTGAGGATTTCATCACTCTAGTCAAGGTTGGAGGCTTCTACTTGTTGAAGTTGGTGAAACAAAGTCTAATGACAATCATTATGATTATTTTGTCTAAATTGAGTTGTCCTTACTCGGTTGGTCACTTTGCATATGTGGATTGCTTGTTAAGCACCTTTCCCTCTCACTCAAGGACGAAAACCCTTGATTGAGGCACTCCCAAGGATGAAAACCCTTGTGGAGAAGTTGTGTGGACGAAACCCCACACTATCCTTTGGTTGATTTCTCTCTATTGTGGTTATAAAGAATTTATGCCCTAAGCAACTTGCTTGGAGGTGTGTTTCCAAGGTAATTGCTCGTTTTTATGTGATCTCTTTGCATGGTTGGACTCTCGATGATTTATCAAGGTGAAATTTTCCATTTTATCAATTGTTTGGTGCAAATTGTATTTTATTTCAAGTGAGGCGACCTAAATTGAGGTGGTGTTTTGGTATGTTTAGTGACATTTTGGCAAATCTAAAATTATTATCTCATTCTCTATATTACATAAGGCCAATATCTAAAATTTCATAATTTTTTTGTGCTTTCTAAGTTGACTTATGAATTTTTAAAAATAACACCGCAGACAAGGGTTTAGTGAAATTCATCTCCATATCTAGGGCATTAAAAATCAAATTTCTTGCACTACATGATTGTTGAGATTATATCATAATTTTAGAAATTCAAGTGAAGCTAATTCAAAGAGTTTTGACGGCTCAAAAGTGGGGTTGAAACCCCTAATCAGGCCGCTGCCCTAGAACAGGGTTTGATTTGCAAATTTACAGGGTTATAACAGCAGCTCGGTAAATGTGATTTGAGAGCTTTTGGCCATTCCCTGAGGTCCCCCAAAACGGGACATTCCAATTAGATAACCTGAATGGCATCACCATCCACTCGTACAACCCATCTCTTGTTTTGAAATCCGTTTTCCATTCATCCCCTTAATGGATTCGAATATGGTAGTACCCACTCCAGAGGACAATCTTACTAAAATATCGAGCTCCCACTAGCACATCCATCAAATCATCGAACCTCGGAATTGGGAGCCGATACTTAATTGTGATTTTATTTATTGCCCTATAATCCACACACATTCTCCATTCCCCACTCTTTTTGGCAGTCAACGGTGCTAGAGTCGCACATGGATTCATGCTTTCTCTAAATAACCCTTTCTTTATCAGATCTGTCACTTGCCTATTCATCTCCTCACTTTGTGTCGGGCTCATCCTGTAGGCTGCCTGATTCATAAGGGTTGATCCTAGGATCAAATCAATATGGTGTTGTATATCCCTCTTTGGAGGCAACCCATATAGTAGCTTGTCTAGTATGACATCAATGTATTCTTTTAGTACCTTTGTTGTCGTTGTGGGTATACTAAATGCCTCTGTTTCCACTTAATTGTGATTTTATTTATTGCCTTATTATCCACACACATTCTCCATTCTCCATCCTTTTTGGGAGTCAACGGTGCTAGAGTCGCGCATGGACTCATGTTTTCTCTAACTAACCCTTTCTTTATCAAATCTGTCACTTGCTTATTCATCTCCTCCATTTGTGTCGCCTCATCTTGTAGGTTGTCTCGATTCAAAAGGGTTGATCCTGGGATCAAATCAATATGGTGTTGTATATCCCTCTTCGGAGGCAACCCATATGGTAGCTTGTCTAGTATGACAAACATATTCTTTTAGTACCTCTCATTGTCATTGCGGGTATACTAAATGCCTCTGTTTCCACCTTTTCCGTCAATGCATAGTACCAACCAACTTCTTCCATCTCTATAACAAACTCCTTTGTAGCCAACAAGCCCTCACTCTTCTCTTCTTCCTTGAAGGGTAACAAGACCACCTTTACACTATCCTTCCAAAAAGTATAAGTATTCTTCCCTCCATCATGGGTAACCCTTCTGTCATATTGTCAAAGATATAAGGCACGCATCTATCAAGATAACATCACACCACACCTCGTCCTTGTAGGTATTCCTAATCGAAAATTTAACTAGGCATCTTTTATCTATGGTTACCTTGTTCCCTTTCTTGAACCACAATATGCAATAGGGATACGGGTGCTTCTCACATTTCAATCTCAGTTTATCGACCATCACAATTGACGCCATATTTTCACTACCACCATCGATGATTATTTTACATACTTTTGCTCCAAAGGTGCATCTTGTTCAAAAGATATTTTTCAGCAGCCAAGAAACACCACCAGCACTATCTTGTGCTTTCTCCTTCTTGGGGACGATCATTGTCCTCCTTATCATGAGGGTTTCACCCAAGTCTGCTAAAACCTCCGCTTCAACCAGATTTAACGTGGTTGTTATGATGGTGTCCAACAAGTCTTATGAGGTCAAGAAGATCGGAAAAATTCTCCTTGAGGCACTTGATGAGGTTGCTGGTCTATTCCTTACAGCAGTCAAAAGGAGGTCATCTAAGGGAATACTCATCCTTAACGAGAAGCCTAAGGTTACTCAAGACAAGCACCAACAACTTTGGAACAAATGCAAGAAAGAAAGGACCCCATCCGGCAAGGAAATCATGCCAAGAAAAAGTGTTGATTTAAACTCAGAAATTCTGAGTCATAAGAGTGTCATGGGCAGACCACGGTATGAAGATATCTCAATTTTTGCCAATATATAATTTCAGATTTGTTACCATGGACAGATGGTTAGGAGTGCTTATATCTCATGTGTATTGTTTTTTTAAGAAAAAAACACAGCATCAGATTTTATTGATCAACTTGTGAAATACAGATTACAATGCCAAGCAATTATACTCATACTAGATGAGATATCTTTAGAATTCCAAGTACAAATGACAAAGAAAAGAGAGCATATATGTGCTTTATCCAATATATCTCAATTTTTGCCAATATATAATTTCAGATTTGTTACCATGGACAGATGGTTAGGAGTGCTTATATCTCATGCGTATTGTTTTTTTTTTAAGAAAAAAAATACACCATCAGATTTTATTGATCAACTTGTGAAATACAGATTACAATGCCAAGCAATTATACTCATACTAGATGAGATATCTTTAGAATTCCAAGTACAAATGACAAAGAAAAGAGAGCATATCTGTGCTTTATCCATCATGAGATTTTAGAGATAAGATCCACTCAATTTGTTTCCGTTTTGCCTGAGGCCACCACAAGGGTATAGGACCAAAATGTATCAGATTAGAGTGATCTAATGCCCAGTTAGCCAATCCATCAGCTATCTTATTCTGCTCCCTAGGAACGTGGCAGTATTTAACTGTTTGGAACTGTCTAGCAATATGTTGTCTCTAACCCTGAATTCTGGCAATAAGCCAATTATTGGAGGGATGATGGTCAGGATCTTGAAGCATTGTAATAATAACCCTGGAGTCCGATTCAACAATGATACTAGGACACCCCAATTTAGTAGCTTCTTGGAGAGCACGCTGGACAGCCATTATTTCAGCCACATTGTTTGTATAGTATCCTAACTAATAAGCAAAAAAGAAGAGAGGAGTTCCTAAGGAATCATGAGCTACCCCTCCCATACTAGCTGGTCCTGGATTACCTCTAACAGCCCCATCAGTGTTTATTTTAATTATTTTGAATGGAGGAGGTTGCCATATTCGAAGAGCATGAGGAATTCCATGTTTGGTTGCCTACTTTATCTGCACTTGTCTATTGCCCAAATTCAGTTTTTGTAGTAGAGCCTACCATCTATGAGGGAGAGGGAAAGGTAATTTTAGATTGTGTATAATAGTTTCTGATATATTAGTTTTTGTCACATCTAAAATATACCAACTGTCACGGATTTCAAATTTGAAAATGCGTCTGTTTCTTTCCTTCCAAATATTCCACAGCAAAAGGGAAATGGCCAACCATATTCCTTTAGCAAAGTCTTGAGTATCTCTAATTGAATGTTTCCAATCTCTAATAGTGTCCACTATATTGACAGAGCTTGCCATGTTCTGAAAAAGCCAATCAGCTAGTGTACACCATAGGGCCAAAGTGAAAGGACATTGAAAGAATATATGAGTAAGATTCTCTTCAGCATTTTTACATAAAGGGCACCAAAAAGGTCCAGCTATGCCTCTTTTCATCAAATTTTCCCCTGTGAGAACTCTATGATATATCAACAGCCAAATAAAGAATCTAACCTTAGGCCATATCACAGGTTGCCAAAGATCCACAAAGATATCTTTCCAAGGATGAGGATGAGGCGCCACTAAAACTCTATATCCCTCAGCAACTGAATAATTTCCATCCTGATTAGTTCCCCATCCCAAAGTATCAGGTGTCAGGCTCATACAAAGGATCCTACTTTGCAAAATAGATTGGAAAAATTGAATTTGCACCTGAGTCAAATAAATTTGCCATAAGGAAGGATCCATTCATTTCCTAAGCCAACATGCCAAGTGTAATGTCTAACCTTAATTTTTCCTTGGTTATGGAGAGAGTCCATAATATTCGTAAGGTGAGGGTATTGTTTGATCAGAGGAGGATGACCATCCCACAAATCCGTCCAAACATTAGCCTGCTCGCCATTTCCAATTTTCCAAAACATCTGTTGTTTGATTATTCCTTCTCCAATTCTAAGAACTGAAAGAATGGGAGATCCACGAGAAGGTAATGAGTGGCGAACTATGTCATGGGGTCTCATTCCATTTGTATATTTTCCTCTTACATTGATACTCCATAGCTGGTCCGGATTTTGCGAAGTCTTCAATAGAGTTTCGTTGCCAGGGGCTTTATTATTCGGTACACTAGCTCTGAATCCCAATCCTCCCTCTTTCTTTGGCAGACATAAAGTTGTCCACTTCACAAGGTGCCACTTCCGAACCTGTTGGATGCCTGACCACAAGAATTTTTGACAGATAGAATCCATATGGTGAAGGATAGAAGCTAGAATATTCAAGAGAGCAGCAAAATATACAGGAATAGCTTGCAAGACAACTTTAATTAATGTTATTCTTCCCCCTGATGAGAGCCATCTATTAGTCCATTTACTAAATTTTTGTTGGATCTTAGCCGGAAGCTAGCTCCAGTCACCAAGTCTTTTAGGGCCCAAGGGAATACCCAAATATTTTAAAGGTAGAGTGGCTTTCTGGAATCCAAGTTTCATCAGTATATCCTGTTCCAACCTTGGTGGGCAGTGGAAAAATATTATTTGTGACTTAAGTTTATTAATATCCTGACCAGTAGCATTTGAAAAAGTTCCAAATTTTTCTGAATCTGAGTAGCTTCTTTTATAGATGCAACACCCATTATGGATGAATCATCTACAAACTGTCGAGCCAATTTTATGCCTTCCAAACTTTCGTTGGGTTTTGTCTTGGAAAACAATCTCCCAAATGTCTCTGCAACTATGATGAACAAGAAGGGAGATAAAGGATCTCCCTGCCTTATACCTCTTGATGCAGAAAACCTCTTTGTAGGATTACCATTGACAATAATAGAATAAGAGACTGATGATATACAGGCTTGTATCCATTGTACCCATATAGGAGAGAATCCAAAGTGGAGAAGGATATCAGAAAGAAATGTCCAACTAACCCTGTCATATGCTTTGGATAAATCAAGTCTAACAAACATGGCAGGCTTCTTCTGAATGTCCATAGAGTGAAGAGCTTCCTGAGCCAGCACAATGTCATCATAGATTTGTCTATGGGGAACAAATCCACCTTGCTCTAGAGATATTACTTTGTCAATTATGGCTTTCAATCGCTCAGCTATTACTTTAGTAATAATTTTATACAGTACATTGCAAAGAGCGATTGGACGGTACTCAGTAATAGTGGAAGCTTCCTGTTTTTTAGGAATTAAAGCAATGTATGTATAATTGATGGATTTAAGAACAGTCTTTTCTTGTCTACATTCTTCCACAACTTCAAGCAAATCCTTTTAATAATATCCCAATATTCCTGATAAAATTCAATCGGAAATCCATCCGGTCCTGGAGTCTTCCCTTTTTTCATGGCTCCCACCGTTGTTTGAAGTTTTGTTTCCAAAATCGGTTGCAAGAGTGACTTATTGTCATCTTCACTAACTATGGGAGGAATACAGTTCAACAATTGTTGTTGGGCATTCCTGTCCAAATTAGATGTCTTAAACAAATCTGAGAAGTATTGGATGGGAACCTATTGGATTTCTTCATGTGTATTTTCCCGCTTCCATCCTCTTTGTCCAGATAAGCAATATGGTTGTTGGCACGGTGAGCTAGAAGAGATTTATGAAAGAAAGAGGTATTTTTATCTCCCTCTTTCAACCATTTAATTCTGGCATTTTGCTTCCAAAATATCTCCTCCCTTAATTCCCATTCCGTTAATTAATGCTTTAGAAGGATTTCCTTGCTTTGTAGTTCCTGTGTGTATCCTTGTATTCTTGTCTGTTGTGATACATCCTGTAAGGCTGCCAAGACCTCTTGTTTTCTCTCATGAACATTTCCAAAATCTAATATATTCCATTTCTTGAGTTGGTTCTTGAGGTGCTGCATTTTTTTAACGAAACAAAACATTTTAGTGCCATGGTGTGGTTGACCTTCCTTCCACCATTTCTCA
Organism: Taxus wallichiana var. yunnanensis; assembly: GCA_018340775.1. Taxonomy (NCBI): domain Eukaryota; kingdom Viridiplantae; phylum Streptophyta; class Pinopsida; order Cupressales; family Taxaceae; genus Taxus; species Taxus wallichiana. The sequence continues at coordinate 260,101,113 of CM031240.1, forward strand.
ATTAAAGGAGGAAGATGTTCATCACGCATCCACATCAATTGGAATCTAAAAGGGGCTCTAAATGGTGGTGATTTGCCCAGTTCCAAAAGCACCGGCCAGTGATCAGATCCTGAATTATCAAGAACATTAGTTGTAGGTATGATGTTACAGTCAAACCAATCTTCAGATATCATAAATTTGTCTAATCGTTCCATTATACAACTTGAGTTGGACTTTGAATATCAACCAACTGCAATATTTGTATAGAGTTCAACATATTATCAGCAGAAGCATCTAGAATAGTATTTCCCCCTTCTTTTCATGGGAGAAAAGGACTATATTGAAATCTCCTCCTATGATGACAGTATTCCTGAATTTGCTACTACAATGATTTTTGAATAAGCTGCCACTTGGGGCTTTTTTTGCCTCCACCTGTAAAGGGGCATATATGTTCATAATTAACATAATCTGATTTTGAGGAACATATCGAACACCATGTGGAGAACACCTGGTTTCCACCACTATCAAGACAATGAACTTGCACCGGGTCCCAGATACATGCTAAACCTCCTGATGCTCCTTGTGAACTTAAAGAAACAACCTAGAGTTTTTTGTGAATATTTGGGACAACCGCTGTCATGAATTCAATGGATGCTTTAGTTTCCTGTAGGAATAACATATGAGGGTGATGTTGTTGCACAAGACGCTTAATCTCATTAATTTTAGAAGGGCTTCCTTTAGCCCTCGAACTTTCCATGTGATCAGCTTCATTGTGGGGTTTGTTAAAAATAGAAGCCAAATCCCCAACTTTACCATTGCCTGTTAGTTGTTGCCCTTCTCTTTGAATACGAGCTTGATTATTTTTCCTTCCTGCTCGTAATGTAGAGTCCATTTTTAGCTTCTTTTGTTGTTCTTGTTGGATTCCGGAAGGATTATTATTAAGCGGAGTTGTTGTAGGTGGACTCTTGAGGTGGTAATAATAAAATATTACCCTATATATTATTCTGGGCATTTTCATTTTCCTCCTTCCGTTGCTCTTCAATCAGCTTATGTTTCCTTTGATAACTTTTTAATTCTCTTGTTTTTCCTTGGTGCACTACCAATGCTTTGGACTCTGATTGTACCTGGTTATTGTCTTCAACCTTATAATGGTTATTGTCTTCAACTTATAGTGGTTATGATCCATTTGAGTTCGGGATTTGGGTTTCCTGTACTACATCCATATCTTCCTCTAGTTCTTCCGTTTGGAGGGCTGCAAATCTGTTGGTGTTATTATTTTGAACCTTACCTGTATTCTTCTCCTTTGTGGTCTTTCTTTTTGGAGGTGTTATAAATTCGTCAGAGTTATGTGTCTCCTTAGTTTGGTCCTTAGGCCTCAACAGACAATCTTTAACAAGATGTCCATATTCATGGCAAAGGCGACATCTGAAAGGTATATTCTCATAGTCAATCTGTTGTTCCCATCTTTCTTCCCCTAATTCCAGAATTTTTTTTGCAGGCAGCGGTTGATTCATATCCATATACACGCAGATCCATGCATAGACCATTTGTTCCATTCTCATTGTAGAGTCCGCTGCCCTCACATATTTGCCAATAGAGTTGCCTATATCCTGAAGAATAACCGAAGTCCAAAATTCTGCTGGTAATCCAAACAAACGGATCCACACAAGAACTAAAGAAGGAAGTTCCTCTTCAGCTTTAAATAAGGGTTGTCATGCCTTTATATTCTTTTTCAGCTCTAGAGGCAAACACAACCAAAAATAACTATTCGGATATACAGAAACCGTGTACTCACCTGGGGTGTTCCATGTTTTCCAGGCCCATTCTTTGAACGCAGATAGTGATGGCTTAAACCCCGTAAAACGAACAATGAGAACATCGATGCTACAATTTTGATGACGGTGTGCCGTCCAAGCTTTCATGCATCCAAGAGGAGGAGTTTTCCGAGGATCTTCTTTGGTAATTCGTAATGAGCAATTTAAACATGTATTGAAGGGAGCATGTTGATCTTTGGACCCACGAATGGCATCTCGTAAAGACAACCGAGAGGGTTCCCTTTCTCAAATAAACGAGATTTAGAGTGATTCATAGAAAAAGGAAGAGCCTTGGCCATGAGGGCCGAGACACAAAGGGAACAGGCCTCGAAAACCAGCAGAGGACCCACGAAACCCTATCACTCAACACGAGATCAAGGGTAGGGTTTGCGACCACAAAATTGAAGGAAGAAATGAGTATGCAGATCACCGTAGACAACAAGATCAATCTATCGCAAAACAAAGAAGATACGACCCCGAAATAACTAGAAAGGAGGCCATGGAAAAGAGAGAAGTCACGACCACAGAGAAAAGAAAACACGAACACAACCAACATAGGGCACGAAGAAAACAAATGCAAACCTTATCTTGATCCTTAAGGATCGAGATCCGGGAGGAGAGGCAATAAAAGCGAATCAGAGATTCAGCAAGAAAAGATTAATGAAATCGACTCAGAAAATAAATCTGCCTTGCCGAACAAACATACGAATTACCAAAGACCATTGACGATTGTTATCTCGAGCTGAAGTAGATCTTAGGATTCAAATTCATATCTCATGTGTATTGTATCCTCCTATGTCACTCACTGTCGATTGAATACCTTCATGCACATCATACTTCATAGAGTGATGAGGTTAGAAGTACTTCTTGTAGTAAAGAACATATAGATACTTGGGCTCAATTTCAAAAGTGTTTCCGCAAGTGGCATATAGGTGCTATGTTGAGTCCTTCAAAGGGGAAAATATCTGATTTCAAAATCATAATGGAAGGGAACTCTATCATGAGGTGTTTGGGTCATAATGGTGGTTCTAGCTTTCCGTTTCATATGTGATTAACCCTTGGTTCCATAAAAATGGAAGAGTTAGAAGGAATGGGCAGCAATATGCATCAAATTATCAAAGAAGAATTGGCAAGAAGGATGGGGCCAAGCAAGGATGGTCACTAAACTTATGAAACATATCCTCTTTGCACAAGGAAGATACCACATCCCATTGTCCTCATGAAAAGGTATGAGTTTTGCATCGACTTCCTTGTTTTAAGTTCAGCTGAGACACACATTGTTTTTGGGGGTCAAGAGCTTCAAATTTTAGAGGAATTTACCCTCAAAATTCACGAGTTGGGGTTCCACTTGTAAAATGATGAAATCAGAACTCATAAGAATGTTAAGCTAGGGAAGGCTGATTTTCTCGAAATAAAGGCCAAGATATTTGTTGATTTCAATTGTAGACCTGTTGTTCTTAGTTTTTCAGCCTATGTAAATCAAATTTCAGTCCCTACATTACTCATGAAATTGCCTTTCTTCATAAGATTTCCAT